>CAHIKZ030002722.1:6287500-6460000 GCA_903632075.3 Acanthosepion pharaonis | reverse complement strand
AGACCAGGAAAAATGAAGAATGAGCTCTTGTTTCATCAGGACATTGCTCCACTTTTCGGTTTCACTGGTATCTCTGTGTGACTGGAACTAGCTGATCACCATCACTATTCTCTTGATTTGACTATCATCTGTTCCCAAACATGAAAAACATTTGGCTAGGAACCAATATCGCAGTTATGTTGACGTTATATCTGCTTTTGATGATTTTTTTTTACGAACAGGATGAACAGTCAGATTTTGGTTTACCTGAAAAAGACATCTGCAGGTATTAATAAAAAGAGTTGAAATTAACGCATGCAAAATTTCACAGCTATAGTACCATACTTTTATAGTCAGCCTATGAACCATTCAGCCCACTCTCGTATTTGAAAATAAAAAAAACGATGCATTTATTAATAAGATTTGAAATTAATGCTTGCAAGATATCACAACTCTAGCATCACCCCTTTATGGTCAAACGATGAAACTTTCAGCCCATTTTCATATCTGGGAAAGAATCAATGCAGTTATTAATAAGAAGATTTGAAATTAATGCATGCGAGATATCACAGCATCGTTCCTTTATGTCAGCCTATAAACCTTTCAGCCCACTCTCGTATCTGGAAAAGAAACAATGCAGTTATTTATAAGAAAAGTTGAAATTAATGCATGCAAGATATCACAGATCTAAGATCCCTCGCTCATAGTCAGCCTATGCTAAATCATTATCGTATGTTAAATTAAGGAATGATCGTTTAAGCGAAAACCCGCACGATGTATTTCTTATATAGATATACCAAAAATGATATAAAAGACTCTGTTCTTTTTTACTAATTTTTGAGTAAGTAATTGGTTTGCATAGTAAAATCTGATATTGCATAAAAGCAGGAAATGAGGTAAGGGGAAACCGGCTTTTCCCAGTCTTTTTTAGTGTTAATGTTTTGATTAGTTATCGTCTCACCTATGACCTTTACTATATTTTATTTTTAATTGTATTATGCATTGTTCGCTTCAAAAATATGATATTTGAATTAAATTAGATTTACGTATTATTGGGTTATTAGCTGTTTAGTAACTCGTGATGTCGTCATTGATAGGGTAGTAGGAATTCGTTTTCTTATCAGCATTTGAAAAATAAGAGAATCAGCAGCAGCTTACAATGGCACTTCAAAATATTGTTTCCTTTGCCTAGAGGAGAAAATAGAAATAATTATTTTTTTCGAATAATTTGAACTCATAAACAGAAATTAAATTTAATGTCCAAAATGCAGGCACGAAAATAATTATCTATTCGCTGCCTACATTGCTTAAAAGACAAAACAATAACCAGTAACCTAGAGTTAATAAAATTTATTTAAAATACCAAACTTTAGTACCGAAGTGTGTATATAATAAATAAATAAATAAAATGCAATAAAATAAAACAAATAAAAATAAACACCAGGTCCGACTACAAATAATCTAAAACATTAACCTTGAACAAAAAAATGGGAAAAATACTTGTTTTCCCCCTTTTCCAATGGTGTCTCTATAGAGCCTACACAAAGAGGAGTATCATGGCAAGATATGATGACTCCTTAAGGCGTGAAATTTACAATTCCCATGCAGTGTTGATTTCTATGTCCACTTTATCTCCGACACAGTTCTCCATAAATGCAGCAAAAATTGAATTATGTATGCAACTTTTGCTAAATAGAATAGAACTTTTGCCTATTATATTTTTTCTAATTGAGGAATTAATTTCCTGAAATTAGAACGGAAATGATAAAGGAATTGTCCACACTTCATGTCGGTTTTATTCAGTAATTCGAGCTTCCGAAATTAAGTATTTTACGTATTTCCGGATTGACTTTAGGCATTGTTAAGAATTAAAAGACACGTATATAACTGTTGTGGCAGGATCCACCTAATTTGCATAGTGGAGTACCGACCATATAAATATGGTTGGTACCGGGAAGAGAGGGAGGAATCAAGAGATTCAACCAGAGACTCTGCCCGACTGCGATACAGTCAACACATTCTCCAGGAACGGTCTTACCAGGAATATACAAAAGACTATATGTAAATATTGTGTACACTTTCTTGTTTCAATACATTTTGTTCTAAGTACATTTTGTGTTGCATTATTATTCCATACATTAGTCAAGTTTCAACAATAACACTGTGTCGATGGCCGACTCGGAAAGGAAACTATAGGACCTTCTGCGCAGGGTGGTAGACGAAAGCGAGAAGCAAGTACTAATCATCAACTACAAGAAGACAGAAAGTGCGGTCATCAGCAAGAGAAAACGCCCAAGATGTGGTAATTTTACTATAAATATGTATTCTTGGTAAGTTTTTATATAAAAACGTATTGCTGGTATTTTTAATATAAAACTGTTTTCTATACTTTCATAGCGTTTTCCTTTTGTTTGCCTATAGCTTGGTTCCTAAGAGGTGCTACCACACCACAAATAGATGGTAGAATGTGGAGTTGGTTGTATAGCAATGAGAAAAAACATTGCTTAAAGCTATGAAAGATAGGAATTTTTCGATCGTGCGCCCACAGCCACTCGACGTCGTCGCCTGAGTCTCCGTCCTCTTCCACCCGTCCTGCTCCAGCGTCGTCTCCGATGGTTCAGGCACGCAGCTCGACGCCCTGAGGGAGAGCTCATCCGCGATGTACTTCTCCCTCCTTCTCTTCCTGGCTGGCGAAAACGTGTCGGTGGCCAGCTGAGGAAGTATTGCTAGCACAATCAAGGATGACCTAGCAGTACTATCGGGTCCACAAGTAGTTGGTCTTCGACGATGGAATCGCGATTGGCTCGCCATTTCGTGTGACCTGGCTCAGGATCGGCGCGCGTTGGCAGTGATGGTCCGTGATGCTGTACTTGCTTCGGAGGAAGCCGGTTCAACCCGACCAGGGTGAAAACCGATACAAGTCAAGTCAAAGTCATTCGTCTGTGCAATGAATATTGATACAACATCTGATCTGGTCCTTCTGCTATGTATATAGAGATTCTTGACAAAGTACAATGAAAAATCTGCAAAGTTATCGATTCTGACCTGTTATTTCGGCTTCAGTCACTTTGCCACCCCGTAACGATGCTTTCCTGTGCATTTTCTTTAAATATTTACATGGCAATTGTTCTGACGAGCTTTCTTCTTTAGTACCACAACTTCATGAATTTAAGCGCACTACTAGATTGGCAACTAAAACGTCCTAGAATGTCTTGAAATTACAAGATGCCACTATAACTTCTACGCTAACAGCTTTCACTCGCACATTTCGCCTATAGAACTCTCTCCCGGCTTCTTGATTTACTGTGAACCACAATCTGTAAAAATTTAAATGCAATGACAATCGTCATCTGTGTCCTTGAACCCTGTTCTTTTATTGGCCTGTCTCCTCAATAATGTTTTCTCAGTTTCTTTCACTCTCAGTAATCCTTTGCGTCTTGGTGGCTTTATTGCCTTCCTTTGGGTGAAATGATAAAAAAAGATCCTTTTTTTCGTTTGTTTATTACTTTTGTGTTTGGAGCTTTAATAATCAGTTTATTTTGTGCGGAATACGAGAAACTATTTTTTGTCTTATTAAAGATATCTAGTAACTGTACGTAAATTTACAACACGTCTGTTTTTCTGCATTGTTTATTGTACCCTTTCTAATTCCCGTGTATTTATACAAATATTCTTTTAACTCACCCATCCAGGAAAATCATCTCCCGGTTGATTCGCTTCAAGTTTCCGTTCCAATGAACGAACTGCATTTTTTGTTTTTCCATCTGCATTTACAGGTTAACATTTCTTTTAAAGTTCCGGGAGTCAAAGTAGAAATGATTATGCTGAAACCAATTTCCCTTCGATTTGCAGTCAATAAAAACTCAAATTCCGATTCCTTGGTTGTTGGTTTCATTAGAAAATGACAGTCGAACCCCAGCGACTGTGATTTTAACAGTTTATAAAATGAATCGTAGACAACTGAACAGGCCTCATAAGTTTTAATTTCTTCTTCTTCGTTTTCTTTTTTCTTTCTTTCTTTCTTTCTTTCTTTCTTTCTTTCTTTCTTTTCCGTTCTTTTATCTCACGATTTTTGTTCCCTTTTCTTTTGTTTTTCCCTTTTTTTTACTCTTTCTGTGTCTTTCTTTCTTTCTTTCTTTTATCTCACGATTTTTTGTTCCCTTTTCTTTTGTTTTTTCCCTTTTTCTTAGTCTTTCTGTGTCTTTCTTTCTTTCTTTCTTTCTTTCTTTTCTTTTATCTCACGATTTTCTGTTCCCTTTTCTTTTGTTTTTCCCGTTTTCTTCGTCTGAATCTGCCTTTCTTTCTTTCTTTCTTTCTTTCTGCACGTCTTTCTCTGCCTCCTCTGTCTTTCTATATCTTGTATAAGTGTATTGATATAAAGTGCTTGATTATATATATATATATATATATATATATATATATGTATATATATGTATGTATGTATGTATGTATGTGTGTGTGTGTGTTGCGTGTGAATACTGACGTCAATACCGAATGGCGACAGTTTCTTTCATGCTTGAACGAAATCTTCATGGCCTGAAGACTGTGTTCAAACATAAAACAGATTCTTGCCACTTGGTTTAGACCTCAGTGTTCACTTTTATATTTACATACATTCTATCGCTGATATTTTACCCGTAAATATAGCATAAATTAAAAACTATATTGCGCGTTGTTTATTTTTAATTTTGTCGACAGCAGAGTATACCAGGATCAGTTCGCAATTCACTTCGCCAGAAATTTGGAAAAGGTATGCTGTACAGCTTGGCATTCTCCAATACGAACTTTTCAGAGTGTTTGGGTATCAATGTGAAGAGGATTCGGAAAGTGACAGTGCAGAAGATTCATAAAGAGTTGGATGAGTCTAATGGTGATTACGAAGATGTTTGAAGTGGTCACTTGTGATAGCGACGTTATGCCTCCATTCATCGTCTCACGGGGCGTCAAGCAACACGGAGGCCTACATCAAGTGCCCTGAGGATGTAGTGCTGCCCTATGTCAAGAGGGTGGTTGCTGGAAGACACTATGTCTGGCAACAGAACTTTGTATCGTGCAAAAAAAAGGAGGAGAACCCAATCATGATAGTCAGACAATTTTTGCGATATCTGGTCACCTAACTCCCCAGACTGCACCTCTTGATTATTATGTGTAGGGCGCAGTTGAGCAAGAGACCAACAAAACTCCTTTTAACACCAAAGGTGAAACGAAGGCAAGGATTATGGCAGCATTCACCAACTTAAACAGGAGAGCGTCTAGAAGAGTTGCAAGAGATTCTGAAGTCGTGGTTGAGGCCAATGGCGATTTTATTGAATAAATTTACCCTTTAGTATTTCCAGATAATTATGTGTAATTTTGGTAAATATATCTGTTAAAATGAGATGTCAGAGTTATTTTCATTTTTTGCGTAAGTTAGACGACAATTTATACATTGCACTATATATATATATATATATATATATATATATATATATATATATATATATATATGTATTTTAATTATTTTCTTTTTAAAAATATGATTCCATCGCGACACAGAAAATTTCCAAGTTTCAAAACTGAAACTAAATTTATAAATTTAATTATAAAAATTAAACTTAAAATACATAGTCTCCTTTCATTGTCAAGCGATGCTAAGAATAACTTTCTAAGAAATTTACTTTATTTGATTTATAAATTATTCCTAGCATCTACTGATCTACTGTATGTATGGAGCACAGTTTTTTTTAATAAAAGAACACCGGATTATAAATCTTACTGTTCTTACTTATATATATATATATATATATATATATATATATATATGCAATTTCTGAAGAAGTAATGGATGTCTTCTGTTTATCAATTCGACATTTTATCACTTTAAACGTCATTTTTAGTGGATATCCATATTTGAGTAGACGCCCAGATTTTTTTAAAACTGTATATTTATTTTCGTCTACCGGGGTGTATATTCGCGAAATGTTATTAGAGAAAAATGCGCTCCCCCACCCCCACCGACAGCATTCGAACCTGCGTTATCCTTTGCAGGAGAAACCGTCGTTAGATCCGATATGACGGAGTGGTATGAATCCACACTTCCCTGCACTTAATTCCATCAAACATTTTTTCCACTAAATGTTGACCCAGTACAAGACACGAGAGCCACTAAAGGTAGAGGATTACTGACTGAGACTATTGCAGATTGTGAGGATATGTAGGATAGATGACGATTGAGCGTTGACTCGAAGAGGTTAAGAACGTAGTGATCTTGGAAGCATCCCCGCAAGAATCTGTTCCATTAAGTAGTGGTTCTCATGAAAAAGCTCCCTGAGTGGAACTTCTTTCTTACTAGTTGAATAAGACGAGAATGATGATGATTCGATCCTGTGAACGTGACACGGCTGGTTTTAGTTGTTAAGACAGGGCATGATAGGAGGAGTCAGTTACTTTCTAGATCGGTACAGATTCAGAAACCGAAAAATGGAGTATTGATGTAATATTTGACCTGGAGCTACCGAATCTTTATTTTCCAACCTTGAAGCCTTTACGAGGGTTAATGGAAAACAGTGCATAGGTGAGGGTGACAGTAACAGTGGAGCATCGGATATATGAACGGAGCATCGATTTTCCGAATTCTGAAATATCCGAACAAAATTTCAAGGTCCTGTGAATATTTACCCCGAGTGCAAAATCAGCTACAAACGATGGATTTTATTCGTTTATTGATTTATTGTTGTTTCCCGTTCTGAGAAGAGAAAGCAGTCGATGGACTTTGACGACAGACAGTCGCTTTAAACACCGATGAAATGATTTTAACGGATGAAATAATTAAAATGAAAGATTTAAGAAAAAATTATGGCAAAATCTAGAGTGTGACACCTTTAGTTCTTTCGACTTTGTTCCGAAAGTAAGTATTTGGATATTTTTCTTCTAAAGCAATAATCGATCAAGACCCCAGTGAAATTAATTTGCATGAACTTAGCATTTTCGACGAACTCAGTGCTCTTGCTATGTATGTGTGCAAATGCATTATTATTATTATTATTATTATTATTATTATTATTATTATTGTTGTTTTTTTTATTATTATTGTTGTTATTATTGTTATTACTATTGTTGTTGTTGTTATTATTTATTGCTGTTGTAATTATTATTATTGCTATTACTAATGCTGTTGTTATTATTATTATTGTTACTATTGTTATTACTATTGTTGTTGTTATTATTGCTGTTGTTATTATTATTGTTATTACTATTGATGTTATTATTATTATTATTATTGTTATTACTATTGTGGTTGTTGTTATTATTATTGCTGTTTTTATTATTATTATTATTGTTGTTGTTATTATTGTTATTACTGTTGTTGCTGTTATTATTATTGCTCTTGTAAATATTATTATTGTTATTACTAATGCTGTTGTTATTATTATTATTATTGTTACTATTGTTATTATTATTGCTGTTGTTATTATTATTGTTATTACTATTGATGTTATTATTATTATTATTGTTATTATTATTGTGGTTGTTGTTACTATTAGTGCTGTTGTCATTATTATTATCGTTATTATTGTTATTACTATTGCTATTGTTATTATTATTATTGCTGCTATTATTATTATTATTACTATTGTTGTTGTTACTATTATTATTATTATTACTGTTGTTATTTTCATTATTATTATTGTTATTACTATTGTTGTTATTATTATTATTGCTGCTGCTGTTATTATTATTGTTATTACTATTGTTGTTGTTATTGTTATTATTATTACTGTTGTTGCTATTATTATTGTTATTATTGTTATTACTATTGTTCTTGTTGTTGTTACTATTATTATTATTATCATTTCATGATTCTTTGAAATTCTAGATCTATATTTGTGCTACTTAAATGGTAGATAACGTGGCTTTATTTGCAGCAAAAATGTCACGAATTTCTAAGTAAAACCATATGCTTTTATTCATTTTATCATCTGAATGAAAGCAACCCCTTTAAACATGTCTATTTTCAAGTTTTTTTAATGATAGGGGTCAGTTATATGAACAAAATAATATCCGCATGCCTCTTTCAACTATACACCAGTCAGTAATACACGATTGAATCATAATGTCTTTTTCGTTTCATAACTGACTAGGAAGAAGATTTTTCCCGCAGTAGGTTGCCGTTTCTTTCTGCGGTAGACTAGTTGCCAACCAAGATTATAGGACCCAGTTTGTCCTACTATTCAACCTGGCGGAGAAGGAAGAGATGAATTCATAACATTCCAAAGAGAATTTGCGCGTAAGTGAATTAACGAACTCGACTAGAATTCGAACTCGGCTTCCAGATTTCTTATTACGATTACGCCACACCGCACATCACAAGATCCAAAACTATAATAAAAAATTCACACATTGATGTAAAACCAGTCGATAAAAATAGATATTTACTATTTACTACAAAAACTTCAAAACTAGCAACTTAGTTATTAAAAATAATATATTCCAACCTTCCAACCCCTGTACATGTTGTGTATGAATATATTTGCCCACTCGGAGAATATTTCTCTGTAAATAAAAAATACAAAATGTCTTACATAGGATATACCACAACTATACTCTTACGGAGACTCACCTGCCACCTATCGGGTCATAGTGACAATGAGTCAACACATTAATAAGCAGTATAAAGATAATATTAACATTAGACAGCTACTCACAAACAATACCATGATACTAGCAAAATCAAATAGTAAAAACAGACTTATGATCTTCGAAGCAATACTCATACAGAAAAAAACAACATCCATTTATAAATAAAAACAATAATAACTTCAGAGGCCTCATCTTCAAATGTATATAAAAAAGCAAAGACAAATTAATTGCAATTGTGATCTTGTGATAGTGATTTTTAAAACATGCGTGAACGCGCTTTGTTATAAATATTTCAAAATTTACCCCTGAGAATGATCTCGAAGGAGATCAAAAGTACTTGGGTAATAAAAAACAATAGCGCCTTTCTTGATGAGTTTCATCTTAACATCAAGAAACTGGTTAAAGAACTAGAAAGGATTATTATAATTATAGGCATAATATGTCTTTTTATTCAATGAAACATGTTTGAACACACACACACACACACACACACATATATATATATATATATATATATATATATATATATATTCCTCTCCCTTCCTCCATTTTCTTTCTTTCTTTCTTTCTTTCTTTCTTTCTTTCTTTACCTCCTTTCTTTCTCTCTTCTTCTCCTTCTCCCCTCCTTTCCTCCTCTTTCCCTTCCATTCCTCTCTCCAAGCCCTTCCCATCTCCTTCTCACCTCTCCCCCGTCTCCCCGTTCTTCCTTCTCTACAATTTCCGCCCTCTCGCTTCCCTCCTTCTCCTCCTTCCATCCTCCTTTCCTCCCTCTCTTTTACTCCTTTATCTCCCTTACTTCCTCCTCCCAATATACCACACCTCTTTTCTCTCTCTCTCTCTCTCTCTCTCTCTTCCACTCTCGACGCGCTATTCATAGCGTTAAAATAAGTCATGATTTTCCGAGCATCCTAATATTATAAGAAAATGTCCACATCTGAGTCTTTAAATATATTTCCCAATGTTTATTGTTCCACTCTGCACTTTCATGAAGCGATTGCTTTCACCTTCCAGCTTAGTGAATATCTTGGGAAAATTCACAGTTGTTATAACAAAGACACCGATATCAGAAATACTCTGAGGCAGGCGGGTCCTTTCTACTCGAAAGGTTGGTTCACGCAGTCATCCTATTTATATTTCCACTCATTTTCTGCTGTTCTAAGTAATATAATACCAATATACCTTTCCAAGGACACGAATCTTGAATGATAGTGAAAGATATTGTTGCGACATCATTCTCTGTAGTTACAGCTTACTTGAAAATGATGCACTCAAAACATGCAGAAACATTGCAACTTGAAATGAGGTAATTAATTATCTGAGGTAATCACTCTTTAAAAGCTTTGTCGGCTTTTATTATGCATGTCAATGTTTTCACAACAAAATTGGCATTAATTAAGCAGCTGATGTTGATAAACGTTTCAAGATATATATTATGCATCGTGTGAATTCTAACATATCTATCGATATAAAAGGTACGGTAATAACTTACTTGGCGTCAGGGCCGGCGCTAACTACTCCAAACATCCTAAGCGGGTTGTGGGACAAGCATGTTGAAGGTCACCGGAAGTGATGACTTCAGCAGCGTTCAGCCACTTTTACCAACATTTACTTTTTCTAACGACGTTAAATTGTCAGTTATCAGTTTTAATATTTCCACCGAAGAATCTTTGTCGATGACTAAACCGTCTCCTCTGCGCCACTGTGTTTGGTGCTTGGAGCATGATTAGCAACCCTGTTAGGACGAAAAATAAGACCTATGAACGGGCAGAAGCTCTCGCCGAGTCAATGACTAGCTACCCAGAGTTGGGTATTAAACAAAAACACAGAAGAGTAGGCAACGGGACACCATTCCATTATCTATCGTAAGAATAATCATATAAGCAACGTAAGTATTAGAGATAACGGAGTCAAGTTGGTAAAGTTAATTTGAGATACCTCCTCTCCGGTAGCGACAGGTGACACCTGATCGTCATCCAGTGACTGCTCGCAAAAGGAATATAATGAATACCGGAGTAAAGCGAGTTAATGTCCTTGGAACCGACTACTCGTCCGATAGGAATCGACACGAACGACACAAATTACCGAGCCGTTATCCAGCGACTGTCCCCCACCAAAAAAAAAAAAGACATAATAATAAGAACTTGGAACGTAAGGACGTTACACCAATGTGGCCAACATGAAAATGTAAAAGAAGAAAAGAATAGATTAAATGTTAACATTCTAAGCGTATGTGAATGTAGGAGGGCAAGTAACGGGAATTTCGTCCGCAACGCGCACAAGGTCAAACATTCAGACGGCGAAAAAAATGAAAGAGTTGCTGGCTTAATATTAGATAAAGACATGAAGAAATGTGTTCTGGGTTACTGTCAATTTTCAAACTGAAAGAGAAACCTTTTATTAGGTTGGTGCAAAAATAATGACGTAATAATGTCGTTTTTGATGTATTTTTTAACGTCAAAAAACGACATTATTACGTCATTATTTTTGCACCAACCTAATAGCATAATTATTATTGTTGTATATGCACCGAGAGCAAAGTACATGAAGGAGGAAATTGATAAATTGTTCAGCTCACCGGACAACGTCAAGACTCAATGTAAATCACAGGAAATCATCATCATCAGGGGAGATCTGAATGTTAAAGCCGGAAAAGAACAGAAAGCGTAGAAAGTGACAAGTTCGGACTAGGAACACGAAACGCAGCGAATGATGGGTCCAATGCTTATTTTTTTTTACTAATGGTTACCCAATACAAAATTCAAAGATTACTCAAGGTAATGGGTTACTGTGTGGAGTTGTATCAGCTTAAGCGTAAGATAATAGGAAAGTTAGTTAATTACAGACTTGAAGACGTCTAGATTTAATTAATGAATAACATTTCAGAGTTCACTCGTTGATGTTAGTGTAGTGGAAGTAGACTTTGGAAGGAACCGGAAATCCTGTCCTAAACAGGAAACATGGCAAACGACCACATAGTTACCAGCACCTGGTTTCAGGAACACTAAAGCTGCTTATGAATGGTTGGAGACACGAAAAACCAGACTGATCACACAACTACCAACAACAAAAGGTTCAAAAACACAGTTTAACAATGTAAAACATATCCAAGTGCTGACTGCAGGGGCGAGAACATTTCAGTCTTATGTTACCTCTGAGTAAAATTACAGAAATTAAGGAAAGCCTAAACTGCAATACAACAGACTCCTGAATGGCCCAATGAAATGTATATGGGTCAAGTTAAAAACATATTTGTGTGAGACGATATATTCATTTGAGAGAAGCTCTAGTGATGTCGGCGAATGAGACCCTCTCAAGGAAAATGAAACAAGAGAAGAAAGAGTGGAGTTCGAAGGAAATTCCCAAGATGATGAAAAAGAGAAACCAACAAGGAATGGAATAGAATATAGAACACTAAACGCAAAATTAGAAACAAACGTAAGCAAGCCAAAGAGGAATGACTCAATGAAAAGTGCGCAGAAATAGAAAGAATGAGAAATATAAATATAGCAAGTATGCACAAAAAAGAATTAACAGGACAATAGATATAAAGTAAAAGGCGGGAACATTGAAAATACTTCAAAGAAAGAGCAAATACGCCAGGGAACTACTTCACAATGAGAGAGACCTACAATACAAAAGAATGTGGAAGGACCGGAAATATTAATGTCTGAAGAAAGATCGGCACTGGACAAGACGAACAGGAACAAAACAGTAGGACCAGATGGGATCGTGATAGAAATGCTTTCAGACTTAGACAATTTCGGTATCGACAAGATCACAGAAATAATAACTATACGAAAGTGGTGACATACCAGAAGACTTTATGTTCATAGCGTTATCTAAGTAACCTGGTGCAAATGAATGCGACCATCCCTCTACCATGCTTGCATGGTTGAATAAGCGTATTTTTGGCATCAGTTGATTAATCTTTAAATGAAACAATCTTTTTCGAATAAAATTTCTGCGCTGATTATTTTTAGAAGAATTTTAAAATCAGATTCGCTTTTTCGTTGTACGGCCATCCATCATAATGAATCGATTCTTTTATTGATATAAAAAAAATATAAAACAAAAAAGCAAAAACAGTAGTTTCTTCAATCAATGCAAACCAGTGTGGCATACTTTAACCAAGAATTGTTGTTTGTTTAATTGTTTTATGACTTTTATATAAGGTCAAATAATTAATTTTTGTATATATTAGGTTGGTGCAAAAATAATGACGTAATAATGTCGTTTTCTGACGTTACGTCAAAAACGACATTATTACGTCATTATTTTTTTGCACCAAACTAATATCATTTGTTACTATTTCTTATGTATTTTCATAGTGAATTTGGGGTGAGGAGTTATTCCGGAGAGGCATCGAACATTTTTTTGTAAGGACACTCAGAAAGACTTATTTATGTTTCCTCTATAAATATACATATAAAAACTTTGATAAGATTCACATCATCTTGTAAAAAGATGAAAAAAATACTGGTTATGAAAGCAACCAATCTAACTAAAAGAGAAAGGTTTAAGGTGGACAAAGTAGACGAAATCTGATTTTTCACACATCACAATTTTTAATTATGATTGTAGAGTTACATTGGATGGATCTGATAGCTGTTTTGTGTCCTTCATGGAAACCAAAATTATCCAGAAAACAAATAGCTGCGAAGAAGGTCGGTTCACTGTCGGGTGAGACAATTTCTCACTCCGGAATCTATCTTACATATCTATAAGTCTACTATTCGTCCATGATTAGAATATTGCTGACACATATGGTTCGAGCCCCTGCTGTTTACCTTGAGCTCATCGATAGGATCTAAAGAATAATCAGCAATATTATTGGTCCTGATCTGGCGGCTCGGCTTCAGTTATTTGCCCACCACCATAAGGTTGCCTCTCTGTACCTTTTTTTATAAAAATCTGAGGTAATCAGTTCGGATGAGTTCTTGGCTACGGTACCTAGGCTCTATGAATCTGGGTGTGATACTAGATAGGCTTCGAGGTCTCATCAATTGTATCTGGTTGACCTGGTTAGATGTAGCCGTAAGTTATATGCTAACAGTTTATTTTCTCAGCTGTAGAACTCCCTTCTGACTTTCCAACCAACTTCAATCTGCAAAAATTTAAATGCAATATCAATCGCTATCTACTGTCCCCCTCAGTAATGTTTTGTCTCCCTGTTCATTAATGTTTCTATTCCTAATTCTTCCACACCCTGTAACCTCTTGCGTTTTAGTGGTTTTACTACCTTGCTTGGGGTCATTCATGGCTTGGCTTCGTAAAACGAAGATCAAGAGGAAGTCTGTACACGTCGCTTGCAGGCAGTTTGTGACTGATAGGTCCATACCCGGTCGCAGTAGTTGCAGCTAAAAGTCTGGCCTGGGTTCGATGGCATAGCATTGCAGTACTTCCTCCTCTGCCTCTTGTCCCTGAGAGGAGACAGCATGGTTGGTGGGGAGACGCCAGTCGTCACGGTTCTCAGCTAGGGTTGACAATTGGCAATGGTTGATGTGACAGGCAATAAAAGATTTCTTCAGGCAATCTTTGAATCGCTTTTTTGGTGCCCCTCGGTCACGATAGCCAGCTCGCTGAACAATAAAATTTTAGGCAGATTCTCTATCTTGGAAACATGTCCAGCCCAGCGCAGCTGGGACTTCAACAGAATAGCCTCAATGCTGATGATTTTCGCCTTTTCAAGAACTTCAATATTGGAGACTAAGTCACTCCAGTATATATTAAGAATCGTACGGAGGCAGCGCAGGTGGAGCCGTTCGAGGAGTCACAAGTGGTGTCGGTAGGGGACCCATGACTCTGACTGGTAACGGAGAGGGGCGAAGACGATAGCTCTATACCCTCTGATCTTAGTGCTCTTCTTCAGTCTGTCTGTCAGGCTGTCTGTTGTACTACACACGTTTGTGCAGTCTGACAAATGCAATACTCGCCCTTGCTAGTTTGTTGTCGACCTCCTTGTCGATCTCAGTATCCGATGTGATGGCACACCTAAGGTAGGTAAACCGATGGATTGCCTTCAGCTCAGTTGCGCCAATGATGATGTGGGAAGAGCGATACTCATACCTAGGAGCAGGCTGGTAGAGTATCCCTGTCTGCTTTAAATTAACTTCAAACCCCCAAAACTTGGCAGTCCCTCTGAAGCAGGAAGTGGTCCGCTGCAAAGCCCTTCTGTGTAGGCAACAAGGGCAGTATCTTCAGCAAAGCAGATGTCTCGAATAAGTTGCTTCAGAACTTGTGGTGATACCAATTATATATATATATATATATAGATAATATTAGTGGAAAATATACATACATATGCAAAATATATAAATACCCATACATGTATATTTTCAGAAAAAAAATTTTTTTCCAAGAGGAAGAATCCAGGTAGAACTCAATGTCTAGGACAGAGTAAGGATATAATAAAAAGGCTTAAACACTAATATTCCATGGCCATAATTTATTCCATTGGAATCGTAAATAGGTCTGATGAATTGGATCGTATTTACGATTCCAATGGAATAAATTATGACCATGGAGTATTTGTTTAATTATTTTATATATATATATATATATATATATATATATATATATATATATATATATATATATATCGAGAGATGTTTTAAGCTTTTGTTCATATAGTGTAGACAGGAAAATTGTAAGTCCCTTCAACGTTAATTATGGTGTCAAAATAAATGCAGAGAATTATTGTAATTTGAGTGCTGCAAATCACAACCAAGAAGAGAAAATTAATGCTAGTTAATGCTTCTTCACATTCTACCTGCTGCAAAGGTGACTATTGCTTAACTTGCCCCATGCCATATCTGAGATTGAGCGGCAATCCTTTCTTTCTAGCATCAACATAGTTCAAAAGCGATTACGAGGCCTTGTGGGTGGGGAATTATTTTCCACCCTACATCTTCTTTCCTAGAGAGAAAACGTCGTAAGCCTATCGCTACTTTATCGTTATTTCCATGGAAAATATTATGAGGAGCTACATTCTCTAATTCAGCCATTCACAGCTAAGAGCCGCCATGCCCATGTACACACAATCTAACTATCCTCATTCCCTTCAATATTCCATTCGGATAACTTCTCTAGAGCCTCTGCTTCGTGGAACAGACTCCTGAGAGAATGCTTCCTCTAATACTACAATGTTAACTTCTTCAAGTCTGGAGTCAACCATTGACGGAAATCCAAATGTTTAAATAGTGTTTTAAGTAGTGGGTGAAATCTGAGTTTTAAGTTGCATGTTGAGCCGAGCGTAGTTCTGAAAGTAGAAGTGACATTTGCCATTTTTATGTTCCGTAACTTAGCACACCTTGAAAAGGTCGAGATAATTAAGGAAGACTCGACTCAAAAGTGGCTTCACTGACGGAAAAAGGGACGTTATCTATTCTACATATCCTCATAATCTACAATTCTTACCTCTTAAACAACCCTATACAGTAACGATCTATCCCGAGTGGCTCGTGAGTCTTGCATTGGGTGAACAATAGGGTAAAAAGTAATGTTTAAGCCAAAATAGTCGAAAGGTTAACAGAATCAATGAACAAAAGTCTGATGAAGCTTATAAAATATTAAAAAAAAGACATTGATCTGTAAAATAATAAATAATTTATTTAAGTAAGTAGCTTATTGTGTTAAAAATATTTTCCATTGTCCGATTTCTTATAGATTTTATAAAATATATAAGAGAATATAAATTTTTATATATCAGAACAATGCTAAGTAAATTAATGGCAAAGTTGAAAAGAATGCGTGTTACGCGTTTCGTTTTTTTGGGGACTTCATCAGACTTATGAATAAAAATGTGTGCAGTACTTTCTTTCATAACAACAAAACAATTATCAATATTTTTGTAAGGATAGCAATTGTAGCTGTAATTCATACTATTTTACTCATTCATATATATATATATATATATATATATATATATATATATATATATATATATATATATGTCTATATTTCTGTGATGAGGTATTATGTACATTATTTACATTATTCGGACTATTGTCCTCATCTTTGTCGCCATATTTATTACAAGGTTTCGGCCTTCTTTAGGTGTTTGGAATGTCGAACTGAACAATAAAATTTTAGGCAGATTTATTTCGCTCATTGGGGTAGACTGGTCTAGTTCCACGTGCCATGTTTTAATGTGTCCTCAAGGACACATGGCACAGTGGATAAAGACGTTGGTTAGATCCAGTGACAGGACCCGAAGAGTGTGAGTTCAATACCCGGTTAAGGCAGTGGAGAACTTTCAGAGGGAAATTAACTGATAACTGACATCCATTAAAACATGGCACGTGGAACTAGAACAGTCTACCCCTGTGAGCGAAATAAAGGGTTCATTTTGACATTCCAACCAGCTGAAGAAGGCCGGAAGATACAACGGCTGAAACGTTGTAATAAATATGGCGACAAAGATGAGGACAATAGTCCGAATAATATATATATTTAAATGATAGAAATTAAGGAGGATTTGAGATAATTAAGTAATTCATAGAGTCTAGAAGAAACCTCAACAAAAAAGCACTGGGCGGTCGTTTCGTCTTATATTTGGGACTAATCCACTACCGAGAATTGAAACCCAGACAACTACATTGAAAGGCAAACGTCATACCAACTGTACTATCGGGCATCGGTGATGAAGAGGTAGCGAACTAGACTGGATATTGCGTCGCTCGTTCACATATTCCGTGTTGGAACTCATCCAAGTTCCTTTACCCAGAGGAGTGTGCCTCCGAGAGTCACGACTACCATCACCAAGCCGCTCCATCCAGAGCATTAGAAGCCGGTTCAAGCAAGGACATACAAACGAAATTAAGGAGGATTTGAGATAATTAAGTAATTCATCGAGTCTAGAAGAAACCTCAACAGAATGCAGAAAGCACCGGACGACCGTTTCGTCCTATATTTGGGACTCATCAGCAGTGCGCATATACTTATATAGTTTGAGGATATAACTATATATATATATATATATATATATATATATATATATATATATATATATATATATATATACTCGAACTTTTGACAACATTGCTTGGTTAATACCAATTTCATTGTGATCGCATTGACTTATTCTAGAAAATCTTACCTAGCCTATATACTTGTTGTGTCGGTAATTTAGAGCAAGTAATAATATATAAAATAGCAAAGATATTCAATATAGAACATCAGCTTATTCTCAAAATAAAGGTATATATGTTCAAAATAAAACAAAAAATATTTTATTCACTAAAACTGCTTTCAATTCGGCCTTGAAAGCAACTTGACGTCCGGATAGAAGAACGATTCTGCTTCACGTTAATCAGTATACGTATGACGGCAGCCTTGAACAAATTCTTTATACTCTGCGATCGCTTGGCGGTTTCACTCTCGAGGACGAAAAGTTTCGGTTAATATATATATATATATATATATATATATATATATATATATAAAAGAAAGATATATAATCCGGTGTTCTTAAAGATATTTTATTTTTTTTAAAATAGTGCTCAATGTAAATGTATAGAGCATTAATATTATAAATTAACTGATTTAAAATATGGCTTTTTCGCTACACATTTCTAACCATGTTTCAAAAGTGGAAGCTAAAAGCTTCGAATTTAATTTTGTAACTAAATTAAAGACATTAGTTCCATTTCACCCTCAAGCGAATTTTGGAGTAACTTATTTTTTAATTTACTGGGTTTTAAAGGCACGGCAAAAAATCATAATTTACAGTTTCCAAGGATACAGAGAAATCCATTCATCCAGACAAGGGGTGGTTGCGTGTTCATTTTCATTAACTTTTGTTGTTTTAGGTATTAGTTACGTTTGAAAAAGGGCTTACGTTTAGGTAGGGGCAGGGATGTATTTTCCAACGAATTCTGACATCCGTTAAATGCATGTCGTCTGTATTTTTTTTTTTAAATGTTATTGTTAACGGCAAAAATTCTTACGTCATTTTTTCTATTTGTATACTTAAAGATTTTTCGGGGATGTTTAGGTTAGAATAAAACCATATTTTAAATCAGTTAATATATATATATATATATATATATATATATATATATATATATATATATATGTATGTATGTATGTATGTATGTATATGAAATAAAAATAATGTCATAAAGGGTATCACATGATAGCTCGAAGGAAAAAGATCAAGAATATATTATGTGTGTAAAATATGCCATAAAAATCGTTAGAAGCGGTAGGCAATCATGACATATTTGGGAAGGATATTATAATAATTCAAGATCTATACTTCTAGTAAACAGTTTGCATATGAATAAAAATGGTTTCAGTAAATAAACAAAAATAGAAAGGGGTGTAAGACGAGGATGAGTCTTCTCATCGGATTTATTCAATCTATATATTGACGTAATTAGAAGTCCTACAAGGGTTCATTATTGGCTGCCACAGTCCTAACAACATGGGATATGCATATGACACAGTTTTGATAGCAAACACAGAAAGGAAGCAACAATAACTCCTACAGAATGTAGTGAAGGAAAGCGTGAAGAAAGGACTAAATGTAAGTTGAAAGAAGACAGAATTCATGGTTGCTAACAAAAGGAACAGCCAAACATGCAAATTACGAATTGGAGATATCAAAATCAAACAATTTAAATACCTGGGAAGTGTTTTAACTGGAAAGTGCGGCACTGAAATCCGAGGGGGCATTGAGATAGGGAAAGATGCATTCCAAAAGTCAAGCAAAGTATTAAGAAACAGGAAAATTCCGTTAGAAACAAAGAAAAGAGTACTGAACTCGTACGCAATATAAGTTTCCCCAGTTAATGTGGGAAAATCTCTTCACAGATGAAAAATAGACATGAAGCAACAGATATGTAGTTCTACAGAATGTCATGGACCGAACACGTGAGCAACGACAACATTTTAGAGAAAATAGAAGCAAAAAAGACATTTATACTTAACACCAGAAAGAGACAGTTGAAATGTCTAGGGCACATAATGAGGAAAAAGGGCTTGGAAAATTTGATACTCACAGGACAGAGTGAAGGCAAGAGGGGTAGAGGAAAATAACGCATAACCTACATAGAGAGCGTGAGTATATCGACGAGAGAACAGGGTTTAGGAGAGATAACAAAAAGATAACATTTATTAAGAGCTAAAAAAGACAGTGAATTGTGGAGAGCCATGATCACCAATGTCTTGAAGGGACATGAGACATAGAAGAAGAGGAGTCAAGACTTCGATTCCTTCAAGATCTTCAAGTTTTTCGTAAATCATCTTCGAATTATGAAGTCGAATATTGTCATCTTATAGAAGCTTTCATTCTTTATTGATTAAAGCCGTGTATTTTTCCCCCAAAGAGGCATATTTTTTGTCCGGCTGTTCACAGTAGAGTCTGAGTTAATATATCGACCATCTGGTGCTAGTATATAGTAAAATACATTCAAATAAATGCCAAATTAGTAGTTTAAGATCAAATAGATGTCCTAATTAACGGCTGGCCAAAGTAACTTGAATTTATGCAGAGGCATGCAGAAGATCTGTTGACAGAAGTTGAATTAGTTAAAATCTAAATTGATAAGAATAAAATATTTCATTTTCGTAACCCTCATAACTTCCCATTTATACATTATTGTGACTGTTATCAGGATAGAAAATGTAATCTAGGAAGCGAGTTCAAATTATAATCGAAACTATTTATATTCACTTTGTATTAATGCCACTGGGAAAACCTTTCCCTAAGTTTTGCTTTATTTGTAGGAACAGCTAAATCTTACAACAAGAAAGGACACAGATGTACTTTATGTCTTGTTGAAAAATTAGTTATCTTAATACACTTAAATAACCCTAGCTTATTAAATAAGAGAAATGAATTGATTGTTACATGTAGGCATAAAAATAAATATCTGCTTAAATACATTGATCCAAATTAATTTTTAATGTAAATTATGGTTTTTTTTTTTAAAGTTGCAAGTAATCTCCCTTTATGCTTAATATAAAAAAATAATATTAACAACTCTAACATATTTTTTAAATATATATACAAATCCCGTTTATTTTAAATGCCAAATATATATATTATAAAACAAAAAAAACTGTAATCCCAGCATAATTGATTCCGCGTGGCACCTATCTATAGTACCACATTCATCTTTGCTCTCTAGCGCCATCAGGACGAAGGGACAGTAATGTTCGACCGAATATCTAAGAAGATTAATAATATCCTCATTCAACCCCCTCGGCCAGCTTTCATATCTGCGGTGACTTCGATATCCACCATAAAGAATGGCTAGCCCACTCAAACAAAACCAATGTTGAGGCAGATATTGCAGAGACTTTTCCATCGCCTGTAAACTAACCCAGATCACCGAAGAATCTACCCGGGTCTCGGACACGACATCAAACGAACCCCATCGACCTCTTCCTAAACTCCTGTCCTCATAAATGCTAATCAAAAGTTTTATCTCCACTAGCCATGTCAGGCCATTCCCTAATCACTGTCCGGATTGATGCCAAACCTAAGGCACCCCTTGATGTACCATTCTATCGGACGTTTTTTACTATGCGAAGGTAGACTGGGACAGCTTTCGATCGTACATGATGGAAGCTCCCCTCCTAACCTTCTTCAAGAATGCTGCCCTTGTCACTGATTGGATCCTTTCTGAAATGAAAAGTTTTATACCCCCTCCCCCAAATTCCAGCAAAAACGAAACAGTCAACCCTGGTTTTCCTCTGAATGCGCTGTAGCTATAACTCACCGAAACTACTACTTCAATATCTATCGCAAAGTGCTACGTAGCTCGGCCCTAACTGCATTCAGAACTGCTCGTAATCGCCGCAAAAAGTTATAGAAAACGCCAATGCACCTATGTACGAGCACTCCAGACCAAGGTTGAAAAACAAATTGGATCACGTGAATTCCGGAAGATAACCAACCAAATCATGAACAGAAGTCAAACCCCCAATTATAAATGGCTCCGAGGTCATATCTTCCTCGACAAATAAGGCAAATTTCTTCGCTTCCATCTTTGACTCTAATTCAACGTTACATGACAAAGATCCCCTCTCATATACACAAATGTCCCCTTAACGTAACACTCTACCTCGAGTTGCCTCCGGGCCTTGAAATGGTTGAACTTTACCGTAAAAAATACTGCGCCAACATTGTGATAACCAGATATTTTTGTAAAATTTAAATTACGTAACGGTCTGTCTATATACAGCACCTGAAGATTGCGTTGTGCATGAAACTCCGAGTATGCTATCGGTGAAGGGAAATTATGTATATTTATTAATATATATATATATATATATATATATATATATATATATGTGTGTGTGTGTGTGTGTGTGTGTGTGTGTGTGTGTGTGTGTGTGTGTGAATTGAATCAGCAATTAATATTTTGTATTTTGGGGAAGAATCCTTTCATTCCAAGAATTCCATATTCCAAACAACTCTTGGAATGGGCGCCAATAATTGTTCATATTTTCTTAATCTCTGCACTTAAAGAATGAAAAACAAAAATTGTTCTATTTACTTAGACATTTCTTCGCATTCTTTCCTCATCATGGCTGACAGAATTTCATAGCTGATATGCAACGCTGTGGCAAGCATTTTTGCAAAAAGACCTTTATTAACATAGCTTTTCTGAAAGACAACAATAATGAATTGTTTCAATGTATCGATTTCGCGAGAAAGTTAATTCTTTATAGAAAAATGAATAACCGAATTAATTCCCTAATGAAAACATTTTAAATGTGTAAATCTTTTTTAAAGGTCATACGATTTAAAGGAAAGAGATAGATAGAGACAGAGACAGACAGACAGAAAGGAAGAGAGATGGGGAGAGAGAAGGAGGGATAGAGATGGATAGGCGTGAAATAGGGAGAGCGAGCGAGTAAGAGAGACAGATATTATGTATATATAATTTCCTGATATGATGTCATAGGTGGAACTATGCATGAATCTCAATATAGTATGTCAGACAAATGCGCCCAAAACCAAAAATAGTTTAGTATACAACCATGTACAAAATTAAATTGAATATGAGGAAACCGTTAATATTACTATTACCATTGTAAATATTCTGGTATTGCTCAAATAAAAAAAAATCATCAGATATTCCCGACCCGAACTCAGTTATTAATCGCTTATAACGAGTTGGATTAATCTCACATTTTTCTAGAAATATTTTATCCGAAATATAAGATGGGAGAAGTCTTTTTTATATATTGAATTATATTTTTTAAAAATGCCAACATAATTCAAATTAATGGTGGAGTAATGGATATCGACGCGGATGGAGGAATCGAAATCCAGTCGAATCTATTACATTCACTTACATGCTAATACCCTTTGGAAAGGAATGAATCCTCTTCTTCATCCTGGGTTCTATAGCCTTGGATGACCACTGGTCTAGGAAAAGGACAACCCTGACTTCAAAAAAGATTCAAGTTTTATAATTATTTACTGGGGAGGCACGGTGGAGTAATAGAGAGCGACTCGGATTGAGGAATCGGAGAGCCGAGTTCGAATTCCAGTCGAATCCATTTACATTTACTGACTTGGTAAAGGTATGAATGTTCTTCTTCTCCCCCCCCCGCCCCAGCTATAGGTAAATAGCAGGACAGACCGGGTTTTATAGCCTTGGATGGCAACTGGTCTACCACAGAAAAAAATGGTAACGTACTGCGGGAAAAAATCTGCCTCGTCAGTCATGTATCGAAAGATACATGATCGCCTAAGCGTGTATCACGCATTGTCCTTAACTGAATGATTAATTATCGAATTTGTATTTATTTATTAGTACATTTCCCGCTTTCTCTCAAATATATATATATATTACAGTGAGGTTCACCCTGTACAAAGCCCGGAGGCCACCCGAGGTAGAGGGTTACGTTAGGCAGCAGTTTGTACGGATAGGAGATGAAGGTAACAGTTGATCCTAGACTTGAACAAGTTAAGATTGTACTGATCGGGGAAACTTCCTATTGGGAGTCGGTTTCACAGAGCAGCTGTTTGGGTGGAACTTCTCGCTGATGGAATACGGAGGGATTGTGAGTAGTTTGCTACAAGTGGCATGGCGTAGTCTTGCCGTGAGGTGAGGCCTTGAAAGATAGAGTGGCGAGAGATTTGCCATATCCCGCAGGTGAGAGAGTAGTCAAAGGGCGGAAAATAATTCGCCGGACTCAAAGACGCTTTTGGACTCCTTAGAGGCTAGAAAGTAACGACTGTGTATCTTCCGCCCAAACAATTTTTTTCAGTCTGCAATATTCGTCTTTTCTTTTTATATGCCATATCCTTTCAGGACGTAGGCGATCATGGCTCTCCACCTCCCTCTATCCCTTGCAGCTCTCAACAAGTTCCTTCCCTCTACTTCCTCCCCCAGACCACGTTCTGTCATCCACTTGATTAATCCTGCCAGGTATGCCACGTCTTTCTTTCCCTCTATTCGACATGTAGGTATCAGTTTCTCCTGGCCCTTCTTCCTCATTATGTGTCCCAGAAACTTCAGTTGCCTCTTCTTGATATTAAGTATAAGCCCTGTTTTCATCCTCTCCAAGACCTCATCGTTGATCATACGCTCGGTCCATGATATCCTTAGCATCCTTCTGTAGAACCATATCTCCGTCACTTCGAGTCTTTGAGGAAATCATCCAACATTCGCTGCCGTAAAGAAGGACAGATGTCACGTAACTCCTCAGTATTCTTTGTTACCAAAAAAATCCTGCTGTCTCGCAATACTCTGTCCAGCTTTTGGAATTCGTCCTTGGCCATCCCAATAAGTCTACGAATCTCAGTATCGCACTTACCGTCCTGTGTCAAAACGCTTCCCAGATATTTAAACTTCCGCGTCTGCTTGTTTCTCGTGTTCCCGACCTGCATTTCGCGCTCATCCTTTTATTGATGACCATGTTCTTACTGATCCAAAACCCAATCAGTGATAGAATTTTGTTTTAAAAGTTGAAAAAGTTTCGGTATTAGACAACTGTTTCACGATTACTCGGTACTATTTCGTTATCTGTATGCCACTAATATTTGTTATCTGCAGGGTACGTTAGTTTTTGTACTAATAGCCTTCACTTCAGATGTGGGATACATAACATGATACTCTCACCTTGTATTGCAGCCAGTCTGTGAATTCAAAGCCGTGGAGAATGCCACGGAAAGTTAATCCACTAGATTTCCCAAATGGCAATTCCCAGGAAAAGGAATCAATGTAGAAGGACATGATTTTTTAAATCATTTCACCCCAAGCAAGACGGAAATGCTATTAGTACGCTGGGGGGGGGGGTGAGAAAATGAAAGCGAGACAAAAGACTGTGTATAGTGGGGACCGAGAAAAGGACAAAAGATGAACGAGGTTCAAGACGACAGAAGATAGCGATTGACGTTGCATTTAGATTTTTGAAGATTGCAGTTTTCACGGAAGCAAGTAAACGAAAGGGAGTTCCACTATCCGTAAGTGCGAGAAAAGAAACCCTTGGAGTAGAAGTGGCGGTTACCTTTAACTATTTCAACAGTAAAAGGATGGGAACTAGATGTCAGTCTGTTAGCACGCTTAATTTACATCTAAAAATATTTTGTTGACAAAAAGTAAGTTATAAAATCACGATATAAACTTATACTGCAGTAGGTCGAATCCACCAATCTGGTAATGTAAGTTAATATCTTTGTCGCAAGAACGTTTTGAAAACTTAGTCGGAGAAGAGCAGGCTATCGTTATAGTTGCTATTGTGAGGTTCATCTCTTGTGACGTGAAGATGAAATGGACGTGAGTTTAGTGACAGCTGTCGACCGGAACAATAACATGCAGGAGTTGTGAGCGAGGTAAGTAGAAAAACAGGCGGTTGTTGCTTTGAAAGTGGGAAATGCAATATTATTGGTCTACGGGTAATGATTGTGCGTGGCCAATGAAGTACTGAATGCGAAATATCTGAAGAGGACCGACGAGCTCACTGGTCTGAAGGGTAATGATCGAAACAACAAGTATAATGATACTAATCGGAATTAATCATCAAATAATGACGATATTTCAGTGTAGATTTTCAGATATCTGCTTTATAAATGAGAAATATGCGAGATGTAAATGATGTCAGACCAGTAAGGAGTTAACTGTCTTTAGTGTAATGGTTAGCAGGTGGAATGAGCCGAGTTCGAATTCTGTTACACTCACTTTCGTGCAAATACTCTTCTCCTCGTCCCCAGCTATGGGTTAAATATCAGTGCACACTTGGCTTTCTAGTCTAAGAGAATGACAACTGTGAATTCAAAAACACAGAACCTGAAGCTTTACAAAATCGGTGAGACGCCGACTGCAGATACTATAGCGATTTTCCTAGCTTAGTTCAGGTGTGACAAAGTCAAAAGTTTGGGGGCATCTAGTGAGAATCGAACTCACTTTACGGACGTAACTGATCTAGCCGAATGCAGATAATATGATTATAAAACAACAACAAAAAAAAAAACGATAGATTTCAACAGCTATGGATAAGCCCTTAATTATCCAGAATGTTGTTGACACCAACTGCTATAAGACTCAAGGAAAGTGTCATATCCGCTAACCGCCGAGTCACCATGACATTTCTTGGTCCATCTCTCCAAGTAACAGGCAACAATTTTTATATGGTACCAGTTACTTCACCTTACTTACGCCTCACTTTATCTATTGGGGAAGTGAATTCTTGCTTTTTCCAAGGGCGTTATTGCGAAGTAAGAATATTGTGAGGTTGGAATTTGAATGAGATTCACGATTGCTCGTGCCCAATGGGCTGATATGCCGTAAAATAAATCAAACCAAATAACTACCCGTGCTGGTAATGCTTAGGCCAACCCTGCATCTCCCTTCCCAAGTAAATACCGTCTTTTAAAAAAGTCTATATAAACTGACGACCACCATGTGGACACAGTACGATATAACACATTTAAATTAAAATCAATGAAACGTCTCGCTGATTCTATATATGAAAACCACATAAAAAAATTTCTGAATGACTTCCGGCTAAAACGAAAAAAAATGACTTAATTTATAAGTGCTTATGCAACAGAAAAATTAGCAGCAAAGATAGCAAGTTGCTCATATGAACAACCTTATTGGACTTTTATTTTAAGTTGTATAATTCTTTGGGCTTTCGTTAGCTAGCTTAGTCTGGTTGACCATCAGTATAGAATTCGACCTTCATCTTTCTTCTACTGGTGGCTTTGTAATAAACTAAACATTAAATATGTAATCCGTTATTCCCCACCCCGGGCAAAACTTCCAAAGAGATAGAGTTAGTGTCAATCCTTAATGAATGAGGTGTCCAAAAAGTGACGAAGGAGACGGCTTGTTTTTGTCCTTTGGAATTATGTACACACGGGACTCTCAAAACTTGACCTTGTGCTATATTCTGTTCTAGTGGATGCTCGAATAAATTTCATGCTGTGTAATTCCTTTCAGGGATGAGACGTTGAAGAGTCGTAGCGGTAAACCAGTAATTCAGTTTTAACGGGTTCATTTGAGAGTCTACATAAATGTGGGTACTGACCCCTCCCCCCACACACACCAAAAAAAAAAAAGTGACAACGATTAGATATTTGCAGAGTTAGGAGCTAGGAATCACTTTTCACCAATCTTCTCCATGAAGTATGTTTTCACTGATTTAAAAATCAAAACATTATTCTCCAAATAAATAAATTAAATGGAAATAAATGAAAAAGGCGATTATATAATGTTAGTGCATTGATATAAACTCTTCATTGGTATTTACTAAATTTAATTTAGTTTGGCACAAGGTTACCGTAATAGAGCGCCTACTGAGGATCGAACTTATGAATTGGTTTTTGTGACAAGTTCTCTAATACTCGCGTTATCGTAAAAAACAGATATTCTCTCAGATTAGTTTAGTCTGACACAAGGCCTTAAGTGTAGTGAACTCATTGCGGACTGAAGTCAATGCAAAAGTAATGGTCTACTAATAATTATTCCACCACGAATTACTCTAGCTGCTTAGTCTGACACAAGGCTGCTAGCGCGAGAACCTTCAAAAAAACAAACTCACGACATTGAAGACGTTTTAACAGGAAGAGTTTGCTATGGTAACAGCTATTTTAACCCATTTATACCCATTGTCCCCAAAATATGATAGTGGGCAACAATTAATTATAATTACTACTGAAATTTTATGAACCTATAATTAATAAACCTATTTTTATAAAAGGGGATTTGCGGATAGTTATCGATGGAGTAATGGATAGCGGCTAGGATTGAAGGATCGGAGAGCCGAGTTCGAATTCCAGTCGAATCCATTACATTCACTTACGTGCTAATACTCTTGGGAAATGTATGAATCCTCTTCTTCTCCCCCCCCCCAGATAAGAGTAAAAAGCAGGACAGACCGGGTTCTATAGCCTTAGATGGTAGCTGGTCTACCGTAGAAAGAAATGGCAACCTAGTG
The DNA here is from genome assembly GCA_903632075.3 of Acanthosepion pharaonis. Classification (NCBI taxonomy): domain Eukaryota; kingdom Metazoa; phylum Mollusca; class Cephalopoda; order Sepiida; family Sepiidae; genus Acanthosepion; species Acanthosepion pharaonis. Next base: position 6,431,995 of record CAHIKZ030002722.1, on the reverse strand, counting down.
CGGGAAAAATCTATCACATCAGTCATGTATTGTGTATCACGCATGGCACATAACTGACTGACTATCGGTGAAAACGTAGATTTGGCGAGTCAAATTCAAAATCTATCTTAATCCATTGCGCTCACTTTCGCATAAATGGCAGTGGAATTCATCTATTCTTCCTCCGGTTATGGGTTAAATAACGTTGTAGACTGAATTCTATAGCTGTGTATGGCAGTTTAAGAGAACGAAATTTGAGTGGAGGAGGCAGTGGGAATCCACACCAATATCTTTCCCAAGAAGGCATGGCATTTCACAGATAAAATACAAAGGGAACTGTGAAGATTGCCTACATTCTGTAGGGAGATGGTATTAAAACAATTATAAACCTATATGAATTTATAAACCTATTTTTAACAATATTTTCTTAAAAAAAAAAACCCGTTACGACCAGAGAACCTAAGATCCGTTTTCACGAGGAAGGTGAACGCCCTGTGAGAAAGACCCAAATAATTCCCAACATTACACTACTGAGTGAAGCCCATGATTAGAGGGTGTTAGTTGGTCTTAGAACACCTCTGCAATTTTCGGTACACATCATTCAGACAGACGCACACCCTGACATTGTAGCGTGGTCTGATTCAAAGAAGCGTGTCCTACTAGTAGAATTAACGGTAACATGGGAAGAAAACAGGAAGGAGGTGCACAAGTGAAAGAAAAACTGCTATGAATCGCTGCAATCCAGCTGTGTGGGAAAGGAATGGACATATTATGTGCTACCAATTGAAGATGGGTGACGTGAATTCATTGGACAGTCAACCGTTTTTTTTTTCTCTTTTTGAAGGTGGGCATCAATGGCCAAGAACCTAAAGCATGCTTCACATCATCTGCAGACCACAGCTCAACAGACATCGAGTTGGATTTGATCAAGATCCAAAATAAATAAAGTTAATTAAAACCATGCTCGCAACACAATGCTGCTTCCGACATGAAACACAACTGTTTACCTTCCATTCTACGTCATTAATAACGGTCGCTACGAGCGCGTTGTGTGTTTTAACAATACGTTGAAAATTTCAGTTGCAGTTGTAAAAAAGAAATCGCAAGAGACTGACACGTGTACAAAAACAATACCCTGTCCTGTGGCAAAAGCTGCCGGTGGCGCCAGGGGTGGCAATACTGCCTTAGCTACCAAAACTGTGTTATCTACCCTGGTTGGCGGCTGACTAGGGCAGGGTACCGCACGTACTTTCACACGTTGTATGAAGAGAATTTAAAAACTTAGAATTAATAGCGAATTTTACAGTGGGCATTATTGGGTTAAAACAGGTGCTAGTATAAGGTCTACCCCCAAAAAGGTAATGTTAGCTGTTTCCTTATAAGGAAACATTAATTGACCTAGCAGCCAGTGTTGCTGACGGTTGAAATTTATTAAATTTTTCTATTAAGACAATCTTTCAGGAAACTAGGTTTTTCAAGTTTACTAATTGTTATCGCTCTTTCTAGTATAGATGGGGGTTTCCTTCCTAACCTTTTATTTGAAGTAGTGTGGAATGTCAATATCTTGATGATATCATTATTTTCTCTTTGAGTTATATGTGATATCCATTTTATTTGTTGCAGCTGTTGAAACTCCTCAAGTGATGTGGTTTCTGTTATTTGAGATAGGTGTTTTTTTATGATTCTGTAGCGCCAGCCTGCAATGTTCAAAGAATCGTGCTCTTCATCAAGACCAGGTTTCACTTGCTCAAAGACATTTTTAACCATTGTGAGAAAGCAGTTGTGTATAGCTGACATTTTAGGCATTTCTGAACAAGCTTAGTGCCATACATGACATCCATATGAAAGTCTTGATCTGACGAGGATATTTAAGAACTTGACTTCAGTTCTTAGGTTAATGTTTCGGTTTTGTAGCAACTTGTGGTGTTGGGTGAAACTACCCTGAGTGCAGCCCATTCCATGTCCTATTTCCGTATATCCTTTACTAAATGTTTTATAACTGATCCATATACCTAAGCATTTGAAGTGTTTAGCATTTACTACTTTCATGTCCTTAATTTTCCTGACAGATTCAGGATATGTACCAACACTTCTTTTATTTCAATATCAGATCATAGTTTCTGTTTTGGAAAAGTTTATCTCGGGTCCAATTTCTGAGAGTGCTTCTTAGGGTACAATTGTTCAAGATCATTTTTATCCCAACTATGAATACCCACATCATCAGGATAGACCGCCACCCTCAACATCATCAGTACATTGGCCTCGAGAGGGAAGCTAAGAACACTGTTTCTCTTTGTAGATTCGTTTGGGATTTGGTATCAAATGCTTAAATGATAAATTCCAATCTCTCCTCATCTGTACTTGTATATGTGCAGGGCATTGTCTAAGAAAATATTAAATAGGCTGGGACACTCATTTATTCCTTGTCGAGATTTGAAATATTTCTGTACTGGGGTCTTCAGGCATAAATGATTTTGTGGACTAATGTAGTTCCTTTCTCCGATGTGGACATTCAGTGAAGTCAGAACTTGAAAGACCGTTGCTGGTGGATGGGGATAGGAGGGCTCTATTGATGGGGTCGTATGCTGTTGTGAAATGATTCACCCAAAATTGACCAAACCCAGCATCACTTCCGCTTTTTTTTTTTAAGTCATCTTTCGGAATCGCCATCAGCTGTATTGTCGCATTCACTTTAATCGTTAACCTCGTTCAAGATGAAAAACAAGTTTGCTTTTACAGAAAAACCTCTCATCTACGACTCCCCACCCATCAACGGACTTCAGATGCAACGGACATAATCTGTAAGCAAGATAAAACAAAATTATGCAGGAAAAAAATAAACTTGCAAGTCGTCAGCGATGTATTTCAAAATTTGCGGGCTTAGCGGAACGAATCGTATTAGTTCTCAAAGTAACCGCTAGATGACGGTGGTTGTCCTTTCCATTGTAAACAAAACGAGGTGTACAGTATATAAAGTACGATACATAAGACAGTAACTGTGAGAAATCTATTATTTTTTATTTTGATTAATATATCTATTAAGTATATATTTATTTATGACATATACATGTTTTATAGTATTTACATTATGATCATAATTACTGGTAGTAACTATAGTGGTTTTATAACTAAAAAATAATTCCTTCCCATCTACAGACAATCGGCTTAAACTTACCACCCATTCCCCTATTATTGATGAGAGGTTTGTTTGTACTTGGTTACGCCATATCAAAATAGGTCTGGTTTTAACATTGTTTTAAAAAGTATATTCCAAACGGTTACCTGAAACGTGTAGCCTACATAGAGAATTAACATTCCAACTATGTGTTCTCCATCTTTACGAAGCTGATTAAGTTCTCATTAATAGCTTCACAAAACAACAAGCAGAATCACAGCGATTAGAATATCTGGAAATCAATTGGAAGCTGTAATCCGTCGTTGTGAAGATTAGCTTCATGAAGGTGAGGGTTGTTTTAGGCACGAGTTAAGTTTTCATTTCCGAGATCTCGTTTCCTTAAGGTCAAGGGTTGACTGGTCTTGACCAAAGAATTCATTCTCGAAGGAGCATTATCGGGACAGAGGAGATGAAGACGTCTAAATTGAAGACATTTTTTTATTCATTTTATAAATAATTTGAATAATGTGCAAATAGTGCATGAATCATTCAAAACAGAATTTAAAATTTTGCTGTTTCGATCACTGCATTTTGACTGGTACACTCATGAACCTTCATCAGGTGTACAAGAGTAGACTAATAGATTTCCCTGTATGATTTTTGAGCTATGCGATTAAAATTACCCCCAACATTAATGGCATTGTAAAGGGAGAAGATTATGCTGAAAAAAACATGCATACTTCTAACATACGCATAAAATAATTATTATAATTTAAAAGAAACTTTTCTCTTAGATCTGAATTAAAGGAAGATTTATACACACACATATACACATATATATATATATATACACACACACACACACACACACACACATATATATATATATATATATATATAAAGAAATATAGTCTTAAGGTGTGCTATATTTATGGGATAAAGTGCTCAATATCAGAGATAGAGGCGTGTGTAAATATAAAAAGTGAACATAGAAGTCAACACTTAGAGCGACAGTCTGTTTCATATATATGCAATCAGACTGCCTGTCGCGATTGCATATAACATGTTCTTATTTATATATATATATATATATATATATATATATATATATATATATATATATTTAGTTGGATAGATGTGAGTTTGTGACCCTGGGTTTTTCACGTTTACCGCGATCGTCAGACAATCGCTAAAGCGTGAAACTAGGGTCACAAACTCACATCTATCAACCAAATATGTCAACTCTATCTCTGATATTGAGCGCTTTCTAATAAGTACCATACATATAATATATAAATAATTATACATATATATATTTATTTATATTTATATACACTTTTCACACACACACACACACACACACACACACACATGTATATATATATATATATATATATATATATATATATATATATATATATATATATATATATATATATATATATATATATATTGCAAATAAATAAGCAAATGTTCAGACATTTTCCCGACACTGATTCTCGAGGAACAGATATCATCGTCAAAGGTTTAGATAATAAATCTATATTACCCTATTTCTTAATATTGATTAGTTTATTTACAAATATGGCTTGCCTTAAAAGGCTTTATCCCCTGGGAATAAACTGGCCGACTTATTTTTTTTACTCAGTTTATGGGGAGCGCTGCCTATTCCTGAAATAATGGAGCGCATTGGGATGACTATTTTGTTTCCGTTTATTATTTTACTTCTGGCGAGAATGCCAAGCAGTACAGCATGTCTTTTCCAAATTTCTTGCGAAGTGAATTACATCATGATACTAATATACTGTGCAATCGACAAAGACAAACAACGCGCATGTGCGAAATTAAAACTATAAAATGGCGACAATTTACACATCGCAACTTGTAGACTAAGAGAATATGACTCTAGAGTACACAAACTTTACGGTCCCCGAAAACCAACGAAACAGGCATTTCAATGTTCCCCATTATTTCAGAATATATATATATATATATATATATATATATATATATATATATATATATATATATACGCGACTCTCCCGTCGAATTCGACGTATGAGAGTCAAGCAGATCAGTTCCTAGGAACCGACAGCTTGACACCAGCGCAATAGGTTTGATTATAGTGGTGAAGGTTTTGTGCAGACCATCCACACTTTTTAAAGGGCCGAATACAGAGACCTGGTGCACTACGTGCCACAAGGTCCCCAAACGACCCTCCGCTGGATTTGAACTCAGAGTTGTCCTTCTCCTAGATCAGTTGCCGTCCAAGGTTATAGAACCCAGTCTTTCCTGCTATTTACCCATAGCTGGAGGGAGAAGAGTATTAATACCTTTCGTAAGTGAATGTAATATATATATATATATATATATATATATATATATATATATATATATATATATATATATATATATATATATATATATATAAAAGGCTCAAACACTAATATTACATGGTTATAATTTATTACATTGGAATCGTAATCACGATCCAATTCATCAGATCTACAAATTTCATATTCTTACTCTGTCCTGGACATTGAGTTCTACCTGGATTCTATCCTCTTTTAAAATTTATATATATATATATATATATATATATATATATATATATATATATATATATATAGTTTCCTATTTGTCATATTTTTCAAACTTTGTACAGTTTCTGTATACTATTTTATACATAAACACGCACGCACACACACTAATCGTATTCTAAAAAAAAATAATATTTTTTATTAATATGTAAGATACTTTGAATTGTGAAAATTTAAAAAAATTATGTTTTAAAAAATCACATTTTAAAAGTCATATCAAAATGTTTTTATTAAAATAGATTATAGACTTTGATATTGGGAAAATTCGTTTTTAACATGCATGAACAAATTATTTTTTAATATAAAATGTGTATAACTACTGTTTATACTTACTTTTTAAATGCCATTATAGAATAATCGAGAATGTAAAGATTTGCAAAACCCAAAGATCTGCAGATTTTTCATAGAATTTCGTATTACTAATTATTAAAAAAAGAAAATAAGTTAAGCTTAAAGATGGTATGTTTATTTTTGAGTAATACCTATGTCAGAGTAGTAAGTTCAGTACACTGGAACATTTCTAATCATCTACATCACGAGCAGATATATATATATATATATATATATATATATATATATATATAAATCGATACGTAGAGACATAAATCTGTGTGTGTATGTGTGTGTGTATTTACGTGTAGTGATATAGAATCTCCGTTTATTCTTATATATCTGTGTGTCAACCTTTAACGACATACGAATATTTTCGACATATTGTATTTTTTCGGTTGACAATTTTTAAAATCAAAAGTACAGATTTTTACAACACACTGTATTGTATTTCGCCAAAGAAGAAAGTCTATTGATTCTATTCGTGTTGAAATTTCTTTTCTTTCTTTGTAGAATTTAGATCTTTTGTCTGTTAGACATTTGATGCTGTAACATAGATTGTTGCTTTCACATAGATTGTTGTAACTCCGAAAGCATTTGCGTCATTCATGACAAACTTAACAACTGCATTTGCAGTAACCGAATGTCACTAAGGATTGTTTTCTTTTGTTTAATTTTTAGCTTTTCTTTTAACTATCTTTCCTATCATGTCCTCAAGGAAGAGCAACACTTTTGGATCTGTGTCTTTCGATAGTTATAAATAGAAATAAAATTTTTCAGGAAAAGTAAAATTTTAATAAAAAATTAAAAAGTGTTGAAAAAAAAAGAAATAATTTTGTTCGTCATTGTTTAGAAACGAGAAGAAAACACTTAAAATGTTAATGCTATCTTGAATATTATTATAGCATGAAGCATTGGCAACCATACTGGCAGCCATCTCAGCCATATGGTATTAACATTTATTAATATTTTACTAGTATTTCTTTCATCTTAATTTCAGTTGCTTTTTATCGCAACTGCACAAACTGTCAGCCATTAGGAAATAAGTAGTAAAATTATTTTGAATTTTTAATAATAAAATTTTAAAATATTTTTGTAGGAGTACAAAATTTAATTAAAGCGGTTTGAAGATGTTTGAATCTATTTGAACTAAGTCCTCCCAGCCACCTCTCTGTAAGCATAAAGAATGTGTTTTTTAGGATTAAATGTGATTACATAACATTTGGTTTTTGGTGATCATTTTAGTTGCTGTGCGCATTTCCCGTCCTCGATCTTAACTCTGATGAGAGAGGACCGATTATATCGGTAAAATTGTATTTTTGTTAATCGTGTTTTATTTCGATATTTCCAATTTACGGTAATGTTTTTTTTGTCATTATTCTTTTCTTATTATTTTAACGTTTTTGTATCGCTTGAAATAAAGCATTGTTAACCATTATCTTTTAACAAGTATTCCTTTCATCTTAATTTCAGTTGCTTTTCTTCGCAAGTACTCAGTGCGTGATTGTACAACCATTAGCGAACCAGTAGTAACATTATCTTGACTTTTATTAGATAAAGAATTGAGTATTGTTATTTTATTAGTATTATTTCTTTCTCTAGTTTAATAGCAATTTTTCATCGCGATGGCCAATAGTAAACAAGTAGCAATATTATTTTTAATTTTATTAGATGTAGTATTTTGACCATTATTAATTTTTTACTAGTATTTCTTACATCGTAATTTCAGGTGCTTTTCATCGCAACTATGGAACCCGATAAAGTGTGGATATTTGTAAACAAGTAGTAATATTATCTTGCATTTTATTATATAAAGTATTGGGTGCAAGTATAGGATGATATCTACTGAGGCATTTGCGACCTACCGTAAATGACGATGCACTTATTGCTGGAAAATGCTCTGGAAAAACGATGACCTGTTTAATGTTTTTTTTTAAATGACATCAAATCTGTTTACAAATTTTAAAATCAGTATTTGATGATTTTTTTAAAGTCTTTTTGGTATAAAAAATTGTTAATGGTTTTTAATACATAATCAGTTCACTGCAAACTGCCTTTACCCCTAACTCTTAACCCTAAGCCCCTAACATGTTTTATATTTCTTACAGTTGGTAAATATCATATCATAGTAGAAAATGAATTGTAGATACAGTGTAACCCGGATATAAGAGAGTTGTCGGGACTGGAGAAGAAGTCTCTTATATCCGGGTTTCTCTTATATATCCGGGTTTGGTCTATTTTATATACATTAACACAGGCTCTAATTTGGGACCAGATAAATTCTCTCTTATATCCGGGTTTCTCTTATATCCGGGTCTCTTATATCCGGGTTACACTGTATCAGTAGCACCAAGTATTGTTATACGATAATTTCTTTCACATGCTTTACTTTGCATTTTCGCCATTTTCTGTCATTCATTCACACAAGTTCATCAGGTAGGCAGTTCGCTACCCTCTGACCTTTTCCCTTCTATATATCATGTGAGTGTCAAATACTTCAAACTTTTTTTTTCTTATAATCTGCCAAAGAAATGACAATTGTTTCTTTCTAGTTCTTAGTACAATGTCCTGTTTGTTTCCGTTATCCTGAAGACTTCCACGTTTCTTACGCGCCCCTAATTATACGGTTAACAGAAAACCAAATCTAACCGTATAAACTTTTCTTTTTTTCCCTTATCTTTCACCATAAAAAAAAACCAAAAAAAAACCGGGGATGATTGGTGACAACAGAAGGATATAAACGAACAGTCTTGTTCGCTGCATATCAAAAGACAATTAGTAAAAGACTGAAAACATTTTTACACTATTTACATTGTTCGGACTCTTGTCATCATCTTTGTTGTCATATTCACGATATTTCGGCAGTTGTACGCGTCGGCCTTCTTCAGGTGACTGTAATTTCGAATCGAACCATTTATTTCGTCCACCTCCTCAGTATTCTAGTTTATTTTAGTAATGCTGTCGTTTAGGTGGTTTCGTTTATTCTTCAAATTTCCAATTCTTTGAAGGTTCAATTACAGCCGTTATCATTATGCTTCTTACTGTTTTCAGTTCCGTGGCAAGGTTTAAATATTTTCCAAGTTTTTCGGCTTTCTTTTTTTAAAATCTGAGATTTACTGAAATTGGGTGATCTCTTTCATGTTCCACACAATTATATATTTTCTCTAGGACAGTTTCTGGTTTTGCATAGTTTTTACGATAAAATCCCAATTATTTGCACAATTCCCAGTGGATCTCCGTTCCTACCCAGTCACGTATATTTTCCGTTAGCTTCTAAGCTAATTGCAGCATTCACTTATTCGTGGATATTAGTAAACATCGCGGATTGCACCCCTTGGTGAGATTCGAACTGTTTGACATCTATTACTCCGCAGGAGATATATTTACAATTCGGTGATGTCTTGTGTATCCCGGGTTTATTAAAGTACATATTATTATTATTATTATTATTATTATTATTATTATTATTATTATTAATCATGTAAGTGTAGTTAGTTGAGTTGCAACTTTACGTTTGAAAGCTTTCGTAACAACCAGCCTTTCAAGTCTGTTTTTGGAGGAGGGTCTCTTGCTACGTTAAGATGATTAACTGGCTTTTGAAGTTCTCTTCTTGCGTCTCTTTCAATCTTTCTTATTTCTCAGTTACCCCACCCCGGTTCTGCCACCCACGCTTCTAACGAGTTTATGATTATTGGTGACTCTTTCACTTTCGTTTCCGCATTTACGCTAACAGTTTTCACAGATCACACTATTTATTCATTTTCTCGAGTTTTTGCACGTAAAAAAACATTCTAAAAAATAACGCCGCATTTCATTAATTTGTTTATTCACTAACAATAAGTCAGATTGCTTATGTCACATGATCGGCGTTGGGTTGCCAAATTGGGCGGTTGCTTTTGAAAACACAGCGTTACTCTATTTTGTATTTCGCTAAGGGCGACTTTTGGGGGTTATAATTTTTTATTTTTAAGTAAACAGGGATAACTTGGAATGCTATTGTTGATATATCTAATAGATGCAGGATAGGGCAAATGTTTGGGGCCACTATCTGGATTTCGAAGAATCACCTAAATATTGAATATCGCGTGCCCTTTTCAAAACTAATTTACAAGCTCACTTCGGGCTCGAGAGACTTTCTCTTCCTAGAGTGTTTTATCCAATTTTCTATAATGATAATAAGAATCAATATTTGCATTGGAAAATATGCAACTTTTAGAGAAAGGAAACTGCAAGAAATTGGTATGAACACCACCTAGACCCGATTACAGACATTGGATCTATAACAATTTTATAGGACTTTACAATACATAAAAACAGAACAATCAAAACTAATGGCCGAGAAATCGCATTCAAACACCACAAGAACAGAATGTGCTTTTTTTATTGACATGGCAGTCCTTGCAGATTGTAATGTATCTTTGAAGATATTCAAAACTATGAAAGTACAATGACCTTGAAATTGAAATCTAAAAAATGTGACACTTGAGGGCATTAACAATTCCGGTTGTAGTAAGGGCACTCGGTTTGATTGGAAAATGTTCTGATATATTCATTTAAGGGGTTTGCAGTTAACCTAAGTCTCAAAGAAATACAAAAAGATTGTACTCACAAGCACAGCTCACACCTTATGTGTATCTATGTAAAATGTGTGTGATCTTAGGGGTTTTTTGTTAAAGGAAATGCTCAGTGGAAAATGTCATGATGCCATTTCTGAACTTAGGTCTCTGGTTGGGACCCGGAAAGAAATGAGTATACACCAGAAATCAAAGGAAATAAAATACTAATGACAATTCTTTTTTCTACGTTTTGAATGGTCATAGCAAATACAAGAAGAATGAAATGAATAATGGTATATTAGGAATAATGTAAAGGTGAAAGTAACTGGAAGATGGCTAAGGAGGTACTCAAGAAGCTTCTATGTGGTGTGTATACAGATTCCCATTCAAATATGGAATACGACTCTTGATAGGGAAGGATATTGAGGCCGAGAACCGTTGGTCATAAAGAATACAATATTTCTGTTCATTTTGACAACTTTTGTGTGCTCCTCCTATCAAGCGATTGTCATAAAGAATACAATATTTTTGTTCATTTTGGTATCTTTTGAGTTCTTCTATGGAGCGATTGTCATAAAGAACAAGATAGTTCTGCACATTTTGATATCATTTGAGTGTTTCTCCTATCAAGCGATGGTCATAAAGAATAAAATATTTCTTTATATTTTGACATCTTTTGTGTGCTTTTCCTATCAAATCTATTGCAATTAAAGAAACACTTAACCTGTTCAATTCTAAGTTTCACCGTTAATTTTCCCGCATAAACACCGACCTTTATTCATACCTTACCGCTCACCCGAACAACCGCTTTCAACAACTCTGTAATTTAAGTCACCATTGGGTCCTTTATAGTGTGAACATTAATAATAATATAAAAACCTCTGGTATTATTTTTTGACCGGCCCCGGTAAAAGAACTTTCCAACTTTTTAATAATTTTTTAGTCTCGTGTTTGATTTAAATTGTTTTTCCTTGAAATAAGAATCGTATAAATGCTAACTCCATACAAATATATATATGGAAGGAAAATAATTTAAACAATTTAGATGTATACATTCAATGTAAGTCTCTTTCTGTTCTCGATCAATTTTCCCTGTATTATAGAACAGACGTAAATAGAAACAGTTTTCTGCAAGTATTGCATAATTAGATAAGCGTATGGACTGCGCCACGATTCTGTTACTGCCTCATGTATGGAGATTTGATGGAAAATTTGGGCATTATAGTTATTTTCCAAGCGTAGTTTGGATGTGACACAAGGCCGAAAGCATGGGACACCTAGTGAGGATCGAACTCACTACTCAGTCGTAATTGTCCTAGCGAGACAAACTCGCTAACCATTACACCACCTAGAGGTGCCCGAAATTTGGGCTTTATAAACGATAAAATAACTTCTATTTTCTTCTTCTTCTATGTGCCATATCCCTTCAGGACATACGCGATCATGGCCCTCCACATTTTCCTGTCCCTTGTAGCTTTTAATAATTTTTCTCTTTTTGTCATTTCTCCCAAGCCCTGTTCTACGCTCCATTTACTCAAGCTCATCAAGTATGTTACGCACTGCTTTCTTCTGTCCTGTGAGTATCGTTTTTTCCAAGCTCTCCTTCCTCATTATGTGCCCCAGAAATTTCAACTTCCTCTTCCTGATGTTAAGTATAAGTTTCCTTTCGTTTTCATTTTCTCTAAAACTTTTTCATTGGTCACATACTCAGTCCATGATATTCTCAACATCTTTCTGTAGAACCACATCACTGTTGCTTCAATGAAACACACAATACAAACACTTTGGCACATGTTTGAAGCTAAATGAACTAGGTCTTTCCTGAAAGTATCCAGCTATTTAATATTAACGAAAATAGCCTACCTATGGCAATGGTACCTCGATCATTTCCGAGTACGCTTTTTTTAACTTTACGCATTTATTCCAGCATAGATCAACTTTTCAAAACAGCCTTTAGGGCAATCATAAGAGTAATATTATCCGTTTCCTTATGAAGAAACATTCAGCATTTATTGACTGAGCAGCCAGTGCTAGTGTCGATTGAAATTTATAAAATCTTTCTATTAAAACAAGTTTTAGGGAAATAGATTTCTCAAGCCAAGTAACTTTTATTGTTTTTTCCAGTACTGATGGGGGTTTCCTTCCTAACCTTTTGTTTGAAGTAGTGTGGAACATCAACATCTTCGGTATGTCATTATTTTTTCTTTGTGTTACATGCTATATATATTTTAGTTTTTAGCTGTTTTATCCCCAGTGACGTGTCTTTTGTTATTTGGTACAGTTCTTTGCGATTATGTAGCGCCAGTCCATAAGGTACAAAGAAGGTTGGGTTACAGTCTGCACTCGTAGAGTTTAGATATTTCTGAACGAGTTTGGTGCCATGCATGGCATCCACATGAAGTCTCGATTTGACGAGGCTATTTAAGAACATGGCTCGAGTTTTTAGGTTAATGTTTTGGATTTGTAACAACTTACGGTGTTGGTCGAAACTAACCCCAGCGCAGCCGGTTGTATTTTCAATTTTTTTTTTTTTATCTCCGCTTATAAAGACCTCTTTGGAGATTGACATCCGCTGCCTCGTCACGCTCTGCTTAATCCACAATGTTTCAAGTGAGATTTTTAGCTTTAAAAATAGCAAAAAGTCAGAAGTCGCATGGAGTTGAAACATCACTGTAGCGGATGATGTGCTGACAGACTGTTTACGAAAGGTCATTGTGAATAAAACTTTCCGACAGAAAATGCATTGAAAATCAGAAAGAAAGGGATTGTCAGTGGTCAGGGATTAATGAAAGCATTGTTGAAAGAATGAAAGTATAGATTGTTTTTATCGTATTTTATGAATAATGGCTTCGTAATCTCCGAATATTTTAGGCTTAAATCCCGACTTATATTTTACAATTTTCTTTCTGGCATTTTACCATCTTTTTCCAAAGTTAGAAATTTCTTCGATGTTAATGTTTTGTATGTTTTATGGTTGTTTAGTTATGTACATCGCTTTTTGTAATTTTGTAAACCGGAGTAAGTGAATATATATATATATATATATATATATATATATATATATATATATATATATATATATATATATATATATATATATATATATATATATATATATATATATACCCCACGTTGCCGTGCCCGTGCTTGATTCAAAAATCATATGACTCATACAGCAATCGCTATCACTTGACTTAAAATATTTTTGCCCTTCCTTGCCTTTAAAGGAGTGCCCTTTGCCGTGCTGATGTTGCTACATGCCTTACTTCTTGCCTATCTCACACTGCGAATTTTTTCTAAGCTCTATACTAAACATTAAATCTGTTACGAAAAAGGAACTAAACAAAATGAGCACAAAACGATCAATTTTAAAAAAGGACTCGTAACTAGAAAAACCGAATAAAAAAGAATGTTAACAACAAATACTTTTTCACACAACCAACCCAGTTCTGCGGAATCAGAATCAACGTTGAGTTTAAGCAAGCGAATGAGCCAATTGGAGTAAAGTGCCATGCAGATTTAAATTTTTCCCACTTGTGACGAATGCAGCTATCGATTTTTTTTGCATGCTAGCATGCTAGTTAACATTCGAGTCAGTCAGCTGTTGGCTCTCACGCTGGCCAATAGAATCTTCCTGCCTATTCATGGCAGCCAACTCTCACTCTGGCCAGTACAAAATGGCCTCAAACTACATGAAAACTGCCGATTATTTCCACTATTGATGGGAGTTGGGAAATGCAAAGTCGGTTTTGGCCTTCCCGCTAACTTGGAGCATGTGCATGCAAATTTTGGTGCAAATCCGTCGAAAACTGCGGCCGTGCATTCGTTACACACACACACACACACACACACACACACACACACACACACACACACACACACATCCTACCTTTTATAGATAGAAATATATTATTATTTATTCAAAAATTATAACATAAATTATAACATAAAATCACTACAAAAATAACCATTTTGTTTCAACACCTCTGGTGTCTTATCAAGTGATAATGTTGAATGTAGAATAAAAGGTTTTAAAAGGTTCAAATTAATTAACCACCCCTCGCAAGGGGAAACGGTGTTACATAAGCCGGAATGACCAATCAAAATACAAGTATACGTGAATTCAAAAAACTTGACAACAAATAATCTTTAATTTTGGGAGAGCTTCTAAAATGCGTAATGTAAGTAATGTTTGTATATGTACATTATATATGTTACAATGGTTGTCATAGCCTGGCTTGTAGTCTAGAAAATGCTCCCATGATATACGTCTCAAATAGCCTCTGAAGACTAAGTCCATCTCCAAGCCAGAGAAGGGGCGTATCACTGGCGCCCCATAACCAGCTTCTTCGGGTCGACGTCAGCCTTGAAAGTAGTCCATCTAGGGGGAAAAAGACCCCTATTTTAAAGCACCGCTGAATTATTTAAATGGAATGCCCTGTATTCCTTATGGGCTGGGCTGGGCAGCGCACGGTCTCCATATACCATCAGCCGGACCAGGGCCTTGGAGAGGTCACTCCATTCAAACCACCTGAGTAAACTTTGACCAAGCAGAGTACCACCTTTATTTCCCGAGGTAAACGATGTCTACTACTGCTGAAAGAATAAATAAATATTTATATTATATCTATAATATAAATACAGAGCTAATCATTTTAATGGAAGAAGACATTACTAATCATTTTACTACTGACAGAATTGAGATATTCTATTTATAAAGTACACTGCTAATTATTCTTAATACAGAAAAACATTGTTAATCATTGTACTTTAGACGAAATGGCTAATAGAATAAGGTTATTAATATACATGACTTTTAATAAGTGTCTATTTAAATCTTGGTGAACCAAGAAGCAAATATAAAGGTATTAAAAAATTAATTCAAGACTTTATTCATTTGAAAGATTTTGTAAATGTAATTAATACAAGATAAAGATTAAGAGATTGATAGGTGTGCCTTTAAAATATTATCAAATAAATAAATAAAGCGAAGGTCACAATCGATAGATAATAAACGCCATATTGAAAAATCTGGAGAGGCTTATCTTGCAGTTCGAAACGAAAAACCATTTCGAATTATTTGCTAACTGAGCTTTTTATTATATTTTTTCAAATACCTTTTTTTATTGCTTGTGAATGAATTGACTTTTTTTTTTACTCTTTCTTTATATTGCCATTTCGATCAATTCACCCGCTTCCTAAGATCAATGGTAAAAAAAGGCTTTGTGCGAGAGATGCCTGAGGGCCTTGGCAAAGATCATCCTTTTTGAACATTGTGGAATGGTGCTACAGAATCACAAACCGACAACTATATTAAATAATGGAAGCAACACCACTTGAGGTCTACCAACAGCAGCAACAACTAAAATGGATAGTACATTTAACTCGAAGAGAAAATGATAACATAATCAAGATGTTGACGTTCCACATTACTTCAAATAAAAGGTTAAGAAAGAAACCCCCATAAATAATGGAAATAGCGATAACAGCTACTGGACTTGAGCAATCTGTTTCCCAGAAAATTTTTTTTTTAAAGAGGATGATTTTATAAATTACAACCGACAGCAGTACTACTGCTCGGTCCAGGAATGCCAAATATTTCCTCGTAGGGAAATGGCTACTATTACCATTACCATTCAAGTGACACGTTTGTTGTCGCTTTGGTTCCCTTACTTAATGTTATAAGAAAGTGCGATACAGATGCAGAAAGACGTATACCTATGTTTCATAGACTACGCAAAGGCCTTCAACAAAGCACGCCACAAGGATCTGATGGAACTGCTCAGCAACCTCGATATATTCGTGAAAGATATCAGAATAATCAAGAACCTATACTGGCAGCAAACAGCATGCATGCGCATAGGGAACGAGTTCAGTGAATATACAAAAATAGAAAGGGGCGTAAGGCAAGGATGTGTCTTCTCACCCGACCTGTTCAACTTATACAGCGAGGCAATTCTGAGAGAATTGAAAACCCTACCGGGATCTAGCATTGGCGGCTACAGTCGTAACAACATAAGCTACGCAGATGACACAGTACTGATAGCAGACACGGAAATAAAATTACAAAATCTCCTACAGAAGGTAGTGACGGAGAGTGAGAAGAAAGGACTAAGCACATACTACAAGAAGACAGAATGCATGGCCATCAGTAAAAGGATGAGCCTGAAATGCGATTTGAAGGCCGGGAACACGAGGATCAAGCAGACGCGGAAGTTTAAATATCTGGGAAGCGGTTTGAGAGAGGACAGCAAGTGCGACACTGAGATCTGTAGGCGTATCGGGATGGCCAAGGACACATTCCAAAAGCTGGGCATGGTGCTGCGAAACAGGACAGCGAACATTGGACGTTTTTTTTCAAAGATGAAGAAGCGATAGAGATGTTGTCCTACAGAAGGATGCTAAGAATATCATGAACCGAGTGTGTGAGCAACGATGAGGTCTTGGAGAGGATGCAAGCAAGAAGGGGGCTTATACTTAATATCAGGAAGATTCAGCTGAAGTTTCTGGGACACATAATGATGAAGGAGTGTCTGGAGAATCTGATACTCACGGGTCGAATAGAGGGAAAGAGAGACAAGGGAAAACAACGCGTGACATACGTGGCGTACTTAAGCAAGTGGATGACAGAACGTGGTCTGGGAGAGGAAGCAGAGGGAAAGAACTTGCTGAGAGCTGCAAGGGATAGAGGGAGGTGGAGAGCCATGATCGCCTACGTCCTGAAAGGACATGGTGCATAAAAAGAAAGAAAGATGAAAGTCATTCGGCCTGTGTCAACTAATATCTTCTTCACTCAACACGAACGAAGCTTTTCTCAAAACCTGGTTTATTTCCTTTTGTGCATAAGCAAAGCATCTATTTGAAAATAACTTTCATTCTATTTTCTAAAGGCTTGATTAAAACAAAATGGTTATACGTTGTTTTTCTGATCACGTCACTGTGGAAGTTCGTTTCACTGAATATTACGAGTGAATTAAGTTTGATTTTTACTGGAAGCTCCATGCATTGAACTTTGGGGCACTTCGACGTGATGTAATCGTTAGCAAGCGTGTGACGCTAAATCAATTATACCTGAATACTGAGTTTGGTTCTCACTGAATACTTAAGTTCCTTGTGCCACATCTACGCTACGCTTAAAAAATGTTTTGAGCATTATGTCGTGCTAAATGTTTTAAATAATATCTTATTTTTGATTTTTGATTCAAGATATATATTTCGTGTAAATGTGTAAAAACCATAGACCTTAATTTTTGTTAAAGCCCTTAAATTCCCCTTAATTCAAGCGTGAAAATTAATTTTTAAAAGAAATACTTGAGGAATGCATAGTTTTTTTAAAGAACATATCAACTGGACTATAGCATTATCGGTTGCTTAAAGTGCAAACTAAGTTCATAAGCTCATGCTTTAAAAAAATAAGACAATAATATAGGTTATATTTACCGAAAAATAAAACTGTATCCGATCGTCACGTATATAAACAATTTCACAGAAAATAACAGTAATAAATAAGGTCTATTATGCGAATTTAGCTGTGAAGGTTGCCATATAGGAACCCTCTGGAATAACACATTGTTATTGGGATACACGTAGTTCCTACATAGGTACAAGTGGTCATGTAACAGTGCAACGTGTCAGTAACAGGTCAATCCAACCCATAACAAGTGGACACACCCAACATTATGAAACCATCACTAGCCTTAGGGTACCGTCGGCAAGTTATCTCTAGTGTGGAGGTTTTTACTTCCAGACAACAATAGGGGATTCAATAGATAGTAAGACCATCAAGTGACTGTCCTACAGCAAATATACGACCTGTAAATGACGTCATTGAAATAGCCAAACTGATATCAGTTGCGCTTTGACGTTTCGTGTGTCACTGTGAACACCGGTTCGGCTGCTTATGGCAGTTCAATGTGAATTGTGGGATATCTAGGTAAGCCTGATAGTAGGTGCCAGACAGACGGGATATTCCGTTTCTGAATTTGTGGAAGATTTGACATACTTCGATCTACAGTGTCACGCGAGTACCGAAAATACCCAATAGAAAGCCAACCCTCTTATACAGTCTCCTATACTGACTCTCAGACACTGGATGTACAAGATGTACTGGTGTCTGGAGGAAACTCATTGTTTACGGCACTATCTCTTCTCCGTTCTCAGCTATGTATTTCAACATGTATAAGGCTAGCGTGCGTGTGAGAGCCCCGTTGCTTCTCATGTCTAACAGACATTGAGATTGCTGTAATTAGCTGCAAAAATGGAATAATAATAATAATAACAACAATAATAATAATAATAATTCTATGGGACTACACAATACACACTGACAGAACAATCAAGGCCAACCGCCCAGATATTGTTGTTAAAGACCACAAGCAAAAACGGTGCCTCCATATTGATATGGCAGTCCCTGCTGACTGCAATGTATCTTTGAAGATATTCAAAAAGTTGTCAAAATACAAGGACCTTGAAATAGAAATCTCGAAAATGTGGCATATGGGAACATCAACAATCCCTGTTGTAGTTGGAGCCCTAGGACTGGTTGGAAAAGATTGCAGTAGACTAATTGAAGGGATTCCTGGAAGTCCATGCCTCAAGGAGATACAAAAAATTGTTCTGACAAGTACAGCCCACACTTTACGAAGGGCTTTATCTATGTAATTTTTTTTGTCAGTGGAATGTGTCATGATGCCATTTCTAACCTTAGGTCCCTGGTCGGGGCCCGGAAAGTAATGTGTAAACGCCAGAAATCAAAGAAAATAATAATAATAATAATAATAATTATAATAGTTGTTCATTTTGAGGTACAGCCCCTCTGCTCTGGCGGCTATCTTATACATGTTGCAGATGCCCACTCAGACACATTTAGACACATATAGCCAACCTGTGGTTTATACTACAGATCTACTGAGCGGATCTTAGTAACAGTATATGGGAGAAAGCGCATAATTTGACGTGATTAGCAATTGAATAGGGTCAATGACTTGTGACTTAATGCTAACACAACCGCCCACAGCTTCCGAACAGTTTCGTCTATCCAATTTCACGCATAATTATTAAGAGATTTATTCGGGTACACACACACACACACACTGATGTGTTGTAGCGATAGATAAATGTACTTTATGTGCAGGGTGATTGCAAAGTAACTCTCCATTTTAACATACTTATAATTCATTTATTAACTATAATATTCACAACAAATGGAAATGAGAGGAAAGCGTGTAGTATGAGGTTTTATTTAAAATTCGATATGGGCACCAGACTTTGCTATCAGCTTCGTGAGCCGCCCAGGAATCGCGCCAACTGATTTCACCAGGAACTCTGGTATAACTTCTTGTATTCGCACTTCAAGTTCTTCCAAAGTCTTGGTTTGGTATAGTACACTTGTTCACTTAACTGACCCCAAAGAAAAAAGTCACAGGGTTTTAACTCAGGACTCCTGATTAAAATCCCACTACCCTAAAAAATGTTTGGTCATTTGGTTAGATCAGACTGGAGACATTTTAACATCTCATATATATATATATTAGACGATATTCAAGTCAACAGGAAAAGACGATAGACATAAGGGTAAGACTAATCAAAACAGAATAACTGAAATTTTTAAGATCAGCGTTCCGTTTCTGTTTTGATTAGTCTTACTCTTATGTCTATCGTCTTTTCATGTTGACTTGAATATCGTTTAATGTTAATGATGTTTTAATAACTATGTCCTGAAGAAGGTCTACTAGACCGAAACGTCTGTTGTAATAACATTAAAACAGCATATTTGCATATTCAGATTTTTGTTTTTTCCATATATTTTTCTTCATACTGTCGGATCTATATCCATATATTTGCTTACACACACACACACACACACACACAAACACACACACACACACACACACACACATATATACACACACACACACACACACACACACATATATATATATATATATATATATATATATATATATATATATATATATATATGTATCTCAAGCAGAAACAATTCCAGGATAAACACGTATATTAAAACAAAGTGTTCAATACATCGTTCAGGATAGAACGTGTCCAGCAGGTTAATACCATAAAAAGCCTAAAATGTTTTTTTCTTATTCACTACCCGGGTTTCAAACGTATGGTGTCATCAGGTGGTGATGCAAATTACATTATCCAACGCCTCGAAACTTGTATTTAACCAGATATTGCTAACGGAAGGTCGACTGAAAGGGAGGGGGGGTGCATGCCAAATACAGAGAAAAAATCATTTCTCTCTTTCCTTATTGCTCCCTCCCTTCTCTTTTTTCTTATTTTTTTCTTTCTTCCACTTCCCTTTGCTATTGCTAGTCTTCATCCGGGTTCGTAGAGACCTAAAATGTATTTATTAATATGCTTAAATTTAAACATTATTTCAGATCTTTGATTTAATAATTTTTTACGATCCGGATAAATAGTAATGTCCAACATCTATTCCCCGTCACAATATATAGTCGCTAATTCCGCCAGACATGATCTTTCTTAATCCATTTTAAGTTTTGGCTCCTATTATTTTTGTTCCTTCAACTCCCATACGTAGTTGGCGAGTTTTGCGCAATACCTATGGCTCTGTAGTCTAAATGAAGATCTGTGGTTATACCATCGTTTTCTGAAGATATTTTCAGTGCTTCCTATGTAAACTCTAGTCCACTTTCATCTTCGACCTCAGCTTTGTAAATAACACTCTCTTTACAACAGTCACCATTCAATGGACAATTAATTTTGTCTCTGCATTTGCAATATAAATTATTTTCACCACTGTTTGGTACACCTGCTCTTAAATTCCTCGCATTTTGTCTCTTTATAGTGCTTTCTAAATTGCCAGTGCAACTATAACTTAATTTCACAGTGTTACTGTTGAAAATCCTGTGCAATTCAAAAGGTTTTGGGAAGTATTTTTTGATCATATTAAAGAAAATTAATGTAGAATAAATGGAAGTGTGTGTGTGTGGTGGGGGGATGAATTAAATTATGTTCTTTTTTCTTTTTTTTATTATTTTTATTACCCCTGTTATTTCTTAGTTGTTGATTTATTTCGGGGCTGAAAGTTAGGTACGTTTTATATCCCTTTCAAAGTAGAGACGCATACTTTTTTCTTTTCATCAAATATTTCCTTTGACGAAGGATTTCTCGACAGTCTGCGTTGCAGTGTGTGAGTGTGTGTGAGTGTGTGTATGTGTGTTTGTAAGGTTAATGACTTTTACAATATCTACCGCTAATCGTCACGTGATTTACGCCAACCTGAATCAGCTGATCTTTAAACACGGAGATTATATCACAAC
Organism: Acanthosepion pharaonis; assembly: GCA_903632075.3. Lineage (NCBI taxonomy): Eukaryota > Metazoa > Mollusca > Cephalopoda > Sepiida > Sepiidae > Acanthosepion > Acanthosepion pharaonis. The sequence continues at coordinate 6,410,106 of CAHIKZ030002722.1, read as the reverse complement.
GCAACAACACACCCACACAACTCCTCGTTTTAAAACAGCATCACGGAAGAAGAAGCAACCAACCCCTCTACGTTCGCCTGACAACAACATCCGATTCGGATGAAGTACTGTATTTCTTGACAGGTTCGAAAATCAATCAAAACAAAGATAGCCCAATGCAGAGTTGATCAAATTTTATAATCGTGTAAACAAACTTGCAAACAACTTCTTTTGTTATAAATATAGAAAATAAGCAAATACATCCAGGTATGAACCAGTGTTTATATACCAGGTTAAGTGATTTTTTTTTTCGGATTTTGATAAGCCGTAGAGAACAAATCAATCAAGAATTTTAACAACATTTTTGATCACATCCCGGGCAAATACAGTTTTCCACTGCTATACCAGAGTAGAACCTCCTCATGAAACTTTTGTTAACTGAAATAACATTAAGCGAGGACTTAGTTACGATTAATTTATAAGGGAAAAAAAATTGAGCGTTCTCCGATCACGATTGAAATCATTTTTCAATAAAAATCATAGTAATAAAATCATAGTAATAAAATAGTAATAAAATCATAATAATGTTCATTCGCATTAGAAACAAAGAAATTGGCGCTTAAACTGCTTATGTAATATCAGTCCTCCTATGCGACAGTGGATGATGGACAAATTTACTCACAGATGAATAAGAGATTCGAAACAACATAAATGTGATTCTGATAATAACATAGACAAAAAAATGGGATCGCCTGTGTTTGATCTCCGGTGATCTGTGTTCAAACTCCAGTGTTGGTAGCTACACTTTATTCTTATATAACAGCAATTTATAAAGAAATAACTGTGAAAACAATTTTTTATTCATAAATTTATAAACATTTACTAAATCATTAAAATATGTGAATCAATCCGTATTATTTACCATTTTATAAAGTTTGAATCAATTGGCATTTAGCCAGTTTTTTTTACTAACCATTCCAGTAGATAATATAATAAATGATTAGTATAAACACTCTAATAAACACTATTTATTTATTTTCTTGAGATTATAAAAATAATAAACATTCAATTTATTAGAAAATTCAAAGTATAAATGTCATATGTTTAGATTTTATTACAATACTTTCATGGTAATTGCTCCGATGAGCTGCTTTCAATGGTCCCCAGACTCCATGAATTCAAGCGCCCTACGAGGCTGGCATCCCGCTCCCACCCTTACACTGTAGAAACTTTTAAATGTAGCTGTCTCTTCTGCTCCAATAGCTTCATACCTCGCACCTCTCGCCTGTGGAACACCCTTCTCAATTACTGTTTCCCTGATAGCTATAATCTCCAACTATTCAAATGTAATGTCAATCGATACCTCCAGTTACCCACTATCCTTCTCCTCATCCTTTCTTCTATCTCTCCTATCTGCTCTCGCTCCAAATCTTCTGCAACCCACTGCATCCTATTGGCTTCACGTCTTGCTCGGGGCGTAATGCTTAAAAAAAAAAAAAATTCTAATCATCGCTTTTTAAAACAATAAATATTGCCAAAGAGTGACGGTAGCTTAAAAATCTGTGTCATGGGAAAAGCTGTCCTTTTGAGATTCCGTCTTATAGCGGGCACGTTTATCCATGTTTGCCGAATCTTCTTTTATGTGCCATGTCCCTTCAGGACGTGGTCGATCATCTCTCTCTACAACTTCCTATACTCCGTAGTTCTAAGTAATGTTTATCTCCGTAAAATCCCTCTCAGTCGCTGTCATGTCATCCAGCTACGCAAGCTCGTTAGGTAGACTATTCGATGTTACCCTCTCTTCCTTTTGTCTTTAATATGTCCTGTGGGTATCAAATTCCCCAAGCCTTCTTTCTTCGTCATGGGTCAAAAAAAAATTTAAATTGTCTCTTTCGGTACTAAGTATAAATGCCATTTTTTTTTTCATAAAATGTTCTCTTTGCTCACATGCTTCGTCCATGTTATTGTCATCATCCCATCTATGTTTGCCGAATCTTTTTGATATGTCCCTTCAGGGTGTGGTCGATCATCTATCTACATTAGTTCCTATACTTTGTTAAGGGGTAAGTTCCACTCAGACAGTTTCTCCCTTTAGAACAAGTTACTTTGTGGAATAAACTTCCGAGGGGAAGTTTCTCTGACTACAACCTTAATCTTTTCAAGGATCAACCGATATATATGCTACACATCCTCATAACTGGCACTTCTTAATTCCTTCTTCCCCTTCAATTACGACACTCTCGCGCAGTAGCCCTCTATCTTGAGCGGTCCTTGGGCCTTGTATTGGATGAATTAACATTGTATAAAAAATAACCCCGGCAGTGAATGATCGAGGTTTGGTAATAGGGCCAGAATATGTATGTATGTATGTATGTATGTATGTATGTATGTATGTATGTATGTATGTATGTATGTAACAAGTTTTGCAGGTCATCATCTAGTACTGATGAAACGTTTTGCGATTTCTGAACCATGGCCGAGTGGTTAGAACGTTCGATTTCTAACCATGAGACCCGGGTTCGAATCTCACCACGGTTGATTTATTAGGAAGAAAATCGGTGTGGAGGGGACAATTCCAGCGTGCGACAAAGTGCATGAAAACCATACCACGCATTAACCTAAGCCTTGTGAGAATGAAATTGGGTAGAACTCTAGGGGGACCGTCGATAGCTGTGCTAGCATGAAGTCACAAGTCATCGTGACCGAGGGTTTTGTGTGTGCTGGCCTTGTTCAGATTGTTGATTATGCTAGTTAACACACCCTCTCCCAGAAACCACAGGTGAGCTCTGTGGGTGTTAAACAAACACAAAATGTGCCTGAGCGAGCGTTTGAATTAGGGATAGGTTAGCGGCCCTAATTGACGGGTGTCCTCGAATACGAGTGGCCAGATATTAGTATTATGTATGCAACAATTTTTGCAGTGAGGTCACATAGAAGATTTGTAGGCCGTGCAGATTCAATCAAACCAATCAAGGATACAGAGTTCATATATTCCTGATAGTCTCCAGAGACATCTTATGGGCCATGGATGCTGAAGTGATGCGAAGGGTGATGGGTCGTCCTTCATCTGAGTAAGGTGTGGCAATCACCAGGTATGTATGTAAAAACCTTTTTAATGATAAATAAAACACCGCATGCATGTAGCAATAAATAAATTGTTAAGAAATAATACTGAATACCAGTCAAGATACTTTTCTTAACAAGAATTCTTTCGATTAAAAATATTTTATTGATTTTTTTTCTTTCTAAATTCTATCCGGTTGTTCACGCCTCTTTATCACGAGTTGGAAACTTTACGTCATTCATTGCAAGATATAGAAACAAAGATAGAAATTTTTCATATTGAATATTTCACTCTTTCTTTTCACTTGTTCCTCCATGAAGCTGTGTAGTTCCGTAAATTTCTGCATTACTGGATGAAAATTCCACCAAAAGTTTCCGTTGTATTCCGCATACAATAATGATCAAAGAGGTTACAGTTTTTACTTCACCTACATACCGTTTCAAACCAGACGCCGAATATATAAGAAAAAAACAGAAAAACACAAAAAAAAAAAATGAAAATACAAGCCAAACGCATTGTAATCGAATAACGCCTACCTTTATATTAACATTTTTATAGTCTACGCTTACTTCAATATGACATGAAATGAACCGGTTCTTGTCTGATTATCGATGTCAAAAAACGTCAATCTAGGTTAGTACATGGATGGGTGAATATTTTGAAAAACAAGGATCAGTATGCGGTACCAATATGTTTCTTGGCTCTGTAGAGTCGTGCAACAGTCGCCAGAAATAGCTGTAACCAAGAGTTACAAAATGCGTAGTCTAATCCAATAAGGCAAACCTTAATGTACCGGTTAGAACGACCCGAAATGAGCAGGTCGGGCGTTGAACTCCGTGGGTATATAATCCTGACAGTGGTGGATTGTTTTAAATCTTTTGAATATAAGACTAAAAAAGCACGAAAACACTTAATGTTGCAGTGATAGAAAAGTGAAGACGCCACTCCGTTGCCAAACTCCTTGGCGTGCGGTGGCATCAGCAGTGAGATAAGCCACCTCAGGATTATGGCCTGTAGCTGGCCGACACGTTCAGATCCGTTATCTATATCTCTTTCTCCCCCTCGTTTTCTCCAAGAAATTATGCCTTTTATGACCCCACTGAAATAGAGCGAGTAAAAAAAAAAAACCTGAAGAAAATTGTCAGTTTTTCCCCATTCAGTCTGTGATGCATTGTTCTGGTTCCAATATGGGGAATTACCGATGAACCACGAGAATCCAAGACAACACGCAACGGAAGTTTGAACTCAGGCCGAAGGTGTTGATTGCTCCATCGAACTAAGGCCTTTAAAAAAAAGCAAAAACCCAAAATTATAGCCAGAAAAAGACGAGATCACGTCAAGTGACAAGGTGTTATTATGCAATAAAAGCCGAGAGATTATTACCGAATGAGAGACGAATTCATTAGTAAAAGGGGGAGGGATTAGTCTCTAATGAGCGACAAACGCATTACTAGGAGCAAGAGTGATTGGTAACCAATAAGAGACAAACTCATTAGTAAGAGCAAGAAAGGTTAGACCATACAGTGTAGTAATTCATATCGGTATACATATGTATATATTTGCTTCATTTTATATATACATACATATATACAGGGTGCGATGGATAAATTGTCGTCTAAATTACGCAAAAAATGAAAATAAAGTTGACATTTCATTTTAACCGATATATTACCAAAATTACGCAAAAAATATCCTGAAGAGTAAATTTATTCAATAAAATCGCCATTGGCTTCAACCACGGCCTCCAGACGACTTTGGAATCTCCTGCAACACTTCTGTACGGTCTCTTTGTTTAGGTTGGTGAATGCTGCCATAATTTTTGCCTTCAGTTCATCTTTGGTGTTACAAGAATTTTTCTTGGTTTCTTGCTCAATGCACCTCACACATATGATGCCCCTCCTTCAAAACAGAAAAAAATCAGTTAGAGGAACTTCACTATTTGTGATCTCTGCTTGCCAGGCAGAGTATTACAAGACAGGAGGATTTCGTTGGTAACACAGAAAAGTGATATCTGTCCTCCTTTACGGCAGCGAATGTTGGACGGTCTCCTCAAAGATGAAGAAGAGACTCGTGGCAACTGGGGTATGGTTCTACAGAAGGATGCTAAGGACACCATGGACCGAACACGTGAGCAACGATCAGGTTTTGGAGAGGATGTAAACAAGGAGGAAGCTTATACTTAACATCAGGAAGAGGCAGTTGAAATTTCTGGGCCACGTAATGAGAAAGGAGGGCTTGTAGAATCTGATACTAACAGGACGGATAGAGGGAAAGAGAGACAAGGGAAAGCAACGCGTGACAGACCTAGCGGGTTTAATTAAGCAAGTGGATGATGGAACAGGGTTTGTGAGAGGTGGCAAGAGGGCAAGACATATTGAGAGCTATAAGGGATAGGGAGAAGTGGAGAGCCATGATCGCCTACGTCCTGAAGGGACACGGCACATAAAAGAAGAAGAAGCTTGCTAGAATATATTCACCATTTTGGGCCTTGAATTAATTCGCCGATTCATCAAGTGGTGAATTTTTACCTGATTGGCATTGAAACTCCGATCGCCATTATGCATTACACTTATTCGCAGCACCTGGTATTTCCAAGCGGTCACCCAACTAGATAGTGATCAAGGTCGACGTTGCTTAACTTTCGGTGATCGTACAGAGACCTGTGTTTTTTAACGTGATGTGGCCATAAGCCTTTTAAAAAAGGAATACGTTTATCGTAAAAGAGAGATTAAAAGAAAAGAAATATATATATATATATATATATATATATAGAGAGAGAGAGAGAGAGTGTATGTGTTTATGTGTGTGTGCGTGTGTGTGAGTGTGTGTGAGAGAAAGATTATTATTTTTGTTCTTTCCCGAAACGCTGATTAAAACACTTCTCCATTTTCCCTAATAACTGAATCTTCGTTTTCCTATTTCCGCAAATTCTGAAGATATTCTTCGCAAACCAAATAAATTTTTGAATTTCTCTTCGACAACCGAAAATAACGATCGATTTTTATGCCCTAGATTTTATCGATCCATTCTTTTATCATATGTTTAACTTCATAGATATACAGAAAGATAAATATTTACATATCTTTAGTGTGGAATATAGGCAAATCGTTAGGGAGTATGGTTAGGAAGATCTTGTTGTTGGCTGAGGGCTTTGTGATGGATAATTTTGTAATCGGTAAATCTTCTATGAGATCTTGCCGTCCTCCAGTGTTCAAGTCGTACATGGAAAGGCAAAGGTCAAGCTACTAGAATTTTTTTAAAAAAAGAAAAATTAGATTTAACCGAGAAAATAATTAAGGACCAAAAATTTAAGGATACAGACTTTAACAAAGTTTTCACATTACCACTTTAGGAACAAACAGTTTGGTTGATTTTGTTTAGCGGCATATCAACCTCTATGGGTTATTTCATGTATTAATTTTATTTTTTATTTGAGATAATAATATTTTTAGTGATACAAGTTTTACTAATTAACTTAGAGTTGGGGTGGAGGAGAAGTGGGAGGTGATTTTTACCTTTCGAAAGGGTATTTGCGGGAATACAAACAACAACTTCTATAGCTTATTTAATGCCTAAATCTAAATATTTTGTTCGTAATTTCATTTACAATTATTCTGTGCATAATGTTATAGTTTTAGGGTAAACGTATTTTTTAGATATATAGTTTGTAGATCATAAAATGTATTGTAGATAATTTAAAAAAAAATGTATTGCTGGTAATTTCGCTACAAAAATCTATTGTTGGTAATTTTACTATAAAAATATTTTATATTTTTTAGTACCGATTGATTATCATTTTGCTATAAAAATGTGTTGTTGGTCATTTTACTATAAAAATTACTATTGAATTTTGTTGGGAGGGGTCAGTATTTGCCCATCATTGGGACCCTAACAGGTGCTACCACCCCGGGTAAATGTGGATCTGGAAACAGCAGCAGTTAAGAAGTGAATACACGCTCCTCAAAACCACCAATCTCCCGATCAGAGGACTTGCTGCCGGATGTAGTTTATCGTCATACCCAGGACACGGAAACAAACAGCGAAAGAAGGTTATTACAATAATAACAATAATAATTAGTACCCTATACTGCACCAGGCATAGTTCTCAATGTTTCTAATTTTAACTGAAGATATCTTTTATCTTGGGGAAATAAGACGAGCTACAGATTTTCTTGCAGGAGCCTTACTGTAAGCATTGGGTATGTCCCTTACGGGCTGAGTTGTGGGAGAGCATCATGGCCGAGTTCTGAGAAGGTTTTTTTCTTAAATTTTGAAAGATGAAGCAACCTAGTGGACTTGGCAGTCTCCAAGTTTCCAGATATCTGGGAACACCCTTCATTGGAGACCGTCTCAGTGAATTCAGTTACTCGAACGGAAAGTATTTCTAACTGGCTCCCACTTATCAGTTTATGCGCTGTTTTTTTTTTATTTAAACCTGTTTTAATGAAAGCTTTTATCAAAACCATATCACGCTATTTGGCTGTCATGCATGTTTATAGCATAATCTTATCAGACTAGGTACATTGTGCTTCGTATATTTGTACTGATGTGCGCCGCTTTGTTGGCGTGTTGCTATCTCACTCATTAATAATAATAATAATAATCTTTTTACTGTTGGCTACGAAACTTGAGTAATGATGCATTCAGCATCGTAGAAACAAACAAAAGAGACAAGTTGTTAATATTTTACCATTGTGGTTGAGGATTTTTTTTTCGATTTTTGCATAAAACAATGTTTTAAATCAATAAAAGAGCCATATCAAGTAACAGGGTCAGGATTATGGACTGGATGAAAAGAAGAGCATAAACGTACACACAATATAAATTTACTAGCTTGGATAATTATTTATTTAGTTATCCTACCCAGAAAGTATTAACGAGATTATTAATGGCAACTGCAACAAAATGGAGGCATTTCTATTTAACGAACAAATAAGAACTATATGCCATACATTGCTACGAAACCAAAACTCGATACATGATCTTAAATAGCCTCGTAAAATCGAGACCTTCATATGGTGGTTTCCTAAGCGTGGGCTTAGACATGGCACAAGGCTGAAAGTATGGGTCATCCAGTGGAGTTCGAACTCACTACTCAATCGTGATTGGGCTAGCGAGACAAGCTTGCCAAACATTACGCCACGTAGAGGTGTCCCGAGACTTACTTATTTATGCTATGTATGAATCTAGAAATGCTGCTCTTCAGCTTAATTTACGTTGCTATGTAACTGTATAATAAACGTAATCTATCACGAACACTGGCATTAATCCCTGACCGCAGAAAATCCTTTTCTTTCTGATTTTCGATTATATTTTTCATAGAAAAATCTTATTAAAAATATTTATAGGTTCATGGACACATCCGCAAGTTAAAGACAAAAAGCAATTATTTCACATAATGAATATTTAATTTTCAATATTCGAGAGACGTTCCGTAAATTTTCTCTCCACGGAAACTGTAACTAATATAGAGAACACAATAACACCATTATATAGAGCAACACCCCCGCTAGAAAACTCTTTTTTTGCACATAGTCGCCATCACTGACTTTGCTTATTTTTTGAAGACGATAACTAAGAGCTTACGTTCGTAAATATCTGCACCAGTGGAGTTGGTCCACTTTTTTTTTTCACAGTAAATGACGCCGCCTATGTGAGAAAACTACTTAGTTTGTCTTTCCTCGGCCTGAACAGATGAAATTCAGAAGGTGCTAAAGTGGTGATTGCGCTAGGATAGCAGAATTAAAATTTGTCCAATTTGTGTGGGGTGTGCTTTACGTGGGGGTAATGTTTTTCAAAAGAAATGTTGTCTTCTCGGTGTGTGTGTGTGGGGGGGTCATTCGGTTCCTTTTGTGACCATTGGTGGAGTCTACTTTTGACATCGTCAAAATTGTTTCATAGCACAGGCTTGATTCTGGAAAGTTGGGCCTTCAACTTATTATCACGAGGTAATTGTTTTTAGTCGAGTTCACCCCAAGCAAGGCAGTAAAGCCACTAAGACACAAAGGGTTACTGGGTGTGGAAGAATTAGAAGACAGAAACATTACTGAGGAGCGAGAACAAAAGAAGGACACAGATAGAGATTGACATTGCTTTTAAATTTTTGAAGATTAAAGTTGGCTGGAAAGAATGGGACCGGAAGATGGTTCTACAAGTGATAAGTGCAAGAAAAGAAACTACTGGCATAGAACTTACGGCTATACCTAAGCAACTCAACGGTAAATTGGTGAGACCTCATCGCCAGTCTAGAACTGCGCTTAAATTCCTAAAATCTAGGTACGATTGCGAAGAGCTTATTCGAACAGTTGCCATGAAAGTATTTATAGACAAGGCATAGGTGAGAAAGTGAGTGTAGCCGAGACGCCAGATTTGAATGTTTTGTCCAGGTTCCAGGAAGAATCTAGGAGAATCTTTTTCAGTCCCAAAAATAGTGCACATCACTTTGCCTACTGATAGATACGCCTTGCATGTTTATCTTTGATGTTTAATTCGAAAGTCGCAAACTGTCATTTTTATTCCGGCTCATCATAGTGAGATGTCTCGTCATCGGTTACGAAGTGGTTCAGGAGACTGCTACCTTCAGCCTTCAGTATTCGTCCAGCCTTTCCTGACACACGCCCAATAGGTGGGCATTCTGCTTCTTTTGAGAGCATCTGTGGAACCTATCTAACACAGACTTTGTGATAGCCTAACGTTGCCAAAATTGTTTCATCACACATTGAAGTCGACATTCAGCGTCGTGTATAGCGCCTTGCCTCAATCCACTAATTCGCTTAGATAAGCTTAATGGTGAGCTTTTCATTTCCTGGGTGCCGTGTTCACATCCGTTGATCGGTCTCCGTAAGCGTTGACGTTGAGCAAACGTCAATGAATCTCAACAGGTACAGTTTTTTCGTATGGAGAAAGTAAATGATACAGCTGTAAATGATTTGACTTCACTTTATCAGACTTTCAGTTTGACTTCACTTTATCAGACTTTTGACTTCACTTTATCAGACTTTCAGGTTTATCATTTTCAGATTTGACTTCACTTTATCAGACTTTCAGATTTGACTTCACTTTATCAGACTTTCAGATTTGACTTCACTTTATCAGACTTTCAGATTTGACTTCACTTTATCAGACTTTCAGATTTGACTTCACTTTATCAGACTTTCAGATTTGACTTCACTTTATCAGACTTTCAGATTTGACTTCACTTTATCAGACTTTCAGATTTGACTTCACTTTATCAGACTTTCAGATTTGACTTCACTTTATCAGACTTTCAGATTTGACTTCACTTTATCAGACTTTCAGATTTGACTTCACTTTATCAGACTTTCAGATTTGACTTCACTTTATCAGACTTTCAGATTTGACTTCAGACTTTCAGATTTGACTTCACTTTATCAGACTTTCAGATTTGACTTCACTTTATCAGACTTTCAGATTTGACTTCACTTTATCAGACTTTCAGATTTGACTTCACTTTATCAGACTTTCAGATTTGACTTCACTTTATCAGACTTTCAGATTTGACTTCACTTTATCAGACTTTCAGATTTGACTTCACTTTTGACTTTCAGATTTGACTTCACTTTATCAGACTTTCACTTTTATCAGACTTTTTGACTTCACATCAGACTTTCAGATTTGACTTCACTTTATCAGACTTTCAGATTTGACTTCACTTTATCAGACTTTCAGATTTGACTTCACTTTATCAGACTTTCAGATTTGACTTCACTTTATCAGACTTTCAGATTTGACTTCACTTTATCAGATTTTCAGATTTGACTTCACTTTATCAGACTTTCAGATTTGACTTCACTTTATCAGACTTTCAGATTTGACTTCACTTTATCAGACTTTCAGATTTGACTTCACTATCACTTTCAGATTTGACTTTTTATCAGACTTTCAGATTTGACTTTCAGATTTGACTTCACTTTATCATTTGATTTGACTTCACTTTATCAGACTTTCAGATTTGACTTCACTTTATCAGACTTTCAGATTTGACTTCACTTTATCAGACTTTCAGATTTGACTTCACTTTATCAGACTTTCAGATTTGACTTCACTTTATCAGACTTTCAGATTTGACTTCACTTTATTTCAGATTTGACAGACTTTCAGATTTGACTTCACTTTATCAGACTTTCAGATTTGACTTCACTTTATCAGACTTTCAGATTTGACTTCACTTTATCAGACTTTCAGATTTGACTTTCAGACTTTTTGACTTTATCAGACTTTCAGATTTGACTTCAGACTCAGACTTTCAGATTTGACTTCACTTTATCAGACTTTCAGATTTGACTTCACTTTATCAGACTTTGACTTCACTTTATCAGACTTTCAGATTTGACTTCACTTTATCAGACTTTCAGATTTGACTTCACTTTATCAGACTTTCAGATTTGACTTCACTTTATCAGACTTTCAGATTTGATTCACTTTATCAGACTTTCAGATTTGACTTCACTTTATCAGACTTTCAAACTTCAATCAGACTTTCATTTGACTTCACTTTATCAGACTTTCAGATTTGACTTCAATCAAACTTTCAAATTTGACTTCACTTTATCAGACTTTCAGATTTGACTTCACTTTATCAGACTTTCAGATTTGACTTCACTTTATCAGACTTTCAGATTTGACTTCAATCAGACTTTCAGATTTGACTTCACTTTATCAGACTTTCAGATTTGATCAGACTTTCAGATTTGACTTCACTTTATCAGACTTTCAGATTTGACTTCACTTTATCAGACTTTCAGACATCAGACTTTCAGATTTGACTTCAAGACTTTCATTTGAATTTATCAGACTTTCAGATTTGACTTCACTTTATCAGACTTTCAGATTTGACTTCACTTTATCAGACTTTCAGATTTGACTTCACTTTATCAGACTTTCAGATTTGACTTCAATCAGACTTTCAGATTTGGACTTTCAGATTTGACTTCACTTTATCAGACTTTCAGATTTGACTTCACTTTATCAGACTTTCAGATTTGACTTCATCAGACACACATCAGACTTTCAGTTTGAATCATTTCAGATTTTCAAACCGATTTGAAACTTTATCAGACTTTCAGTTTGACTTCGATTTCAGCTTCACTTTATCAGACTTTCAGATTTGACTTCACTTTATCAGATTTTTTGATCCATATTTTTCAGATTTGACTTCATATTAGTTATATTCATCAACTTTCAGGTTATATCACTTTCAGATTTGAATGATCAGCTTCACTTTATCTTTTATCAGACTTCCTTCACTTTATCAGACTTTCAAATTTGATTCAAAAATTTCATTTGACTTCACTTTATCAGACTTTCAATTTAATTATAATATTTCAGTTTGATATATATCAGAACATTCATTCTCAGATTTCAGAAACATCAGACTTTCAAATTTGAAATCACTTTATCAGACTTTCAGATTTGAATCAGACTTTCAGACAGACTTTCAGATTTGACTTCACAGACTTTCAGATTTGACTTCACTCTTTATCAGACTTTCAGATTTGACTTTTTATCAGACTTTCAGATTTGACTTCACTTTATCAGACTTTCAGATTTGACTTCACTTTATCATTTCAACTTCACTTTATCAGACTTTCAGATTTGACTTCACTTTATTTTCTCACCCCTGACTTCATTTATCAGACTTTCAGATTTGACTATATTTCATTTGATATATTTCATTTGATCAGACTTTCATTTGATATTTATATATATTTATCAGACTTTCATATTTGATATATTTATCAGACTTTCAGATTTGACTTCACTTTATCAGACTTTCAGATTTGACTTCACTTTATCAGACTTTCAGATTTGACTTCACTTTATCAATTGACTTCACTTTATCAGACTTTCAGATTTGACTTGAATTTCAATTTGACTTTTTATCATACTTTCAGACTTTGAAGATTTATCAGACTTTCAGATTTGACTTCAAGCAGTTTGACAATCAGACTTTCAGATTTGACTTCACTTTATCAGACTTTCAAACAACAGCTATACGTAACAAAGCAAACAAATATGGGCTTTTCATGAGAATGTTCAACCGCTGCTGTTATACCAACACCCATCTATGACATCATGGGTAACATAATAAAGTACAATGTATTACCCTTGAAGTAAAAGGTCCTCTGGTTTAATCATTATTTAAACCGTGACATTGATTTTATCCATAAAATTATATTCCATGCCATATCACTATAATTTTTTCCATTTATATAAAATATATATATATATAAATATATCATTCTGAAAACTGAAAATTTTAAAATTGACTTATATTTTACTATTTCGTCGGGTACTCATCCAACTTATATATATATATATATATATATATATATATATATATATATATATATATATATATATATAAAGTGTGTAACACTGATCGTGTCTGTTTCATGTTGAATGATTTAGGATAGCGTGAAGATTACACTCAAGCAGTAAACAAATTTGAGATAATCATAATTTAATTCATCTCTGACATTGAGAAAAAATATACCATGCCATATCTATAACCATTTTATATATATATATATATATATATATATATATATATATATATATAACTGGAAATGGCTATGTTTCGTCCTATATTTATATATATATATATATATATATATATATATATATCTGGGACTTATCGAGTCTGAAAAAGAAACCTTAACAGAATGCGCACTGGATCCCTATATTTGGGACTTATCATATGAGGAGGCAAACGTCGTACCAACTGGATAAGTTCCACCACGGAATATGTGAACGAGCGGCGCTCTATCGAGTCTAATTAGTCATCTCTTCGTCACCGATGCCTGTTTGTACAGTTGGTACAACGTTTGCCTTGTATCCTAACTGTCTGGGTTTCAATTCTCGGTAGTGGATGCGCACTACAGATGAGTACCAAATATTGCTCTTTCTAATAACATTCTGAGCATGAATATCGCGCGCCTTGTTCCGGTATCTTTAACGAACCCACACTGTTCTTGTCTTATCTCCAGCCTGATTCTGCTGCGCGATCTATTCATCAGAATACGGATGATGAATTTTGTTACGTGGCTCATTACGCTGATTGTTTAGTGAATTTCACATTCGTTTGCGCCTGGTTTCTTAGGCATTGCTCTGAAGATAGATCTGTTGATATCTTCCGGTATATACCCACTGTTGTAGATTTCATTTATTATTTCTGTGATCTTGTCTATGTCAAAAGTCATCTAATCTGTCAGCATTTCCGTTACAATTCCGTCTGGCCCTGCCGCCTTGTTTCTGTTCAATTTCGTCTGTGCAGCTTCTACTTCGTTTTTTAGAATTTCAGGTCCGTCGGTAGTTCTGGGTATTGCTGGTTGTTCTCTTTCGTCGTGGAAGAGTTCTCCAATATATTCGTTCCAGCGTTGAAGAATTCTTTCCTTCTCTAATATGAGCGTTCCATATTTTGATTTTAAACAGCCTGCTGACGAGCATGTCTTCTATCCTGTTAGTTGCTTAAATTTCTTTGTGCATATCTCCTTTGTTGTAGGAACTCAATCTCTCTATTTCTGCACATTTTTTTTTTGTTTAGCCACTCTTCTTTAGCGTACCTGCATTTGGTCCTTATTTCATTGTGTAATTTTCTGTATTCCGTTCCGTATCTTGGCATAGTTTTCTGTCTCCTTTGCATCATCCATTCGTTTTTTTCTTCTTCGTCCCTTCTCCTTTGGGATGATATCGTTTGCTGATATCACTAAAACGTCTCTTAGTGAGTCCCATTTCGAGTTTCCATTGTGTTTCTCGTATCTTCTTTTTACATTTTCAATCTACTTTTCTTTCCGGTTCGGGTCGCTCAGGAGTTTGTTGCATTGCAATTTGGTTAGGCTTCTTCAATTTCCGCGGTTTCACTCTTAGTTTAGATATAACAGGGCGAAGATCGCTTCCGTAGTCCACACTTGGGTAGGTTTTGCAGTGAATCATTGCATTCATGAATCTTTTGTTGATAGTTATGTAGTCAATTTGTTTTTTTAGTTTCTCCTCCTGGGCTCCTCCATGTCCATAATCATCTCGGATGATCTTGGAATCATGTGTTGTCTATTACCTGGTCATTGGCTGTGTACAATTGTATCCATTTTTCTCCACGCTCGTTGCTGGTTCTTAGTCTCCGAATCTTCCTGCTATATCCCCTGCCCTCTCCTTGCCTACTTTAGCGTTTAGGTCTCCCATGATAATGATAACTTCTTGTGATTTACAAGGAGCCTTGGCACTGTCTAGCATGGAGTAGAATGATTCGATTTCCTCTTACTTACTTTGTGCTGTCGGTGCGTAGACTATTATGATAGCTATGTTTCCTTTCAACTTGACTACCAGAATTCTTTCGGATAGTTGGTAGTATCCCAAAACGCATTGCCTAAATGTTTTATCTAGTATTAAGCCTACTCCTCTGTCGATTTTCTCTCCGCCTACATAAATAATCCAGTGCTCGTCTCTGACAAAATCTCCGTTGTTTGATCGTCTGGTTTCACACACAACTAGGACGTTGATTTTAGCCTGCTCACCTCTTGTTTCACATTATCTAACTGGCCGCAGTTGTTCAATGTCCGGACGTTCCATGTTCCGACAGTTATTTTATGTTTGATGCGAGAAGTAGCAAGATAACGGGCGGTGACACCTGTCGCTCATACTGTTCGTTTCTGGACGAGAGATATGTTCCGAAGAATTTTGTTCCTTTACGCCGTTTATGCTAGCAATCGCTGGATGACGGTCAGGTGACACCTGTTATGCATGTCTGTCCTTACCGAACGAGGAGTTAATTCGCATAGACTTAACCCCCTTCACGCCGTTAGGTTTCATATTGTGTGTGTTATTAGCCATGATATGTCTTGGAATTGATAGTGGAGTGGTTTCCTGTTGCCTTCTTCATAGTGGTTTATGGAAACACCATCTCTAGTTAGCTGGCTGTTGACTCGGAGAGTTTCTCCGCCCTTTGTTTTTCATCCTACTGGCTTGCTAATGAGAACTTGGAGTGAGGTAGTCGGTTTAGTCGCCGACATTTCGATTGGAATACTTACCGTTAAGATGAGGGAATAGTAATTTTTTCAAAAATAATTTTTGACTTAGTATAAGTTCCATTGCTCCCTGTTAAAACAATATGTGATAGATCACGACAGTATCGTGGAAAAAGCGATTCTTACTACTAACAATGGGAACCACGCGTTAAATCTTGCTAAACTAGAATCATTCGTCATCTACTGAAATATTGTGGCTGAATTTAACAAAATACGTCTACATTTCAAAGACCACTGCGCTGTGGTTGGTTAGTTTTTTTTTTGGGGGGGGAGCTGGATTCTGACATGCCATAGTAACTGACACGTCCCCAACATTGAGAATGGCGATTTTCCGTTTCAAATAAAATAAGATAAAGAAAAAGAAAAAAAAAACACATTTCTTCATTTTGCTGCTCTTTTTTATCTAGTAAATAAAAGTCTCAGTAGTTGCCAGAAAGTCCAAGTAAGCTTCGTTCAAAGGCATATAAAAATAATAATTCCTAATTTCAGAAAATCATGGTATAAACATCTTTATATTTTAATACTAATCCCTCAAATTTTCCCGGTCTTTCACGAGCGGACACATTTTTTTTATTTGCATTTAATTTTCTTTTTAATTGCTATTTGAAATGGTATTATTGAATGGTTGATGTTTGGTATATATATTGTAGGTGTGTGCCTATTTAAATGTAAACAATTAAAAAAAAAACTTTGGTTTTCTACTACAGATCGTTTATTCTTTTATATGGTGGTGTAGAGAAACAAAATCCTCAATGTGTCTTGGGAATGTCTGTTTTCTTTTTTCTCCACAAGACAGAGTAAGTAATGGTCGAGCTGAAGTCAGCCTTGCGCTGTTGGTGGAACAACCAAAGTAAAGTTTGTAATTAGTTCATCGTTGGAGGTTTAAGCGTGGATATAATGGTTGAGCTGAAGTCAGCCTTGCGCTGAGATGGAAAGGCCAAAGTAAAGGTTGATTCACTTCAGAGGTGGTGGTTTCGGAAGACACATGCGAACGCTATGCGTTGGAACGTGGAGAGAGAGAGAGAGAGAGAGAGAGAGAGAGAGAGAAAGAGAGAGAGAGAGAGAGAGAGAGTTCAGTTCAATGGACCGGTGAAACGAAGGTGCTCAGCCGGGACATCCTTTTTCCATGTGTTGTTACATCTTGGAGCAAAAGGGAAAAAGAGACCGCTTAAATAAGCATGGAATAATACAACACAAAATGTACGTTAACAAAATGTATTGAAAACAAAGAATAGGTACACAATATTTACAGTTAGTTTGGTATATTCTTGGGAAGACTGTTCCTGCATAATGGGTTGACTAAATCGCAGTCGGGCAGAGTCTCTGTTCAATTTCTTAATCTTGGTACCAAATATTTATATGGTCGGTAGTCCGCTTATGTAAATTAGGTGTATCATACACAACAGAAAGAGAAGGAGAAAATTTTTTTGCCTTTTTATAGACTTAAACAGCGCCATCTAAAGAACGTTTCACGAAGCTAAGTGGCGTAATACAATTCCCGGCCCTTTTATAACTAGCATCATGAGAAAATGTATTTTAACATTTTATTATTATTATTGATTATTACTATTATTATTATATTATTGATTGATTTTGTTTAATTTTTCCACAGTATCAACTACTAAGAATTTAAGATGGCGCGATAGCTATTAAATACTTTTACATTTAGACTAGAATACTCATTTGAGGCTGACTAAAGAGTTTGATTCAAAAATTCAAGAATGTTACCAAGTCCCACAAAGACCTGAAGAAGGCTAGAGGGTGTATTGGTAAGGAGTAAGTTCGACTCAGATAGCATCTTTTTAAATGTTGCAACGCAAAACAGTCTCCCGAGGGGATACTTCCCTGATCGTTACAATCTTAAGCTCCTCAAGTCGAGGAGCAACTGTTATCTATTCTACATATTTTCATAGTATGTAACACATACTCCCTCTCTATACGACCTTACAACATCCCAATTCAGTAACCCTCTACCTTGAGTGGAACTTAGGTCTTGTATTGACTAGACAATAGTAAACAATTCATGAATGGCTTAAATTTTGTTCGTATAACAACCAAATTAAGGTTATTAACCCAACTACAGAAAAATATAAACATGAATCCCTTATTTAAAAAATTCCAGCATAAAGATAGGAAAAAAATCTTAGCTTTTAATAGTATGTAAATATTTTTTGAAATCGATGAAATTGGAGCAAATCATACTGGCAAGTTTTAATTATTGATAATAATTTTCAATAGATATTGATCATTTTAGAATTGTTAATTTATTTTTAAAGCAAGGTGTAATACTTCGAGGCTTAGTCCTTGATTTTCAATAATAAATAAATTTTTAAAAAAAATCTGTATTTCGTATATTTCATTCGTTACATTAGGAAACGAACATACTTGAATTTACGATCGATATTACAGAGAAAGAGAAAGAGAGAGATAAAGAGAGAGAGAGAGATAGAAATAGAGAGATTTATATAGATAGATAGATCGATCGATAGAGAGAGATGTTTTCAGTTGCAACAGGATGGGGTCTATTGATGATTTACATTCTAAAAAAATAAAAATAAATATTTCTGTACTTCTTTTCTAACCTCACTCCAAAAATTCCCCTTATTATTTTTTTTTTAAATGTTAAGTCTCCGCTAAGGGTATATGTCGATTTCATCACGTGATAAATGTAACTGAGATAAGTGACAACAGCAGAATCGATTGCGGAAGAAGAGCGGCTGCGATTAATACACTGAAAGGGAATTTATTTTTCTCCTGTTTCAATTTTCCCACCTTATACTGAAGATGGCATTGTTTCGTTGTAGCGAAGTCGTAGTTTTAGTCGCAACAATAACTAGGATCAGCAGGTGTAACGAAAAAGGTAGCGGTAGTAGTAGTAGTATTAGTAGTAGTAGAAGTAGGAGATAATACGGCTAGTTTGGAAGGAAGCAGTAGAGATACTACGAATTGTGTTGATTACAAATCGGGGATAGTGTTCAGGTAACTAGTGGTTCGATACTTCAAGCGATAGCAATTTTAAATGGCTTTACAAACCGGCGTAAGGAAAAGCAAAAACGAAGACAAAGCGATGATACTTGTCTACTAGAATGCTGATAACATTGTTAATAGATAGATAGATAGATAGATAGATAGATAGATAGATAGATAGATAAAAGAAAAAAAAGAAAGAAAGAAAGAAAGAAAGAAAGAAAGAAAGAAAGAAAGGGATGGGGAAGAGAGAGAGAGAGAGAGAGCATAGCAGCAGTTTTAGTGGGTGGGTGACGATGATGGTTTTGGGGCTAACGCGAATAATGTCAGGCTGCTACTGTTTGGTGATTGCTGCTGTAGCTACTGACTGCTTTCAACTCGAGCGCACGAACGAAACAAACAATCAAAATGACAAAAGGAAAAAGAAAGCGGGAAAAAGAGGCAGTGCGCGTCGCAATGCGACGTTTTTTTGCACACTAAGTGGCCCATGACGTCACATGATGCAATGAGGCGTGAAGCAATCGCCTGCCGTTGTGGATCAACCATTGCTTTATCTGATTGGATGGCAAAAATCAAAGTTTTACAAGTGGCGACCTGACGTTCTGATAGTCTCTTATAGTTCGATGTTACCTGACATTAATGAGAGAGTGTTGATTGCACCCTTAATTCGCACTTTGCATGGACGATTTAAAAAAAAAAAGAAAAAAAAAGGTGTTATCTGGTGCGTTTGAACCTAGAATAATACCATTTGTTCTTATTCTCCCTCATATAAATCCAAAACATATGGCCATGTCTTCCAATTAAAACTAATCGAAAAATCCATTTACCTCACAAAGTTGATACGAACGCAAACCCAGCACGGAACAAAACTAGCTGAAATAGTAATTTTTCTGTGACGAGTGCATAAGAGTTTTTTTATACTATAGTTCACGCGATATAAGGCTCATGAACCACTCAAGTTAACGAATTAGTCAAAATGATGAATGAAATGGGGTAGGAAGGGATGATTAAGGTGATAAGGATGATAAAGATTAACCTTTAATTTGGAGAGATTAACCCATTCAAAGAATAACCCATGCGAGAGTCTGGGTTAAGATGACTTTAAATATTTTAAATACGGGGGAAATGTGTGTGATTCAAATCCTGGAAAGTAGCATGGTGTGTTCTAACTGTAAAAGTCGGAAATTTTTTTTATAATAAAATTCACACAATGCAAGGCTGCATCGCATCTCAAGATGGAGTATTATTGAATAAGATGCGCGATATGAATGCAGCAGGAGGTAAGAATGGGTGAAGATTATGAGGATAGGGAGAATAGATAAAGACTGACCTTTGACGAAGAGGTTAAGTTTGTAGTGTAGAAGGTTACTGTCAAAATGGTTATGATGAGGTGATATGAATGTTAGAAGTGTTGGTAGGAAGTGAAAATTATGAGAATAAGGAAGATAGGTAACAACTGATGCCTGTCTTGATGCAGTTAAGATTGCATCGTTCAGGAAGCATCCCCACGGGAGTCCGTTCTACAAAGTGGCACTTCTTTGGAAAAGACTATCTAAGTGAAACATTCTTCTTACATTTGTAATACGGAGGAACTGAGGATATTTTACAGTAGGGTTCACCCTGTACAAGCCCTGGGGGACAACTCGAGGTAGAGGGTTACGTTAAGAGCCAGTTTGTACGGAGAGGAGAGGAAGGTAACGGTTAACCGTAGACTTGAACTTTTACTGATCGGGGAAACGTCCTTTTAGGAGTCAGTTCCACAGAGCTGTGGTTCACGGAAAGAAGCTGTTCGAGGGGAACTTCTTACTGATGGAATACGAGAGGAATGTAGGTGGTTTGCTAGAATATAAACCGCATGGAGTGTCCTTGCCGTGAAGGTTAGATCTGGTAGAACCAAGGAAGGTAGTTTGTCCAATCACTTTCCGTGAAAGTAGCGATAGAGCAAATAGAGGCTTGTCATATCTCTCCTATGAGAGAGAGAGGTTGGAGGGTGAAAAATAATTTGTCACTCACAAGGGCTCGGAGCTTTTGGACTCTATCGAAAGTGAAGGGTGCGGTCTAGGAAGTTCCCGCTCAAATATGACAACAGTACTAAATTACTGACCTGAGGATTCGAGTCTGTGGAAGTGACATGTTGTGTCCTAGCTAAACGAATGAATGGAGCTCATCTGAATATAACACATGGAAACAGCAATAGAGTAAGATATTTGTTTTTCATTAGGCCAAAGTTATATCTGTTGATTACTCCTCTGCCCAAACCCACACTGAAGAATGAAAATTAAGGCTACCATAAAAGTCAGTATATCTGTTCTAGTATCTATATTAGGATATAATGAGGATATAAACGCTTAATTTCCATTGAATTTTGATCTAAAAAGTCCGATTACTATTCTTTCAGATAACTTTTTCAAAATGTTCACCCAAGACTCAAAGTCTGAGATTTACTGAATAAACCTCTTGCTTCCTTTGATCTTCAAAAACCTAAATGCAATATCAATCGTTATCGTCTGTCTTCTTAATTCATGTACTTTTATTGTTCTCATCCCTTAATAGTGTCTTTTTTCTCATATTCTTTCACACCCAGTAACCTCTTGTGTCTTAGTAGGTTTATTGCCTTCCTTGGGGTGAAATGATTAAGCAAAAGAAGTAAGAAGTGAATATTATGAGGACATATTGGATAGATAACGGTTGATCTTAGATTTGAAGTGGTTAAGACTGTAGTGATCGTGGAAGCATCCTCTTGGGAGTATGTCCCACAAAGTGGCGTTTCTCAGAAAGAAGCTAAGTAGAACTTGTTTGTTGTTAGCAAGAAGGTTAGTTCAAGATGCGGGCTACGAATTGAAGAGATCAGAATCAAGCAAGTGCGAAAATTTAAATATCTGGGAAATAATACATGAGACGACGGAAAGTGTGACACCGAAATCTGAAGTCGCATTGAAATACGGAAAGACGCCTTCCAGAAGCTAAAGAGAGTATAAAGAAACGGGAAATTAAAGTGCTATGTAATATCAGTCCTCCTCTATGACGGTGAATGCTAGACAATTTTCTGAGAGATGACAAGAAAGCATGACTAAACAGGCGAAATTCTACAGAAGGATGCTGAGAATATCATGGGTTGAGCATGTAAGCGACGAGGAAGACTTTAAAAAATGGCAACAAAAAGAACGCTTATAATCAGAGTTAGAAGGCGACCGCTGAAATTCATTTGACACATAATGAGGAAGGAGGGCTCGGAAATGTTAACCCTCACAGGGCATATCGAGGGAAAGAGATTTAGGGAAAGGCAGCGGGTTGATAACTGACGAAGAAAGGAAACTGTAGGAACTAACAGACAAAGTAGTAAGAGAGAGTTCAAGAAGAAATTGCGAAAAGACAGAATCTATGTAGGCCCATCGGTTCTGTCTTTTCGCAAGACAAAAATCCAAAGATACAAACTACAATTTGGAGATGCTAAAATCAATCATTACAGCATTTCAAATATCTGGAAAATATTTTAACAGAGTATGTAAAGGTCGAGTAGAATAGCAAAAGGTGCCTTCCAGAAAGTAAGCAAAGTATTAAGAAACAGGAAAATATCGTTCAAAATAAAGGAATGAGTACTGAACTGCTATGTCATATCGATCATCCTCAATGATAGTGAATGCTGGGTAACCTCCTTACATTTGAAGAAGAGACTTGAGGCAAC
This sequence comes from Acanthosepion pharaonis, assembly GCA_903632075.3. Lineage (NCBI taxonomy): Eukaryota > Metazoa > Mollusca > Cephalopoda > Sepiida > Sepiidae > Acanthosepion > Acanthosepion pharaonis. The sequence goes on along the minus strand of CAHIKZ030002722.1, from coordinate 6,387,368 downwards.
AGAAACGTGGTTCTACAGAAGGATGCTGAGAATACTATTGACGGAGCAAGTAAGCAACGAAAAAAATGGAAACAAAAAGGAGACGTATTTAGAATCAGAAAGAGATATGATGGAGTAGGCGTGGCTTGGTGGTTTTTTTTTTCCGGAGTCGTATCTTGGCCTATAAGGTACTAAGTTGATGAGGCTCGTGGGGTTTCCAACGATTACTCTCCCCAGAATTCAAGATTCTGATGTTACTATTTATAAAGATGTTCTACTATATATGTGCAATCACGTGATTGGATGTTTTGATATCATTTACACTTCATCTTTGTTGCCATATTCCCGACGTTTCGGCCGTTGTTCGCTCCGTCCTTTGTCATTGATTAGAATTTCAAGCCGAACCTTTATTTCATTCACCACATTAGATTTTTCTACTTCCACGTGCCATACCTCTTCCGGATATCTCCCTTTAACACAACTCTCCAAGTTTGTGTTCATCTCTGCTGTAGCTCGGTATTGAACTCACAACTCTTTGGGTTAAGTCACTGAATTCAACCAAAACTTTTATCCACTGGGACTTGAGGACACCAGTGTATGAAATTTAGGGACTTATATAACTAATGTCTCAGTTACTTTCTTTTTTACCAGAACTCATATTACAATTTGTTTTTTATTGTTTTTCTCTGGCATTCCGTATTACTTGTTCCCATATTGTATTCATTTCTATGCTTGGCCGGCTTTTTATAGCCTAGGATATGCGCTTATTCCTTAAATTTTCGTACTTTCTAGTCATGTTCTCTGTCTATTATTTCAACTTCATCCCACAGACACAAAACGGAATATACAGGAAAACATGAAGACCTCATTAAAAATTGTAGCTATAGTAAAGTAATGGAAGACCCAACAATGAAAACAAAGAAAACTGTCGCCGATCCTATCAAGAACAAGGACCACTTCCCACCTAAGACATACAGGCGGTTGCCATGACGTTACAGCAAGCTATCTCACATATACGATCTCCCCAAAATTCATAAAGACGGTATTCCGTTCAGGCCATTTGTTAGCTGTCAATATACCACCCTCTGAGCCGCTTCCTTGTGGATATAATTGATCCATTAATAAGAAAATCACCATCATATGTCCGAAATTCCGTCCTCTTTGTGGAAATAATCAAAAATGTTCTCATTCAATACAACCATTTGGTAAGCCTGGGCGCGGTGAGCTTTTTCACCAAGGTACTCACGGTGGAGGTACTATCGATAGTCAGGGACAGACTGGCCTCGGACTCATCCTTAGGAAAAGGTATCAGTATACCAGTATATAACCCGATGGAGATGCTGACTTTCTATGTACAAACAACGCACTTCAGACATAAATCGGCAGTAAATGCTAACATATACATCGAAAACTTCGAAGAAATGGCATTAAAATCCACATCACTGAGATGTGGATTTTAATGCCATTTTCTTGAAGTATTCCAACTGAGATATGTAGATGACACCTTCATACTCTGGTCACATCAGGAAGAGGTCTGGCTACTACTGGACCAATTGAACTCAATAAGATCATCGATACAGTTCACAATGGAAAAAGAAAATAACAACAAACTAGCATTCCTGGATGTATTTATATCTCAAACAGAGAATGGGATCCAAACAACCGTATACCGCAAGCCAACATTACCTGAACAATACCTCAACTTCAACTTCTACCCTTATACAGTGTAAAGAAAGGGATCGTCCGCTGCCTACAACATCGAGCAAAAGTCGTAAGTGGCGACCCAGAGACATATGAGCAATAAACGGTCAGTATAAGCAGTACGCTATAATGCAACAACTACCCTGGGTACATGACAGCGGCTTCGACAAACTGGGATAGGGGGGTGTAGGGGGGGATAACATCACTCAGGAAAAGTCTGCCTACCCTGAGTAAAGGGATTACCGGAGAAAATACAAAAGATTTGTGGTCCATATAACATCCGGACGAGATTCAAAAATGGTTCAACACTTCGCAAACACCTCCTATAGAGGAACACACGATTAAAAACTGTGTGTACGACATTACGTGCGGCTGTGGTAAGAAATATAAAGGAGAAAAAAGGCTGCGGGAACACCGTAAAGCCGTAACACAAGGGGAAATAGAAAAATCAGGTGTGTCTGACCACATGTAGAGGGAAAAGGGAGATCACTGTCTCCTATGGGATGACGTTGAAATAATAGACAGAGAACATCAATAGAAAGTACGAAAATTTAAGGAATCAGCGCATATGTTAGTCCACATTTGTATTTTAACCGACTCCAAATTTGTAAATAGTTTTAAATCAGTTTTAATGAATATTATGGTGTTTTATGTATTTATTTTATTTTTTTCTATTTTTATTTTTATTTATTGATTGATTTATTTATTTGTGTGCGTACAGTCAAAATATAAGGCATGTTTATGGACAATTATTTTCATTTTGCGAATACATCCATTTAAAGTTAACTGACCTGTAATAATGTTAAGAATCAGGCTACTAGGGTTGAGTTCACCCCCCCCCCAAAAAAAAAGTACAAATAAAATCAAAACGGCAAATATTTAGAGTAAGACACCATACCATACTTAGGGAAAAAAGGTTAAATTTAGAAACGTTAGATTACCTCCTCGGTTATCCATTGAAACTGCTATCCAACGAAAAAAAGAAAAGAAGCCAGTCTCCACCATGGACCATTTAAAAGATATTTCGCGCAGCGGATTGGATGTTACAAACATCCAATCGGGTGTGCGGAAAATGTGGTCTTTCTTCGACTAATTCATTAAAAGGCCAGAGTAGCTGTTAGCGTTTGACTAAGAGGCGGGATCAGGGATTGATCTCGACTTGGTGATGGGGTGTATGATGTTGAAAGATCCGAAATTACATCACTGACGACCCCCTTCCCCCGGCGCCTACTTAAGAGCGTATTTTTGAATTAGAACCAGTAATACGAAGTGCTAGAGAAAAATAACAACAACAAATTGTAATATGAGCTCTGGTGAAACAATGTAAATTGAGACATTAGATTTATAAACCTCAAAAATTCATACACTGATCTCCGCAAGGACACGTGTATAAAAACATTGGTTGAAACCAGTGATTTAACCCAAAGAGTTGTGAATAAATATTTTGGAGAGTCGAATTAAAAGGAGATAACTGATACTGACATATCCGGAAGAGTCATGACACTTGGAATTAGTACAATCTACCATAGTGGACGAAATAAAGGTTTCGGTTCGAAATTCTAATCAATTGAAGAAGGACGAAGCGTACAACCGCCGAAGCGTCGTGAATATGACAACAAAGACTAGGACAATAGTCCGAACAATGTAAATAGTGTAAATAATTACAATACCTCATCTCAGAAATATAAAGACTTCTGATATCTACATTAACTCCCCGCATTAGTATTGTGAGGTTTTCAAAAGCCCAAATTAAAATACTGTATAGATATATCATTTAGTTCATAATTTTCTTGTTATATACGATAATTTCTAACAACTCAAAACAATATTATTACTTGTTACTGCATAATTAAATGAATTAAAAAGCGTATCTCAAAATCTAAGAAAGATATGATGATTTTCTAAGCGTAGCATAGATGTGGCACAAAGCCGAAAGTACGTAGCACCTAGTGAGGATCGAACTCGCTACTCAGCCGTAATTCTTCTAGCAAGACAAGCTTGCTAACAATTACAGCACGTCTAGATTCCAAATCTGAGAAAGATCCTGTTGCGCATTTGAATCAATCCACAACAAAGAAAAAGTCGAAAAAGGTGTTTAAATATAAAAATATAAAATATTTTTATTTTCGTATTTTTACAACTAAATTTTTCTTAGCGTGTATAAGTGCTAAAGTTGTTAGTCCTTGTTTTGTAGTTGTTTGTTAAGCTGAAAAGAAATGTGTATGTGTGTGAAAGAAGAAGCAAGGGAGAAAGCGAGGGGGAAAGTGTAAGTGTCACGTAGCTTGGTGAAGAAGACTGGTGAATGAGTAAGGGAATCTCTTTTAAGTCGAAGCGTCGTGAAACTGTTGCCGTCTGTCTCTTCTTTCTTAGTCTGTCTAGAAACTTTGCTTATATATCCTTCAAAGGGATCACGAAGTAAATGTTTTTTATTGTTGGCGGAACCGTGACCCGTTCGTTGAAAAATGTAAAATATTTATTTTCAAAGTATTGATTTATTAACCGCAAGAATACGCAATCCACTGACACAGAAATCATTTTTTGTTATTTGGTGTTTGACTATATTGATGTTTATTTCCGTCTTCGCCCCACAGATGTCTCTTTATTTGTCCCACAGGATTATTTCGCCCCCCCTAAAAAACAAAAAACAAAAACAAAAAAAAACAAAAAACTACGTGTAATTCAAAGTAATGTTATGATGAAAAGCAGACGCTCTTTGTAGTTACATGACAGTGTTATTCAAAAAGCTACGTGGCTAATCATGAAATTTGACGTCGCACTTGGTAAATATTAAGGACAACATTTTGTCGGGGGTTAAAACACCCCCACGGCACTAAAGAAGATTAAGCAGCTTAATCCGAAATCGAAATTGAGGCGTCAATTTAGAATTCTCTGCCAGCGCCTAAAAAGATATGTATTACTGCTTCGACAAGATACTCATCACGTACTTCTTTTTTCGTCATATAAGTCGAATTTTTTTCCATAAATTCGTCTTGTAAAAACTTCCTGCGTCTTTTACTCCGATAATTGCGTCTAATACACACATTGTTGCGTCTTATACCTCGACGGTTATGTTAGCATTCATTTTTGATATATTAGTCCCCTGATGATATCAAATTGTATATGGGCACCTTTTTTTTTCAAAACATAGATCATTGCTCTCCACAATATTCTTTTTGTTGCTTTAAATAATTACAGCCCCCTCTTTCACTTAAATGAGATTTGTTTTTTATTGAAACTCAAATAAACCACAAGCTGTTTATCCCCCTGTATCAGTAGAAATGATTTAATTAGGTTTACAGATAAATAATTAAAAAAAATCATTAAAATATAAAAAATACATGCAACCTATATTCAAGCATGGTTGAATCATCAGATGAATATTTTTTTTTTTTTTTTACAAATAATTCCTTGTCATATTTTAAGTATGTGTTATTCCCCCGCGGGTGTTTTAAGTCGGGAAATGCGGTATATTAAAATTTCAGTATACGGAAGCCATTTTGAATTTAATAAAGATAGGAAAAACTGTGATTCAAACAATTCAATATCTTTTGTCAAGTCGAGTGGAGAGAACGAGATTAAATGATGGAAAGAGAAAACAGTGAGAGATAGAAATAAAGTGAATAAAAGGACATAGAAAATAGAGAAATGGGGAAAATACACGGACAAAAGAAAGATTTGTGGAGCAGAAGACTGGGCAAAGAAAGGAGAAAAAAAACAGACCGGTTAAGAAAAACTTAAAATTGGTTTGTGGAACAAGAGAAACGCCTTATGATGAAAGCTACGAATTCGATATTTCGAAATCAAGCAAGAACGAAAATTTAAATATCTGGGAAGTGTTTAAAACTAAGAACGGAAAATGTGAAATCCGAAGGCCCATTGGAACAGCAAAAGAAGCCTTCCAAAAGCTAAGCAAAATATTAAGAACCAGAAAAAAAATTAGAAGGAAAGAAAAGAGTGCTCAAATGTAATGTAATACCAGTCTTCTTGTATAGCAGTTCATGCTAGATAGTGTCCTCATAGATGAAGAATCCTGAGGCAACAGAATGTCAGGAAACATGGTACAGTGGATAAAGGCGTTGGTTAGATCCAGTGACTGCACACAAGGAGTGTAAGTTCCATACCCGGTTAAGGCAGTGGAAAACTTGGAGAGGGGAATTAACTGATAACTGACATCCATTAAACATGGCAAGTAGAACTAGAGCAGTCTACCCCAGTGAGCGAAATAAAAGGTTCAGTTTGGCATTCCAACCACCTGAAGAAGGCCGAAGCGTACAGCGGGCGAAGCGTTGTAATAAATATGGCGACAAAGATAAGGACAATAGTCCGAATAATGTAAATAGTGAGCATGACTAGAGTTTTCAGGTTAATGTTTTGGTTTTGTAGCAATTTGCGATTTGGGGGGAAATACTTCTGGTTTATTTTATGTTCAATTTCCATTTCTCCAATACTAACTTTAAAGTGTTTAGAATTTACTAAATTAATATGATACGAAAGCAGGATCGTTGTCTTCTATTGGTTGATTCGTTTGGAATGTGGTACGGAATGCTTAAATTATTAGTGTACATCTCATTAAATCTGTGTTTGTGAATACGCAGGACATAGTCTAGGAAAAGATTAAATAGATTTGGGTTGCCATTTCTTCCTTGTCGTTCTCCTCATGAAAGTGGGAATGGTTTTGTATTGGTGCCTTCGCCAGACAAATTGACACAGTTCGTCTATTAGATCGATACATCCACTAGATTCAGAGGTTGGAAGGTGGTTTCTAATTGATTGAGAAAAGGAAGTTCCTATTGATGAGGTCATATGCTGATGTGAGGTCGAAAAAACAGGTATATAGTTTCCTATTAGAGACGTAAGCAATTTATTGAGCTTGTTTGATGGCATATATACCATCATTATTTCCCTTACCAGAATGAAAACCAAACTGGGTCATGAGGTGCTGACTTTCATAAAGCGAAGAGAGCCTCGTTAATATAATGTTTATTAATACTCTCATCGTGATGGTTCCATTTTTAAGATACGTGAGGGTTTTGACGGCTTCCTTTTCGTTTCCATAATGCGCAATAAACACTACTTTTAGGGGTGTATCTCTGATTCCAGACTTCTTTAATAATATAGAGAAACTTGTTATTGAATTCCAAGAGAAACTAAGCTACTTTCAAAAGTTCAGCCTCAATGTCGAGTGATGCTTTATTAGCCTTAGTTTTTTAATCGCTTTCCTAATTTCTTAATCAGTACGTTCCTTATTGTTTATATTTTAAAGACGAACTTTGTAATTATTAGATAAATATCGGAATATATTCTATTTGCGTGGGTATCTTTATCTTTAATTTAGATATGGCAGCAATACTCCATGTTTGATTTAATCTGACTCTTGTAAAGAAAGAACAGGGCATAAGAAGTCAGGCATTTTTAAGGGATACAAGATGTAAAGTGAGGATTAGGCAGCTCCAGACCAGATATGGCAGCAATACTCCATTTTGGTTTTGAAAGGGATAAAGTGATACAAGCTTGGAGACCAGATATGGCAGCAATACTCCATTTTTGGTCTGATCTGGATTGTAAAGAAACAACAGGGCATAAGAAGTCAGGTACTTTTAAAAGACCAGATAGGATTGGCAGCAATATGGCTCCATTTTGGTCTGATCAGGCATTCTTGATAAAGCTGGAAAGTGAGAACAGGGCAGATATGGCAGCAATACTCCATTTTTGGTCTGATCTGACTCTTTCATGTAAAGAAAGAACAGGTAAGAAGTCAAGTTTTTTTAAAGTGATATAAGCTGGAAAGTGAGGATTGGGCAGCTCCAGACCAGATATGGCAGCAATACTCCATTTTTGGTCTGATCTGACTCTTGTAAAGAAAGGGCATAAGAACAGGTCTTTTTAAAGTGATACAAGCTGGAAAGTGAGGATTGTCCAGACCAGATATGGCAGCAATACTCCATTTTTTCTGAAGTAAAGAAACAAGAAGTCAAGTGGATACAAGCTGAAAGTGAGGAATGGGCAGCTCCAGACCAGATATGGCAGCAATACTCCATTTTTGGTCTGATCTGACTCTTGTAAAGAAAGAACAGGGCAAGCTAAAGAAGTCAGATATGGCAGCAATACTCCATTTTGGTCTGATCTGACTCTTGTAAAGAACTTTTTTTTAAAGTGATATAAGCTGGAAAGTGAGGATTGGGCAGCTCCAGACCAGATATGGCAGCAATACTCCATTTTTGGTCTGATCTGACTCTTGTAAAGAAAGAACAGGTCATAAAAGAAGTCAGGTACTTTTTAAAGTGATATAAGCTGGAAAGAAGTGAGGATTGGGCAGCTCCAGACCAGATATGGCAGCAATACTCCATTTTTGGTCTGATCTGACTCTTGTAAAGAAAAAGAAAGAACAGGTCATAAGAAGTCAGGTACTTTTAAAGTGATACAAGCTGGAAAAGTGAGGATTGGGCAGCTCCAGACCAGATATGGCAGCAATACTCCATTTTTGGTCTGATCTGACTCTTGTAAAGAAAGAACAGGTCGTAAGAAGTCAGGTACTTTTTAAAGTGATACAAGCTGGAAAGTGAGGATTGGGCAGCTCCAGACCAGATATGGCAGCAATACTCCATTTTTGGTCTGATCTGACTCTTGTAAAGAAAGAACAGGTCGTAAGAAGTCAGGTACTTTTTAAAGTGATACAAGCTGGAAAGTGAGGATTGGGCAGCTCCAGACCAGATATGGCAGCAATACTCCATTTTGGTCTGATCTGACTCTTGTAAAGAAAGAACAGGTCGTAAGAAGTCAGGTACTTTTTAAAGTGATACAAGCTGAAAAGTGAGGATTGGGCAGCTCCAGACCAGATATGGAAGCAATACTCCATTTTTGGTCTGATCTGACTCTTGTAAAGATAGAACAGGTCATAAGAAGTCAGGTACTTTTTAAAGTGATATAAGCTGGAAAGTGAGGATTGGGTAGCTCCAGCCCAGATATGGCAGCAATATTCCATTTTTGGTCTGATCTGATTCTTATACACATTTGTGCAAAATATTTTTTTAAAGCAATTCACAACAAGTTTGGCGGGAGTGGCACTAGCACGCAGGGGGTTACAGAGGATTGAGAACAAGAATAAAGAGGCGTGTTTGAGGAAAGGATTCAGAGAAGGACAGGAAACTGGATCAGGGTGTCAGATGTTAATTGACATTACAATTGAATATTTGAAGATTATAGTCATCGGGGAAGCAAGTAAGAGGAAGGGAGTTCCACAGACGGGAAGTGCGAGAAAAGAAGCTATTTGAGTAGAAGAGAAGGCTAAATTTAACCGTTTTGACAGTGAAACGTTGGGACCGAGATGCTAGTCTGGTAGATCGCTTAAATTTATGCAATCCGGGAACCAGCGTAAGTAGCTGGACGGAATAGTTGCCGTAAAAATACTTGTAGAAGAGACAGAAGGAAGCCTCGGCACAAATTTTAAACAAAATGAATAATTCCGTTATTATTTACTTTTTTTTCGTATTTTTCCAATGATCCAGTGCAGATGTTAGTACGTATGTCCGTTCCACGAAGTCGTTTCTTGCAGATTGACCACAGATTCTCAATTGTATTTAAATTAGGAGAGTTTCCGGGACAGTCTGTAGTACTTTTGGAAGGTTTGACAGTATGTTCATGCAGCGTTACAATTTTCGTTACAATTTTTCGTAACGTCCATCGCAGACAATGGCCGTAGGACAACTAATCGACACACGAGAGAATAGTGTCTGGGCGTGATAAAAATCTGATGCAATCACGGATTACTCAATATTTTTCAAAGCCAAACAGATTTCATTTTACACCTCGAAAATAGATGCATATTACTGCACACCACTGCAAATGAACTAATTTGAGGAAAAAATAGAAATCGATTCCACTCTGTCACTCCAGTGGATCTAAAACTGAACGTATGTTGAAAGAAAGTAAACTAAATCGCTTGTTTTTTTTACACAAGGGTGTATCTTCTATTTATTCGGGTATCTTTATCTTTTAGTGTGGATGCATTGAAATGTGATTCAAAGTGTTTTTTGAGACCAGGATATTTTTTCTGTGATGGCTTTGATCGTTTATTATTGTGATTTTTCGCTTTCCCCCACATTTTAACACAGTGTCTAAGCTGATTGGGTTCATTAATTTAATTTCCAATTTTCCAAAGATATTAGTTTCTCAAAGAATTAACTAGAAGTTGTTTAAGTTTTCTTTGTTAATTGTTTATTATTTTGCCTTCCATTTATTTCTCTCCTCTTTGATTCTTTTTTGTATCAATTTTTCAACTCACGATTGTATTTTTCTATCTAGGTTATCTTGGAATAGTCTCATGAGATTCAGGATATGATAACATAATAAAAATAATGCTGATTCCTCTATGTTTTGTTATGAACAATGCTGAGAATACCATGGACAGAGCATGTGAACAATGAGGAAAATGGAAATAAAACGGATACGTATACTTAGAATCAGAGAGAGAGTTGAAATTTCTTGAACACAAAATCAAGAAGGGCTTGAAGAATTTGGCCCTCACAGAATATTGAAGATATGAGGAGCAGAGGGAAACAAGTTAACAATAGCAGAACAGAGAGTAGGAGGGAGTGTTAAGAGAAACAGTACTATAAAAGATAGGAAGTTGTGGAGGACCATTATTGTTGGCCTTCTGAAGGTACACAATACGTAGAAGAAGATGAATGTTGCTAATGTTAGATTACTTTTTACAGTGCATATCTGACTCCTTCGAGACAAGGTCTGGAAGTACGCTTCCCAGATATAAAAATGAGCTTCACCAATGCTACATCAGGCACCCAGATTCAAATCTAATATCTCTTCCTTGAGTCTTCATATTTTAAAACATTCTCGAGTAAGGACACCGGCCGTGATAGGTAAAGGAATGAGAATAAATCTAATATCGTGGATTCATTAGAAAGTCTTGAATGAAACTTTATGATAAAGGCATCTAAAACGAGGAAATTGTCCCAAAAGAGTCAATGTAAATGTACTACATTTTTTAAAAAACTGAAAATTATAAGTTATTAGTCCGATATGAACTTTGTGTCGATATTTACTAAGTTTAGCTTGATACAAAGTCACAAACATGGCGCACACACAAGAATCAATCTCACCTCTTATGGTCAACCAGACCATCTCATCAAACATTGCACGACGCCAAAGTATCCAGCCGAGGCTGATGCGTTTATTTTTGCACAAATACCCTTGAAAAAACATGAATCCACGTCTTGTTCGCCCATCTAGGGGTTAAGAGCAGCGCATACTGTTTTCGAGCTTTGGTTGGCAATCAGTCAACGAGAATTAAAAAAAAAACTGTTAGGTAGCAACTCAACTCCATAAAGACCCACTTTATATAGCAATAACAGCAGCAACACATGTGGAGAAACTGTAACCCTATACTCTACATGGGGAGTCGCCAGGTTTAACAACACAACGCGCGAAATGTCACAAGACCGTTTTAATGTGTTATCAGGGCTGAAGCAGATACAGAAAGGAAATTACAAAACTTCCTAGAGAAGGTAGCGAAGAAGAGCAAGAAGAAGGGACTAAGCATAAACTACAAGAAGACAGATTGCTTGGTCGGCCATCAGCAAAAAAACATGAGCCCGAAATGTGATTTACAGTTTGGAGACACAAAAATCAAGCAGGTGCTGAAATTTAAATATCTGGGAAGTTTTCTGACAGAGGACGGTAAGTGAGACGCTGCGATCCGAAGATGTATTGGGATGGTCAAAGACGCATTCCAAAAACTAGGAGAGCATTATCAGACAGGAGGTTTTCGTTGGAATCAAAAAAAAACGAAAAAAGAGTACTGAATTGCTGCCTGATATCTATTCTCTTTTACGGCAGCGAATATTGGACGGTCTCCTCAAAGATGAAGAGACTCGAGGGAACGGAAATATGATTCTTCAGGAGGATGCTAAGGACATCATGGACGAAACATATGAGCAACGAGGAAGTTTTGGAGAGGATGCAAACAAGGAGGAAGCTTATACTTAACATCATCAAGAGGTAGCTGAAATTTCTGGGACACGGAATGAGAAAGGAAGGCTTAGAAAATCTGATACTCACAGGGCGGATAGAGAGACAAAGGAAAGCAACGCGTGATTTACTTAGCGGTCTTAAGCAAGTGGATGGCAGAAAAGGGTCTGGTAGAAGTATCAAAAAGAGAAACTTTATTGAAAACTACAAGGGATAGGAGAGAGTGGCGAGCCATAGTCGCCTACATCCTGACCAGATGCGTACACGGGAATAGTGACAAGGATAACTCAAGCTCCCGAGACATTTACTTTTTGGAGTACCTTAGCTCTCCTTTTTTTAGCATGTGGTGAGGATGGTACACAAGAAAAAGTGATCAAAAAAGTTCTAACTCAAATAAATGAGGAAGGAGGGCCTAGAGAATCTGATACTCACGGGTCGAATAGAGGGAAAGAGAGATAAGGGAAAACAACGCATGACATACCTAGCGGCCTAAAGCAAGTGGAAGACAGAACGTGGTCTGGGGGAGGTGTCAGAGGGAAGGAACTTGTTGAGAGCTGCAAGGGATAGAAGGAGGTGGAGAGCCATGATCGCTTACGTCCTGAAATAGAAAGAAAGAAGCACCACTTGTACGGCAGCCGTATCAAACAAGATAGCCTGACGGAGTCTGACCCTCTCCGGTCTGTTTTGAATTCAAAGTGTTCCTATCCTAGACAGGTTGCTAACCAAGGTTACAGAGCCAAGTCTGTCCTATCCATAGCTGAGGGGGGGGAGAGAAATGCATTCATACCTTTCTCAAGAGTATTCGTGCGTAAGTGAATGTAACACACTCGATAAGAATTCGAACTCCTGTCTCTGATTTCCCATTCGCAGAGCATCCATTCAATATCTTAAATTGTGACATTTATTCCTTCGATTTCAGCTCTGTTGAGTGAGGGCGAAACCGGTTGGCTGTTTTATTTTATTTATTCTTTAATAATGACAGGTAAAGTTGGTCTTGCCATTTTTATTTCTATAATAAAGTTCTGTAACACTAAGAAAATTATAAATGAGAGTATAAATAAGTTTATATATTAATTCGTTTTCTCAGCAATCTGTGAAATCACACAAAGGAAGGGCAGAGTTGAATAAAATCAGCGGTTTTTCCCTTTAAGCATTAACTATAACCCAAAAGATGTTAGCAAACCATGAGACCGAATAAGCAATCAAGTCGTATTTAGAGCAGAATCGTTCCATAAAGAGAAAGTAATTTGCCCCTTCACAATTGAAGTGTGTGAAGCCAAAGCTTCGCTCAGGGCTGTGAACTATATTGATCGATCCACTCTATGGTTGAGAATCTATCCGAGCATTTGCAAATTCAAGGCGTATTACTGAATCAACATCCGGTCCGTCTTTTTATCACTGATATTAATGGCGTGCAAAATGAGACTCCTTAGAGGCGTTTATTTTACTTTCTGCTCAATATAACTTCATCGAAGCAGACTGATAGGAAAATCGCTTCCCGGCGTAAAATCTCGTCTGGTCAGGTGACATCAAAAATCTCGTCATATATTAAAGAGACTGCCGTGCTTGCCTGGGAGGATAATGCAATATGACCGATTGCTTCAGTGATTCTGGAAGTTGATAACGGTTTAAATTAAGCGAAAGAATTTCATCGATTTGTAATTGAATATATGGGAGGGAACCTTTGCACTGCATATGGTCAAGCAGTTTATATCAGCTTTATCTTATTCTGTTTATTTGACGTTAGAAGGAGTCAGTAACGTAGCCAAGGGAAACTTTATGAAAGAATATCTGTCATTAATATGTCAATAATAAGTCTCTCATTTTTTGCGCGCTGGCTAAGAAAGAAATTGCTAATCAGTTACAATAACCTCTAACGCTTCATGTCAAATATTTTAACGGTTTTTGTTGTCGATTGTATATAGAAACTATATGAAAGAATATCTGTCATTAATATGTCAATAATAACGCTTTCTTATTTGCGCGTTGGTTAAGAAAAAAATTGCTTATCAGTTACAATAACCTCTAACGCTTCATGTCCAATATTTTAACGGTTTTTGTTGTCGATTTTATGTGGAAACTTTATGAAAGGATATCTGTCATTAATATGTCAATAATAACTCTTTCCTTTTTTGCGCGCTGGCTAAGAAAGAAATTGCTAATCAGTTACAATAACCTCTAACGCTTCATGTCCAATATTTTAACGGTTTTTGTTGTCGATTTTATGTGGAAACTTTATGAAAGGATATCTGTCATTAATATGTCAATAATAACTCTTTCCTTTTTTGCGCGCTGGCAAAAAAAGAAATCCCTAATCAGTTACAATAATCTCTAACGATTCATTTCCAATATTTTAACGGTTTGTGTTGTCGATTTTAAGTGGAAACTTTATGAAAGGATATCTGTCATTAATATGTCAAAAATAACTCTTTCAATTTTTTGCGCGCTGTCTTAGAAAGAAATCGCTAATCAGTTACAATAACCTCTAACGCTTCATATCCAATATTTTAGCGGTTTGTGTTGTCGATTTTAAGTGGAAACTTTATGAAAGGATATCTGTCATTAATATGTCAATAATAACTCTTTCCTTTTTTTGCGCGCTGTATTAGAAATAAATTGCTAATCAGTTACAATAACCTCTAACGCTTCATGTCCAATATTTTAACGGTTTTTGTTGTTCATTTTATGTAGGAACTTTATGAAAGGATATCTGTCATTAATATGTCAATAATAACTCTTTTCCTTTTTTTACGCGCTGCTTTCCTTTTAACGGTTTGTGCGTTTTATGGCTTTAAAAGAAAAATATGTCAAATCGCTAATCAATCAGTTACAATAACCTCTAACGCTTCATGTCCAATATTTTAGCGGTTTGTTTTTCGATTTTATGTGGGAACATTATGAAACAATATCTGTCATTAATATGTCAATAATGTCTTTCTTTTTTGCGCGCTGGCTACGAAAGAAATTTGTATTTTATGTGGAACAGTATCATTTAATTTATGACGTCATTTATTTATTCATTTATAACGCTGAACTGTGCCATCAGATATTGCATAAAGATTTCGTTTAAACCGGAAACAGACTATCGCCGCTGGATGTTTACCTCAATATCACCTTTTATTTTAAATTTTTAAAAGTTGTGCGTTCATATACAAATATGGTGATGAACGAATTTTTTACTGGTAAATTTTCTGTCAAAGTGGCATGAACTTACCAGTAAAAAATTTAAAATCTTTTTAAAAATTTAAAATCAAACTAAGCGTTGCTACTGCGCGCTCCAAAAACAATAACTCATTTCCAATAGCATTTTCGGATACAACAATACATATATTTTCGTTGTCCTCTTATTACTAAGAGAAAAAACAAGAACAACATCTATTCTATACCTGAAGATGTCTGTATGAACAGACGAAAGCTTGTAGTAAAAATAAGAACTAATACGGCAGAAATTTATAGAAACAAGGATCATTTCATTCATAACGGATTCGGAGGTTTTGTATATTATTTGATTTGTTTGCGACGATGGATTTCTCGCCAATTAAATCATTAACCTTTGCATTTGTTTTTGTGTGAATAATTCATGAATATATATATATATATATATATATATATATATATATATATACATAATATTTTATATTATATATTATAATATTATATATATATATATATTCTAATATATATATATATATAAATATAAAAATGATTTATTTAAAATATGATTCCTTCCAATACATAAGAGTTCTCATGTTTCAAAACAAGAGCCGAAAACTTCAATATAATTATTTGAATTAAATTAAATTAAAGTACCAAGCTCTGTTCCATCTTCAAGCGAAATTTTTTTTGAATAACTTATTCCTGAAATTTACGCGTTTTATAAGCATATTCATTATTGAAATTAAAATTACTATGAAATTTGAGAACTCTTATGTAACGAAGGAATCATGTTTTTAAATAAATAATTATATTTAGGCTCTACTTTTGTATCGAGCACTGTTTTTTAAAAATAATAACAAAAATACTAAAGAACTTTGGATGATTTATCTAACGAGTTCTTTCCTATTTTCTATATAATTTCACACACACACACACACACACACACACACACACACACACACACATATATATATATATATATATATATATATAAAATATGTTTATGTGACTATTATTTGTTTTTATTTTAAAAAATAATTTTCTTTGGTTTGACTTGGAATAGATTATCCTATACTTAACACCTTGCCAGTTCAGAGCCACTCATCTCTGTTATCAAGAACATTTGAATGAGAACAATTTACTATTACAATTCCTCAGACAACCACATTTATGTTGCTTCAGTTCTCTTGTTCATTGGTGATGAAATTATCCAGCATTCACTGCCGTATTAGAAGATTAGATATATAGCAGTTCAGCCCTCTTTTGTTTCTAACAATAGTTTCCTATATCTTGATACTTTGCTTAGTTTCTGCAAGGCACCTTTTGCTTTTCTGGTGCACCTTTAGATTTGTGGCCATCATTATTCTTATTTATGTGCCGTGTTCCTTCATGACGTAGGTGATCATGACCCTATCTACTAACCTCCTGACTGCTCTTTTCTATTTCTCCTCATTACTAATGTTTCTGTTCCTAATTCCTCCACATCCTGTAACCCTTTGTATACTAGTGTATGTACTGCCTTGATTAGGGTGATATCGATTTAAAAAAATATCGAAAATGATTGGAAAGGTCAAAGAATTGCTCGATAAGGGTATGACAATACACTACATCGAGCAGCAGGGCAGGTTTTGGAACCACTTCTTAATTGTTCTTGCCCTTAGTTCCCCCCTCCTCTGGGGTGGTAGCACCTGTTAGGGTCAGCTATGGGCAAATAGTAAACCCCAGAACTGGGGTCAAAACACTAAGCAAGTGAGGATGGAAGGCGAAAGTGGGGAGAGAATGCAAAGAAAGAGTGGGGAGCGAAGGTAAGAGAGCTCAAAGTGAAAAGTGAGATAGACGTAAAAGAGTAGAGAGATGAAGGTAAGATAGAAGAGAGAGAAGGGAAAGAGAAAAGCGAAAGAGAGATGAAAGAAAAAGAGTGAACGGATAAAGAGAGTTGAGAGAGAAGGGAAAGTGAGGGAGAGAAACAAGGGAAATCGGCAAAAGAGAGAGAAGGGAACGAGAAAAAGCACAAGCCGAGTAGTTGACAAGAAAAAGAATTATTGTTCTGCCGAAGTACTTTAATTTAGCAAAGCTTTGTCGTATCCCGTAAAACCAAACGTATTAACGAAATAGTTATGAGTCAGCGCTTAAATGTCATCGCCATTTTGAAATAATTGCATAAAGCGTTTTACTTTTTTTCTTTATAAATACTAGATGACAGGAATGAAGTTAACAAGCAAAATTATGTGGCTTTGTCTTCATGTAAGTATGTTAGGCTATATCAGAAAAACAAACGGGGGTAGAGAGAGATCGGGAGAGATCGGGAGAGAGAGAGAGAGAATAAGTATGTATAGAATGACGGGTCAGTCACACAGAACACGAAGAAAGAGTAGCAATGAAACAGTCTCTTGTGGGTGTCAAGAGACATTTTAGCTTGGCGGCCAGTATAAAAGGCAAAGATCAAGAATATATTTCAGACACTGAAAACATATTTCAAACAGAGACTCAATCTTATTCAAATAAAACGAAAACTTGAATACATTCAAATGTAAACCTATCTATCTATCTATCTATCTATCTATCTATCTATCTATCTATCTATCTATCTATCTATCTATCCGATCCTGCTCATTATCTATCTATCTATCTATCTATCTATCTATCTATCTATCTATCTATCTAATACTGTTCATCACTATCTATCTCATCATGTTCATTACGATCTATCTATCTATGATACAAAATACAGAGGTTGGCTCAAAACTGGTCAGAACTGAGTGGTGGGTGGACCAGTGAGCTTGTAATTTTTACAGTGAGGAATTTTCTTATTTTAAATTTTAAAAGTCCAATACAAATTGTTTATTTTTTTTATAAAGGACCAAAAATGCGCAAAATAGTGAGACTGCGGTTAGAATGAGAAAGTTCAAGACGTTTTGGTGCACCCAGATTCCTTAGTAAGACAAGCCAGCAAGTGGTGATTCGATTTTGGTTAACCGGTTTACACCGGTCAATTCTGTCTCCTCCTTCATCTCCCTTCTTTCTAGAAATGATGCTACGACTAATGTCTCTCGTGAAATAAAGCGTGTAAAAGAAAAATTGACCTACAAGATTCAGTCTGCGTTGTGGTCTGTAGAATTAAATCCAGAGACGGTACGGAATGCAACATCTATCTATCTGTCTATCTATCTATCTAAGGTTTACCATTTCACAAGTTGAGTCGCTTCTTGATTTTCTCTCACCAATTCTCAGTTCTAATATGGTCATCATCAGTGACTGCGGGCCTACCGGAAAAATTCTCTGTATTCCAGATCAAAATATTCACTGCTGAACTGAGCCAACCCCTTATGAACAGTACATTAAGCTATGGCACCATCCCCATAAACGGCACATATCTTTTTTGCTATTTGTACAGCTTTTTTTTTTTTAAAGCCTCAGATGACGAAAGTACATCTCATTTTCTTCGATTTTCCCTTTTAACGTAAAAATATTCAATATTTACAATCCACACACAAATCATATAGAAAGACGGGTCGAAATGAAGTACCACCTTTTATTCATATTTAGTTTATAGTTCTGTTATATTGCATCGAGCACTATTTTATTAACACCACCACTCAATGTGCGATATATATATATATATATATATATATATATATATATAAAATGACACAACACACACACACACACACACACACACACACACACATATATATATATATATATATATATATATATATAGACATATATATATATATATATATAAAGACCTTTTTATGTTTATACCTTCTTTTTAAAATAATTATCGGACTTTGTCCATTTCATAATGTATATATATATATATATATATGTGTGTGTGTGTGTGTGTGTGTGTGTGTAAGTAAAAATTTGAGATAGAATGTATCTGTAAAAGGAAAATATGAATAAAGACAAAACTTATTTTAGCCTTATCTTTTGCGTTTCGTCGTCTGGGAGACTTTATCACGGCAAATTCGAAGATTCTATTTTGTAACAAGACTTTATATACAAGAGCAAACATTTTTGCTCTTGCATATGAATACTTGTTACAAAAATAAAAATCTTTTTCTATTTGTAATAATGTCCCTCATAGGAAGAAACGCTTCGGCTAAGTCAAGTTTTCCATTTGTCTTTATATATATATATATATATATATATATATATATATATATAAACGAGAGAGTGAGAGAAAGATGGAGAGTGACAGAGAGAGAGACAGGGAGAGAGAGAGACGAAAAACTCTGATTAGAAATGGCAGCCATAATAAATCTACTGCAGGACAAACATCTTTGCTAAATACTTCCCTAACGAGCATGACTAGTAGTTTTCGCTGACTTGCCAGTATATGTCTGAATTGTCTCTCTTCATTGTTTTATTTTAAAATGTATATCAAGATTGTATGCTTATTTCTGCTTTCCCTAATATGAGTTGTCAAATTTATTTCATCTTAAATTTTTTTTTAAAAAAAAGAGAGAGCGAGTTATTGTCGTAAAGAAAATTTGTATGCTCTCATTAGACAGAAAATTTTGGGGCGTTAGAGAAGCCGAGTTTTCTTTCCTTCACTGGAGAGGAACTGGAATACAACCCCCGTGCTCCTAAACTTGATTGACTTTCTGTCTGCACTTGATGGGTAGGTCAAGTTCTATACTGCCACTACACAAGTATGGTAAGGACAAATTTATTAAACCTTAAAATTTGAGGTAAATATTGAATCCGAAAATAGTTCCCTTTCGGGCCTCAGAAAGACACTCCGCGTATCGCGTGTTTGAGATCTGTCTTAGATGAAGTGTCTTACAGCACCGAAAATATGCATTGCCCTGCTGTATACCCATATATGTGAGCTGACAGCAGGGGTACGCCCTGATTGTGAGCATTCGTGCAAAAAGATCTCAATCAGAATTTGAACACGGTTCAATGATTCAGTTCCCTGTGCTGTTAATCTCAAAGTCACCTCGAAACTTCACAAGTAGGGAGTGCTAAATGAGGAAATACTTTACTATAGTAGAAATACCTTGCGAGACTTGTTCGCTAACTGCCGCTCCTCTGAAGGCGTGTCAAATTTTATTAACAAAATAAAAATATTACTTCTCATTTTTATTATAATTTCTCTAATCACCTGATTTGAAAATTCAGAGATGTTATGTGCGTGTAAAAGTTCTCAGCCCTCCTGTTTTTTAAAACTGGATGATGTATAAATAAAAGCGTTGAAAAGTTTTTTTACACAAGATATCTGTTGGTTTTGTTTTCTAGTTGATATCAGATACGGCAGGAGTGTTTCCAATACTTTTTAAAATGATGCAGTCTTTTCTTTTGTAAAGAACTCGTTACTTTAAATCTCATTGACTCGATAATAGCTGTAAGTTTCCTTTTGATCCCCACTTGTCATGGGAAGACCGGTTAAAACTACAGAAACGGTTCACAATCTACTTATCCTGAATTAAATACATCCAGCTCAAGCCAAAATCTCGGCTCAAGTACAGTAACAATGTTTAATTTGGCTACTTTTGAAATACAATAATGTCGAACTCCAGTATGGAATTATATTCATGTTACGAGCCAAGTTTTATGTTGTAGGATCATCTTAGTAATACTGCTAACACCCAATGTGAAGATGCTTGCTTGGTCATCTATCATGAGAGTACAAAATCTTTCTTATAATACTGATATTTTTCTTTCACTGGGGTTCACCAAAACAAGGCACAAGAGCCACTCAAGATAGAGGATTGCTGAATTGTGTGATATGAACGTAAGAAGAGCCAGTAGGAGATGAAGATTACGAGAATATGGCGGATAGATAACGACTGACGTTAGAGTTGAAAAGGTTAAGATTATAGTATCTGAACATCAGTGTGCTGTAACGGATAGCGGCTCAGAATGAGAAATCGGAGAGCCGCTTTCGAATTCCAGTACAGTTCGCTACGTTCACTTATATACGAGTACCCTATGAATTCATATCTTCTCTCCCCAAATGTGGATTGAATAGCAGGACAGATTGCGTCCTATAATCTTGGTTGGCAACCAGTCTGTCGTAGAAAGAAAAGGCAGCTTACTGCGGGAATATCTTCTGCCTAGTCAGTCATGAATCGAAAGTGATCTGCCAAGTGTGTATCACATATGGCACTTAACTGACTGACTGAAGTTCTTTTTCAGTCTTGTTAAACTATATATATATATATAGTTTTAGAAAGTAACTAGTCATTAGAAATTACTTATAGAAATTTTTGTATCATTGAAGTCATGACGAAAACATTTTTAAACAGACAAATAATTGGGATTTCTTATGTGCAGGAGCTAAAACCTGAAGACTGTGACCGCAGAATAGAATATGGGGAGTTAATGCTAGGTTGACATAAAGATTGGCCTGAATTGTTTGAAAACAATCTCTGGAGTGACGAGGCGGTATTCCATATTTGTGGTTTCATCAATCGTTAAAACTGCCATTACTGGCCGCCGTGTGATAACAATGCTAACATGACGGTTAAGAGAATGCCTGCTCGACCAAAAGTGACCGTTTGGTGCGGAATGACGGCAACAAGAGTCGTCAGCCCATATCTTCCTCATGGCCCCATGAAGACAGACCGCTATCTTCAGATGTTCGAAAATTACGCCTGGCCCACGGTGTCTGACTGGGATAACATTGGTGACCTGATATTCATGCATGATGGTGCACCACCCTACTCTTACTGTACATACGTGGTTAGATCAACACGTGGGACGACGAGGACCACATGAATGTCTTACAAGAAGTCCAGATCTCACTCCATTTGATTTTTACCTGTGGGGTTACACAAAAGAGTAGCTGTACAAGGCAAAACCTTGCACACTGGAGGACTTAGAGACACGGATTCAGGCAGTTCCTAATGATATCCAAGAGGACGTCTTTCAAAAGGATATTCATTCCACCACTGTAAGTTTGCGGAAATTGGTTGATGCCACAGTTGCTTACGTTGAAATATGAAGATTTACTTTCATTTTCCCATTTAATAAAGAACATGTATTGTTTGTTTCAATAACTTTGTAATAGGAACATAGATTTTGTTACCTATTTTTTATTCCTACTTACTTTTCACCCACCCTGTATATATGTGTGTGTGTGTGTGTGTGTGTGTATAAACTAAAATTTGTCTAACATTAATCTTATTTTGAATTTTTTGTCATATGTTCATCTATATGTGGATGAATTGCACTAAAATTTGACAAATGACAAGTTAACCTATGAGAGAGCAAGACATGTGGAGCCAATGTAAAAATGAAATGTTGTTTCTTGATTGTTAGTGTTGAAGATACAATCTCCCAAAGGACATAAGAATTCATAAATAACATTATTTTTGCATAGCTTATATTTTTGAGGTGATGAAGTGTTGAAACAAAATGGCTATTTTTATAGTAATTTTATAAACACATTTTTTTGCTATAATTTTCGAATAAATAATTATATTTGCCTATTCTGTATTGAACACTCTTTTGAGAATAGTATTTATAAAAGGTTATTGAATTTATTCATATTTAGTTTATACACCAATCTATACTTTGGGTATATATATATATATATATATATATATATATATATATATATATATATATATATATATATATATCGTGCTACCCAAATGTATATAAATAAATAATAGCTATGTTTATACCTCAAAGACAAAAATATTTAATAGAAAATATTTATTTCTTGGCACAGTGATTTTGAGAGAAGTTTAAAATATCCGACAAGACAAGGAAAACACTGGTTTCATGACAGACTTTATCAACTATTTTGTAATTTAAGAGCAAATTCTTTTATCGGAATGTGACTGGAATTTAAAGTTTCATCAGCATTAATAAAATTTCTGCAGATTTTGTATTTTATTTATATATAAAATTTCCATTTCACTGAGCAGGACACGGGAATTCTTGATATCTTGAACAATCCAAAAATAACTGTAACAATTTTGAAAATTGCTATTAGAAATCATTACTGTTATACTGGAACACTCTTCTTTTTTATTTTAATAGACTTTCCCACCTATAATAAGTAGTAGCAGTAAATTTTTTTAAAAAGAGTCGCGAAGTCGCTCAGTGAGTTGGTGAGTCAGTCGATGTCGGACATTAAAGTATCAGCCACCGCTACTAGATTGCTGCGTCATTAACTATTATATCAAGTTCCTAACGTTTTGTACGTCGAACCTATTTTAGGACCGACTTAGTGAAATCCAAGCCTCCACTGTGAAACTACTCTATAACAATTACCCACCTCATCAACTATCATAACTTGACAGAGACATTTTTGTCAAGATTGTTGGTAATGAAACAAAACGCAGGGGGCATCTCGGATTATATCTTTCTTAAGGTGGTTTACAGCCTCGTTCAAAAACATCAAACCTTTTTATAGAGTTTGGTTTCCATGTCATGGGCCGTTATGCTACATACTATACAGGTTATATGGCTCATAAAACATCTCACTTAATTATAGTTGAATTATTGCTGTCACATTCGCAAGGCACCGTTTTTAAAACTTTGATGACTATCACAATTAGATATTTTCATTATTTTTTTATATTTCAAATCTCATTCAACTGTACGAATTATAATGAAAATATCATATCAGTAAATATTAACCAAAACTGGCGGGAATAAAATGACAATGTTGATTTTGATCTGGTTACAGAACGATAGTGGATAGTAGATATTCTTATATAAAACTTTCGAAGTCTTCGTCCATCTTAATTTTCTTTTTAACATACAACGTGTGTTATCTATCGATACCCTGTCTTCATCAGCCGCCGACCAGGGGTAATATCCCTTTCGTTCGGTGGCTATGGCGGAGACCACCACCCCTGGCGCCACCAGCAGCGTTTGCCACCAGGCAGGGTATGAAGATAAACTAACGTAGTAACACTCATTACGGTGCATCATCTATGTCTAAACTTTAGATAGTGATGCATAGGGCAATAAGATTTTTCTGTGGTAGAATACGGTCCCTATATTAAAATGTGATGCAGGACGTTTCCCTTGTTCTTGGTTGGCAACCAGTTAGACCTTTTAGGAACTAGACAGATTGTGAATTTTCGAGAATTTTCGAGGAGCTTTTCTAAGAATTCTTGCGCATGTTAGAAATGACGAGTCGATAGAGATTTGATATTGGTAAAAATGGTCAAATAATAGATGGCACGAAATGTCTGGTGCTGTTGATTGGGAGTTGCTTCGTTGGTTCTTCCTTTTTTACTTTTGTCCACCAAATACAAAGCCTAAGGGTCCCTCAAGATAGAGGTTGTTGAAAGTAGATAACGGTTGACTCGAGACTTGAAGAGGTTAAGTGATCGAGAAAGCATCCTCTCGGGAGTCTATTCCACAAAGTAGCGTTTCTTGGGAAGAGGTTTTTCGAATGAAACTTCCTTCTGACCAGTGGATTACAAAGGGAATATAGGATGGTTTGCCCCCGCATATGCGGCTGTAAAGGTCTGAACTAGTGAACCAAGGAATATATCATCGATTTTTCGTCTCGTCACGTTACCGATCCCAATCTTTAAAAAATGACACTCTTCCGTCAGTTCCAAAATATCGATCAATCAGCGCTTTTTTTCGCCCCATTGGGCTGAAAGATCCGTTGAAAAGCATGTCGATGGAGTAATCACTAAAAAGACGTGATGAGGGTGAGACGAACTAATGCGGAAGTTCTTATCGAAACTTCATCTAACTGGTCTGATCTGGATACTTGTAAAATTTTCAATGATTTCTTTTTTTTTTTTCAAAGTTCATACAATATTCTTAATTAGAACCTTCAAAATCCCGTTACTTACCATATTGATAATTACACGTTTTAAACGTTCGAGAGACGATAATCTTTAAATCACACCTTCCAGTTTGGATTCTCTCATCTTCAAAAATTTCCTGTCATCAAAAAATGTTTGCAAAACAACTCTGAATTATTAGTCAGGACGATTTTCGGTACACCTGTCAGATGAACTACCTGTCAAGTGATCTGACCTTTTCAACGCTTGTACCCGGTTAATATTCTCTTAATGATATAACTCTTAATTTATTAATTTTTTTTTCATAGAAAAATATTTTTCACTCTTTAGACAAAATCTTAATCGTGAATCTTCATCAATACACTTTAGCCATAGTGCCACACATATGCGCTACAAAATTGATGAATTGAAAAAGTAGAACATATAGACCATATAGTATCCATCGCGCAGATCAGACAAAGTGTGATCCCTTGGTAGTGTCCATATGGTCTGTTGGAAATCGTTTATTTGCAGCAGGATGTCCAAAAATAAGTAATTAAATAATCGTTTTAAGTTCTCTGAATATTGGTACCTGTTTTTTTTTTTTTTTTTTTTTTCTAAAACTGATTAATCTCTGGAATCCATCAGCTTTATAGCTGAGGACTTCTCGGATCTTCAGAACACAACGGGGGTGGGTAGACGTCGCTATACAGAGGTTCAGTAAACGAATCTGTTCGTCACCTACATGGTTACATTTGGTGATGATGCTGACCCTGAGATTACCATGGGTCACCATGACTATACCATTATATTTATTTGCTATAGTCGTGATCGTCCCAACAGTAGTGTTACACCGTCCAGTCACATCTTCGATAATGAGTAGGCCTGGTGATTGCGATGGTCAAGTAAGTAGGTTTCTGAACATCTTGCAAAGCGTGAAGCGTACCCTTTACATTAGGTGGGCGGGCATTATTCTGCTGAGACAATATGCCGACATTATGTTATAGGAATGGCAGCAGAATGGGTTGAACAATGTTTTCGGCGTATACGACATTGTTCGACGTTACTTTCGCAAACACCGAAGCCAATCCAGAGGCGTAACCGTTGTGACACTATAATATCAGAAGTTAGGTTTTTTGTGCCGTGAGCAAAAAAACACTGTCGGCGATGCCAATTACCACGTCTACGGCACACATGCATATTATCATGTATACTATAATCACTTACATGAACGAAAAAGCCTATTGTCATCACTAGAAATTGCAGAGCATTACTGCATCCTCCAAGGTGACCATCTCGTGGCAACATTGGCGATGTATATGATGGTATTGTGAAGTTAATGATGCAAACAATAGACTGCATTAATTAAAAAAATTGGTCGTAAATAATCTTTTTTATAGTCATCTGTCACTTATATTAATGACAACTAAGATGTATAGTAATTGTTCTAAGTAACGCAGTTAATTGAAATAAGTGCTGCGTTAAGTGGCTGCGAAAGAAAAAGAAACAGAATACATTTATAGACTAAAAAAATGTAATTGATTGTATGGAGTAGGCACGGTGGAGTAATGGATAGCGGCTCGGATTGAGAGATCGGAGACCCGTGTTCGAATTCCATGGCATTAAATAAATGGCATTACATCCACTTACGTGATAATACTAATGTAATGCAATGCTAAATGTAATTAATTAAATAACCTTGGGTGGCAACCGGATGATAAGACAAGGAAAACCGGCCTGGAGAAGGTTGATTTCCGTCAGCTATGTTGCCCAAGAACGTACACATGGTGCCCATTCGACCCTACGGGTTACGGATAAAAAGAAAGAAGATTATTGTGCTTCAGACTGACGCATTTTTCTCAGTTCTGATGGCAGTGATACGCAAGGGTTTGCAACTTGAATTGTTCGTTGGTTGCTGATGATAGAACAACAAAATCTATGTTAGTTCGCCTTTACGCGAGAGACGAAGGATTGACTTGACATGTCTTGTCTTGTTTATCCATTTACAGATCGGGCCTTTGTTTGTTTATCCGTTCGCCGACTCCAGTGTTTGTTAACATTTTAAGCAACGGCACACTTAGGAGCAAATGAAAATATGACGATATTCATTTAAATGTTATGAAATAAAACCATAGATTTAAAAAAAAAATACACGTACAAATATGAAGTTACTTTATTTCAATGTTTCTATTCAACTCTTTGGACAGCTTATTTCGTGTGTCTGGTGTTTTTTTTTGGGAGGGGGCGATTTCTTCGATGTTTGGGGGAATGTGCGATAAGCAGATCCTCATTTCTTCTTCAGTTGAGCGTAGTCTTTCTCGCTTATTGTGATGCTATTTAGGGTTGAGAAGCCTAATTCACATAAATAAGAAGTAGAAAATTGCAATAAAACTGACAATATTTCGCGATACATTTAAAAGGGTCACATGACACACTAGTGTGCTGTGGCACGGCAGTTGAGAATCACTGGCCTACTCTGTTCTTACAGCCGAGACGAAACCAAATTCGATTCTCCGCTTCCATTTTCTCTCTTGGCTTTTTGTGGAGTGACAAAATGGCTAGTATTGTTTATCTCGGAACTTAATTTTCAGTAATGATGTATTGATACGATTTTAGCATTAATTCTTCAGTCTCTTAGCGCTGAGTCACTTGGATAAGTTTTTGCTAAACAATTTTCTAGAAAACTACTCTTACATTCACCGACGAATGCCTTTATGCAAACAAACTACAGGGTGTCCAGTAAAAAAAAGGCGGTACATTCAGAAAGATACGGGACAGACGTTGAAAAATGGTGACAACTGATGTGACTGATAAATTCCGGGTGAATTTCAGCACATTTCGTCAATCCCCAGGTTGGATGTTTTTCTTTGAAAAGTACGATAACTTGACGCTCAATACCAGTGAGTTGTTTATCCATACAAGAAAGGCAGAACGGAAGACGAAAATTGTCTGCAAATAACCTTTAAATGATGACTCAAAAAATCGAGAAGCAATTAATCAATCATAAAAGAACCAATCAGAGTTAAGTAATTACGTGAGAGTCGAATGATTATTCAAGGTCATGAATATTCAAGAAATTTATTCAAGTTTATTCAAGGATAATTATTTCTGAAAGATAAAACAGTGTTAATAAATTTTCCTTTTTTTTTTTTACTAGGAACCCTGCAAATAGGATTTGGTTGAAGCTTTCTTTTGGAAAGCCTTTTCTCCAAAATTATTTTCCTTAAGAAACCACTCAAATCCTATGGATAGGTCTTTATGTAAGCAACTTAGTCTCAAGGAGTTTTATCGATATTTTTTTTTATTTTGATAATGGAAGTAATTTATTAGTTGTCATAATTTTCACCTAACTTGACGTGTGTGGCGAGTGGATACAGAGCCGTAGCTATGTAATGAACTCGCTGTTATGCCGATTAATTGTAACATGTCCCGATTAATAAATAACACGAGACTTGAGACTTA
Source organism: Acanthosepion pharaonis (assembly GCA_903632075.3). Lineage (NCBI taxonomy): Eukaryota > Metazoa > Mollusca > Cephalopoda > Sepiida > Sepiidae > Acanthosepion > Acanthosepion pharaonis. The sequence continues at coordinate 6,359,370 of CAHIKZ030002722.1, read as the reverse complement.
TGCTTAACCCTTTATTTTTATTTCACTCTGGTTCTTTGCCACTTATTCGTGGTTAGTGTATATGCCAAACGGCCGCGTCGCCCATGGTCTGAAAACTGCTCCTTACATTCTCGTCCGCGATGTCTGGGAGCTTGTTTGGTTGTTTATATAATTCTCTCTTTCTCTCCTGCGTGCCATTCCCACTCTTACAAAACCAGATGCTGCTGAGGTTTTATATTTCCAATTCAGCGGCTTCTTTTGATGGTCTGCTGTGACATTGAGTGCACTCTCTCTTCTGGCATTATGCTTTCCCTAGTTATACTAAGATGCAACGTTAAATCCAAATTAAAATTCATCATCTTATCTAATTTCTCGAAAATAACTTTTTAAATTAGTTCTTTCCTTACATTTGGTTTTAGTAATCATTAAACACAGCGATCTTTTCTTACGCTTTTCGTTGGTTGTATAATAAATTTGTACCTTTAAATTTGTTGGTAGATCACCGCTAAGCTTCCTTGGGGCTCTAGTCACTGCACACTTCATCACAATAGGACGGCCCCAGACACAATCAGTTAGTCCACCTACAATATTAGCTGTAGGTACAAGAGGCGATAGAGACATAAAATAATTTATAGCTTTCTGTACGATGGTATTCATTTGAGATACAGACCTACATTGATGTCCAAAACAAATATACAGCGTATTAATATAAGGTCTAAGTAGGGTTGATAATCCCTTTATTTTGAAACATGTGCACGTATTGATTTGTATTGACTATTTCCTACAACCGGCTACATTACATGTGTGTTTAATCTTGAGTAAATTCAAACACATTGAGGGTGTTGCAATTATATTTTCAGTCAGTGTATGCAATTTATTCTTTGCAGTTTAACGTCTCAAACACGATATCGAAATATGATATCCCGCTGAACTTACTTTGACCACGACCGTGGGGTACTTACACGAGTTTGCAATACGCCCCTGGGTAGGTACTCATACCCCTCACAGAAGAAAGCATATTGATAAAAACAGTTTCTCTTCAAACACATTTATAAATGTCAAGTCTCTTCAGGGCTCACGCGTTCATGATTTTCCAGAGATTTCGTTTCTTTTTTTGGTTATTATTATTACCTGAGAATTTCCATGAAGTTTTAGGAAAGATAGTGGTGTGGTTCGGAAGGGTTACTAAATGAGGAATAACCAAAACAGAGGTTGGAAATGAAATGGTAATCTTTATAACATCAACAAAATACAATACTCGCCAGCGGCGTGAAGTAGGTAAACCACTGCTAGTGGTGGACTACTTATAAAGCATATTATCTCCACTTACAATAGTGTCCAATGTATATACAATGATTGGGACATACCCATTAGTGTTCATAGATACGGTATATCACAGGTTTCCTGTTGTCTTTTCCGCGGTTTGGAATTCAAATTTTACCTTCTCTTAAGCTGGAGAGTGCAGTTTATCCTGCTATTCAATCCGTAGCTGGTGAAAGAAGCGACGGATTAAGGCCTTTCCAAAGGTCATTAGCACGAAAGGGAACATTGCAGACCTGGTGGGGATTCGAACTCTGTTCGCATATTCCACTTTTCGCTTCGATGCCCCTTATAGTAACGGCACATTCATCTTATCTGCATTAGTACTTATCTGTGACGGATATATTCTGAATCACCCAGTGGACACCTGAAACTACAATATACGATTTTTTTCTTTCCTTATTAAGTGAGAAAATTTTACCATATCAATTAAAGGAAGCACTTTACGGCTTCACTCTGACGTTTCTAAATTGCCAGCATCACGAGTCTTGAGTATTAGAACCATTCTTAAATAGAACTTGTTAACTATTTACATTCGGATTAATATCCTCATCTTTTTTGTTATTGTCACAACGTTCCAGCCGTTGTGATCTGCGACCTTCTTCAGGTATCTGTAGATCCGGGTAAGCTTCAGGCAATTTCAAATTGAACCCTTTATTCAATCTAGGTGGTTATATTTTTCTTGTTCTGTTGTCCATATCTCGTCAGTATTGCTCAATTATTGTTTCCACTAAGTCTAAGTCTGTGCTGCCCGGCTTAGGAATTGAACTCAAAATTACTATGTCACCAAACTCACGAACCAATACTTTAACTCAGTAGACTAGTCTCCCGAAAATTTTCTTGAAAGAAACTTGAACTGATAGACAAATAAGTGAGGCCGGAGGGGATAACGGCCGAAATTGCTAAAAGCAAAGATGAGGACATTATTCATTGATTGGTTCGTTTTCTACGGCTTATCAACCACTTGGAAGTTATTTAAACCCAGAAAATATTTCTCGATTGCAAGACATTTTAGATAATAATGATTTAGTGATACAAGTTAATTAACCCATAGCAGGGGGATAAGAGGTGGATTCATAGTTTTCCCAAGGGTTGCGAGTAAGTAAATATAACGACCCCAACTGAAATTGTAACTCGGCTCTGCGACGAACAATTCCAATCTATCATCCATTACATCACCCGCACATCCAAGCTTACAACACCAGGTATTGCCATCTAGGTACTGACCAGGTTCGACGTTGCTTTACTTCGTTGATTGTACAGGAACAGGAGATGCGGACATTAGTCCGAAATTAAATAATAACACCTCAAAGGAGAAATTCAGACAGAAACTAGCGAATTGTTTATTTCTGTGATTGACCGCGAATAACTGAAATTGCGAATAAGAAAGGAATATTGCATAGTAATTCATTAATAATTTTCTTTTTTGCAAAATGAATTCCAAAATGAAAGGGGTTTCTATTTTGTTAGTTCAACGAAAATCTTCCGAATCTACAAGGAAAATTCAAAAGGTAAAATTTCAAATATAATGCACCATGATTATTTATTTATTTATTTCGACTCAGACTTACATGCGCCAGATGTAAAAAGTCGATTTTGTGCGCATTTATGCGAGATAAGACTGTAACGTAATATTGATTTTACCAGACGAGATGCCTTCCCGTGATTCTCTAGAGCAACCATTGCTGAGACGAAGCAGTCGGTAGGTAGACACTGTGAAATAGTAGTTGGCAAATTTATTTTCACGGAAAGCGACTGGTGTTCATCTGCATAGAACATTACTTTTTTCTTTCTTTTTATTTGAATAGCCATAGTAACGGGGGTAGCAGTTACGAATGCCTCAAATAAGTCCTTTACTTATAAATGATCCGCACCCTTTTAAATTAATAAAAATGTATTGATATATTTAAGACTTTAACAATAAAGTTAACTTCTGGGAACGTGCTCATAGCAAATCCGTATTTGAAGAAAAATAGGGGGTGATTGTATTAATATCTCGATGTTTATTTACATCATCATCAGAGCATACAAAAGGAAGTGATTTTCGCTCTACATTTATTTTTATCATAATTTATTTATGTGTATGTTTTTTTAGGGGTGGGGGTGAGGGAGATTTAGTATGCTTATAATTACATTACGAATAAACGCCATAATATTTCTTTAAAAAATCACCCAGCTCTATGTTAGGCAAATAAAAAATTAATTTATGCTAATCGATGTTAATTTTACACTGTATGTAGATAGATAGATAGATATGAACAAACTGAAATACATATGAATAGGTATATATATATATATATATATATATATATATATATATATGTGTGTGTGTGTGTGTTGTGTGTGTGTGTGTGTGTGTGTGTGTAGAAAATATATAGAAAATAGGAAAGAACTCGTTGGGTAAATAATCCAAAGTTTCTTTAATTATTTTAAATTATTAAAAAAATAGTGCTCGATACAAAAGTAGAGCATAAATATAATTATTTATTTAAAATATGATTCCAACGCTACATAAGAGTTCTCATGTTTCAAAACAAGAGCCGAAAATTTCAATATAATTATTTGAATTAAATTGTATTAAAGTACCAAGCTCTGTTCCATCTTCAAGCGAAATTTTTTTTGAGTAACTTATTCTTGAAATTTACGCGTTTTATAAGCATATTCATTATTGAAATTAAAATTACTATAGTAACGGCTCGAGCAATTGTTTAAAGAAAAGGGCGTAAGGGTTAATAATTTGTATCAATATCTCAGTTACATTCAAAGACGTCGAGTCAGGGTAAGGTTAGAGAGAGATGTATATATGTATATATAGAGAGTGATAGAGAGATATATAGATAGAGAGATAAATAAATTAACAGCTTGCGATAAATAAATACCTCGTTAAAGAGATTATTATAGATAGATAGAACAGACTGAAATATACTGTGGACTATGATAATTTTATAGGCACTCTTGATTACAGAAATTTTGGCTCGTGCAATAACGTCACTTCTTTTTTTTCAGACAATACAGGGTTGCATCAAGCTAGTCACATCTATGAACGATAGTTGACTTATATTTTGCAATGAAAGTTCGCGGAAATAAGGAAATTGGTGAATTTCAACAACGGCAAATAATAGGATGGCATCAGTGTGGCAAGTCAAATAGAGAAATTGCTAGGTTTTTCCAGGTTAATCATCAAACGGTCAATAATATTGTCAAGAAATTTAATGAAGGCCGTTGTCGTGTGGAACAACGTTCAGGAAATCATGCATCGTGTCTGAGCGAATGAAAAGGGCACCGAAGTGAGAAGTCCTCAGAAACCGTCGCCAGATTGTCAAAAACATTGCCAACAGCATAGAAATATGCCGTGAGAAAGACTCTGGAAGAGCTAGGCTGTCAAAGAAGTGTGGCAAGAAAGAAGCCCCTGATTTCAGAGATTAACAGAAACAGGAGTATGGACTAGGCGAGAGAGTTCGAGAGCAAAGAATATGAAATTTTTGCAGTCTGTAATTTGGTCAGATGAAAGTAAATTTTGCCAAGATTGGTTTATGATTGGAGAAATCAGAATAAGACTTGGAATGCTGAATGTCTGCAGGCAACCGTGAAAGATGGAGGAATTGGAGTAATGGTGTGTGGTGCTGTCTGGTTTGGAGGGAAATCTGAGCTGATTCTTGTTGACGAGCAGTTGAATTGTCCAACATACTGTCAAATAATAGAGAAAGCAATACTCCAACTATTTAAACCAAAGGCTTGGAAGGAATCTCAAGGAATCAATTCACTGCTATGGGTTGCCCAAAGTCCTCACATGAATCTAATAGAGCATGTTTGGGAGCCCCTTGATCAAAAACTTCGAGAGTGTGCAACCAAAATCACGTCAGTGGCAACCCTTAAAGAAACATTGCTAAAGAAGTGGCAAATCTGGATCAGACGATTGTTGATAACTTGATCAAATCCATGAAAAATCGAATATAAGAACTGAAACTAGCAAATGGAGGACCTACTCCATCCTAAATCCAAATACTGTTTGTTTATGTTGAATAGGGATTATGTAACTAAATTTTGAAATTGGATGTAGTTTATATCTCCTGGCTAAAAACTTTTCTTAGGCCACTGTATATATGTTGCCTGTATGTGTGTCGGTGTGTGTCCATGCATACACACACATATACAGACACACACAAACACACACACACATACATATATATATTTGATATATCATGTATGTTATATTTATGTGTAAAAGTACTCTATATTAATGATAGAGCGTATATAAATGTAAATTGAATACTGAGGTCAACACCGAGCATCGATAGTCTATCTCATGCTTTAATGTAACCTTCATGTCATCAAAATAAATAAATATCCAGTTCAATAAATAAACGGAGCGTCTACTCAAATACGAGTATCCAGTAAAAATAATGTTCAAAGTGATACAAAATCTGTCGGGTTAATAAAAAAAATCATTTCGTTCTTTAGAAAAGTTACTTTATTTACGTTTGGATACAAAACTGTGAGGATAAGAAAAAGGTTCGGAGATCTGTGACCAGAGAAGTCTCGGTTAAAGACACAATTTCAGCCTTGCTTGATTGACTGCTGGTCTTTAGTTCCGGTGGTTAAAGCGTGCCGGGTCTTACGAGAGTCCTCTCCCTACCCAGGGGTGCACATGTTCGTATTCTGTCCGAAAGCGCATATTTTTCTTTAATAAGATTTATCGAGCATTCAGGCCGGTAGACGAAAATAAAAAAATGTATACTGTTTAATAAATAAAACGGAGCGTCTATTCAAATAGGCGTATCAATAAAAAAAATAAAGTTCAAAGTCATATATATATATATATATATATATATATATATATATATATATATATATATATATATATATATATGTATAATATATATATATATATATATATATATATATATATATATATATATATATATATATATATATATATATATATATATATATATATATATATATATATATATATATTTAAATTGAGTTCTATTTGTAAAAATAAAAATATAAGAACACCGGATTATATATCTTACTGTTCTTTCTGTATATATATATATATATATATATATATATATAAGGTTACCATGGATAAATTCTCGTCTAAATTACAAAAATGAGAATAAAGTTGACATCTTATTTTAACAGATATATTTACCAAAATTACAAAAATATATCTTGAAATACTAAAGAGCTAATTTATTCAGTAAAACCGCCATTGGCTTCAACCATGGACTCCATACTTGTTCGGAATCTCCTGCATCTCTTCTGCACGGTCTCCTTGTTAAAGTTAGTGAATGCTGCCATAATCGTTGCCTTCTGTTCATCTTTGGCGTTACAAGGAGTTTTGTTGGTCACTCGCTCAACTGCGCCCCACAAATAATAATCAAGGGAGTTGAAGTCTGGAGAGTTAGGTGGCCAGATTTAAGGGGTGTTATGGTCGCAGAAATTGTCTAGCAGTCATGACCGAATTCTCCTGCTTGTTTGGCATGGTGCAGATTCCTGTTGCCGGACATAGGGTCTTTCAGCAGCCATCCTCTTGACTCAGGGCAGCACCATCTCCTCAAGGCGCTTGATGTAGGCCTCTGTGTTGAGTCTGAGGCTCTCACTCATAAATTCGGAAGTTCTTTTCTTATCAGAACGATCAGAGTGAATTTCCCAAGCTGCCGTATCATCGTAATTTACTCTTTCCGAATCCTGTGCACTGTTCTCAGGTTGACATCCAAACACTCTCTGAAATTGTCGTACTGAAGCTTCCGGCGCAAATACCAAATATTACAGCACGCTGTTTTCAAATTTCTCGCGGATTGAATTGCATCATGGTGTTCTTTTTCTCACAGACGGTGCCCAACTAATACTGTGCAGTCGACAAAATCAAAAACATATAACGCACATGCGCGAAATTAAAAACATAAAAATATAAAATAGCGATAATTTACGCATCGCACCCTTATATATATATATATATATATATATATATATATATATATATATATATATATATGATTGGTGTATACGGAATAAATTCCAATAACCAACAATTACTATTCTTAAAAGAGTGCTCAGTACAGAGTAGAGCGAATATAATTATTTATTTAAAAATTATAACATGAATATGTTATAAAATCGCTACAAAAATAGCGATTTTGTTTCAACACCTCTGATGTCTTATTGAAACAAAATGGCTATTTTTTAGTGGTTTTCTAACATATTTATATTATAATTTTAAATAAATAATTTCACACACACATATGTACATATGTAGATAGATAGATAGATAGATAGATAGATAGATAGATAGATACGTGTCAAGTGATATAAATAGAATAAGACGTAAATGGTAGATATAAACCCGACTTCTCAGATAAACAATATATATATATATATATATATATATATATATATTCATAGGTAGATATGAGAATGTTCTGAAACCTTCTCGACCCGATGCACTTCTTAAAATCTGAAACAAACAAACATCAATGTATTGCCTGAGCAGATACGGTAACAATGGGGGAGTGGTTGTTCGTAATACCTCAGCTATCATATTTCTTCCGCAACCATCGCCACACCTGATGTCAAATAAACACATATATTGTACCTGACTCCACCCCCCTCCGTTCTCTATGTTCACAAGTATCAAATCAGATCAAAAATGTGGTATTGCTGCTATATCGGTGTTGGAGCTTCTCAATCCTCTCTTTCCAGTCTCGAAAGTATTCAAAGATGTTTACGCGGCCTTGTGGATGATAAATTATTTCCCATCCTACAACCCCATTCCTCACAGACGCAACATTGCAAGCCAATCGTTACTCTACCGCTATTTCCACGGGAAATGTACTAACGAGCTACAACCAGGTTCAGACATTTAAAGCTAAGACTAACCATGCCATGTACAATGTTGAATCATCCTCCCTCTTTCGCATTCCATAGGTAAGCTGGAAGTTTCATTCGGGCCGTTTCTTCCCAAGAGCTTCTGCTTTGCGGAAGACTCCCGAGCAGATGCTTTTTCGACCACTACAATATTAACCTCTTCAAGTCTAAGGCCAACTGTTGTCTATCTGACATATCCACATAATCAACAATTCCTACTTTCATAAAGCAACGCCATTCAGTAATGCTCTACCTTAAGTGTCTCTTTGGATTTGTATTGGGTGAAAAATAGCGTAAAATATATATTTTAAGTGAGAGAGAGAGAGAGAGAGAGAGCATAACGTCAAGCGTGTACTTGTAAAATTGACATAGTCATTTAAAAAATGACATTTAGTTAGCATCCAGATTGTATAAAGCAAAACATTTCTGTCAGTCGCTATTAATTTTCAACGAATATTTATTCCTTCTCAATTCTACTGGCTTTCATCTGTAATATAAAGTTTAATCTTTGTGTGTTTGAGTTTTGTCAGAAACATTGCAAAATAATTAAATATATATAAAGTTGTTTGATTGCCCGGTGTATTTGTATACAAATCTTTTGTAAAACTGTTGATTAAATTTCTTAGTTATTCATATAAAACCATAAACCATTTTTGCCCTGAAAGAGATAACATCCTTAGCATTTCGATCAAAGCTAGTTGATAAAAGAAAGAAATCAGTGTATAAAGGGAAGTAAGCAATCTTGACATTTTTAAATGTATAAAAATGTAAATTATATATATGTATATAAAATCTGAATTTTCTTTGTAAGTTTTCTTCATAAACATAATGAAACGAATGATTACTCGCTTTGTTCAATAATGTATTTATCTTTACAATGTGGTTCAACGTGTACAAGGCCGAAGCGTCACGCGAGGTAGAGGGTTACAGAGTAAGCGGCACAGATTATTTGGATATAGACGACGGTTAACCCTAGAAAGTTAGGATTGTAGTGATCAGGGAAGCAACCTCTTGGGAGTTGGTTTCACAAAGCCGGGGGTCGTGGGAAGAAGTTTCTCTAGTGGAACTTCGATCTCACCGAAGAAATACGTAGGAAATGAGGGTGGTTCATTATCATGTGTTTGGCATGGCGGGTCTTAGCCGCGAAGGTTAGGACTGATAGAACTAAAATAATGGTTTTATCGTCAAAAAGAAACACACAGCCATGCGATTAATACGTTAATGAAAAGTATTTAGCTTCTGAAAGATAACCACCTAGCCACAAAGTGCAGATCCGCGCCTCACCGAATGTCAGTGGTTGTCCCCAACATGGGAAAAGGGTGGTCAGCCCAACTGTACTCGCTATAAGTACATAACTTTATCGTTGTACAGCTATAAATATGAACACGAAACTAAATAACTCATGTATAACATTATTTTTTATTCACCTCCAGACTTCGGCACTTACTGTCTGCGAATGAGTGTGCATCTAGTTTTTTGTTTGTTTGTTGTTTTTTTTTTAATTCCTGAACTGTATTCTACATTCTTGCGTGAATGTAACAGTCTCTCTCTCACTTTCCCTCTCAGGTGGGTGCTTGTATAACGACCTGGCACTCTGTTTGTCCCACGTTTGAACACCCGAAGTACAGCTGGGTCGACCACCTTTTTGCACGTCGTGGACAACCACTGACATTCAGTGAGGAGTGGATCTGCACTTGGTGGCTAGGTAGATATCATTCAGATCAAACCGCTGATGCACATGATTTCTCTGCAGATCAGGATTAACGTTAAGTGAAAGTAAAATTAAGATGAATGAAATACTAGTTAAACATTAATAACGATCAACACTGCATCATCTACCATGAAAAAAGCAAGAAATATCGCTATTAATACTACTAATAATTTAAATAAAAACAATAAAAAGTATATGAATCCTAGCAATTGGGAAACTATGAAAATCTTAAATAGGTAAGTTCAGCGTTTCAAATGCTGATTTTTAATGTAGACAAGTATCCGCCGTTTGAATGATTGGTATAACAGAATCAGCCTACCTCCCCAACGTCATCTTGCCTTGAGTAGTATCACGCTAAGCTGAATATCATCAAATATCACCCGATCAATCTTTCTGTTCTTTTGCGTCTGGGTATCGAGAAATCAGGTTCGGTATTCTTCTCTTCTTATGAATGCATTATTTATACATAAAAAATTAAATTATTAGAATAAGCCTACTTGGTGAATGAGATAGTTGCGTGTTTGCTCCCAGTGCATATGGTCGATGTCCTAAATTTAAGGTATCCAAATATTTATGAATATTTACCAATTAAAATGCAGAATCTCCGTAGCTGAAAGACTGACAATCACAATATTCCTACCCACCCCGACATTATATTCACCAACATAATATTAGTAATTCTACTAAATGCTACGTATTGAAATGGGATATCTGCTGCGACTTTTTAAAAATTTACATTTTTTTTAGTCAACTAAAACTTTTTTCATACAGAAGTTTTCAAATGGAAGACACTTGACTCAGAGAGGAGGGATTTCTAGTCTAATGAGCATAATTTATCAGAGGCGGAAATCTTGGCTAAGAAAAGGAATTGAGGATGAATATATATATATATATATATATATATATATATATATATATATATATATATACTAGCAGCATGGCCCAGCGTTGCCCGTGCTTGATTCAAAAATCGTACGACTCATACAGCAATCGCTATCACTTGATTTAAAATATTTTTTGCCCTTCCTTTGCATTTAAAGGAGTGCCTTTTACCGTGCTGATGTTGCTACATACCTTACTTCTTGCCTATCTCACACTGCGAATTTTTTTTCTGAAAGCTCTATACTAAACATTAAATCTGTTACAAAAAAAAGAACTAAACAAAATGAACACAAAACGATCAGCTTTAAAAAGGACACGTAACTGAAAAACGAATGAAAAAGAATGTTAACAACAAATACTTTTTCACACACCCAACCCAGTTCTGAGGAATCAGAATCAACGTTGAGTTTAAACAAGCGAATGAACCAATTGGAGTAAAGTGCCAGACGTAGATTTAAATTTTCCCACTTGTGACGAATGCAGCTATCGATTTTTTTTGTATGCTAGCATGCTAGTTAACATTCGCGTCAGTCAGCTGTTGGCTCACGCTGGCCAATAGTATCTTCCTGCCTATTCGTGGCAGCCAGCTATTGGCTCTCACTCTGGCCAGTACAAAATGGCCGCAAACTACATGAACACTGCCGTAGAAGCATGAAAAAACGATTCTTTCACTATCGATGGGCGTTGGCAAATGCAAAGTCGGTTTTGGCCTTCCCGCTAACTTGGAGCATGTGCCTGTAAATTTCGGTGCAAATCCGTCAAAAATTGCGGCCATGCATTCGTTATAGACATACACACATCCTGCCTTTTATATATATATATATATCTTTCTTTTATGTGCCGTGTCCCTTCAGAACGTAGGCGATCATGGCTCTCTACTTTTCCCTATCCCTTGTAGTTCTCAATATATTTTGTCCTTTTGCTACTTCTCCTAGACCCTCTTCTGACATCCACTTGCTTAAACCCGCTAAGTATATCACGTATTGCTTTCCTTTGCCTCTCCTTCCATTCTCATTACGTGTCCCAGAAATTTCATCTCTCTCTTCCTGATGTTAAATATAAGTTTCCTCTTTGTTTGCATCCAAAAAACCTCATCGTTGTTCGGTCCATGGTATCCTTAGCATCCTTCTGTAGAACCATAAAAAAAATTTACAGAGAGTCGTACACTGCATAGTTTCGACCTCCTCCACTTGTAAAAAGTACCCCAGCCAGATGAAATATTTGTGACGTAATACGTAAAGTAGTACTCTAAATGTGGTAGTGTAGTTGTGAGAGCGTGATCGTGGAAGCTATGAAAAAAAGACAGGGTTTAACTTTGTTTGACTGGATGATTGCAGAAAAAAATGGGATTTGTCAGTCCCTGAGATGTCAACTGCTCTATGTATAACCATGATGACAGTATATGAATTCCGGCCAAACATCAGCAGCACATGATATCCACGCCTAGAAGTGACGCAAGAATCGAACCACTGGTAACTGACAAGGATCTTAACCAGTAAACAAAAAGCAATATTGCATTAAATAAGACCCTAATTCAATACTGCCGCTAAAATCCCCAGCTAACGCACTAAATTCCATTGGGTTTTGTAGTTGTCACCCAACAAGGGCACCATTGGTGACGCCATGTTTATTGTGTAACACCATAAAGACTGGCGCTGTCGCAAGTCATTTCAATTCTTTCGGCACACGGTCCAATTCGTGCGAAGGTTTTTGGTGCAACCTGCTAGAAGAATCTTTTGTTGGCCCTATATTCGTTTTGTAATGTTTCCGTTGCACAGATTACCAAGAACACTATACTAAATCTCTCATACGTAAAACTATTGTTTAATCATCTCCGAATTTCAATATCAGCGAGTAGGTGTGTGGATTTCTTCCAGAGATTATCCGCCTTTTCCCTCTAGCGCTTATATATCTTCCTATCATAGCTGATTTGACAACATATTTCCATGTCAGGGGCACGAAAATCTGCACCGGATGGCTAGGAAGTCATCTTCTAGGTCAACCCGCTGATGCAACTGGCTTATCTGATAGTCTGGCACAAAGTTTATTTTGGTAAGTCCAGTATATATTGGGGTAACCAGAGATCAACTTAGAACAAATTTTATTTGATGACATTAAATTCGATTCAGGCCATCGGGTATTTCTATAGCGTGAGATGTTTTCTCCTGGTGTTTGCAAGGACCACTAGTGAAACTAGAGTCTGTTTTGAGATGTGAATTACACAGATCTTGCTGGAGACCGTTTCTACATCTTTATTCTCGTTATCTCTGGGGTGATGCGTTATAGAATGCAGGAGCTGGCCCAAGATAAAAAAAAAAAACATTACTGTCCCGAAAACCCGAGGCCGTGGAATTCTGATCGTGATGGATTTCATTTGTCTAAATTTTGGATATAAGACGAAAACGGTATGAAGCCGTGAGAAGACCGCAAGAATTTTTTACGCGCTTTCCGCATCCAGCTTCCCTAGAGAGGCTAGCCCGCACGTGGCGAAATGCTAAGCCAGCGAGTGAGCGAATGGGCATGCGTTCCGCTAAAGGTATTCCACCCGCTAGTTCATAGATTTGACGCTATCACGTCAGCCCTCGCGTATAATGAAGCGAATATGAAAAAGAAATCGTTCTTTATTGATGTGGCATTGGAGTCGGAAGAACTGAACCCAAGTGAATATTTTTAATTTCCAGAACACTCAGCTGTCTTGCAGCTGCTTCTTTACCCATTCTGCTCGCCATATGTAAACTCCACTGAGTATGTATAGGCAGCGTGCTCCTCCGTGGAGCTGTTATTATTCAAGTTAAAAGACGAATTGCAGATTATTAAGATGTCTAATTCTATGGAATTCCAAAAAAAATACTACAGTGTAACCCGGATATAAGAGACCCGGATATAAGAGAAACCCGGATATAAGAGAAATTTTCAATGGTCCCAAATTAGAGCCTAATCTTACCTAAACAAAATAGACCAAACCCGGATATAAGAGAAACCCGGATATAAGAGACTTCTTCTCCGGTACCGACAACTCTCTTATATCCGGGTTACACTGTAGATGACAATTTAAAATGAAGGAGGAACTGATGAAACATTCGATTTCAAGGAGGGGGGGGACGTGACAAGTGACTCTGAGAGCCACAGTTCGTTACACTTCCCAACAGCAATTCTATAATGTGTTACTGGATATCAATTCAAAATAGAGAAAGTATTGAGGAAACTTGGGATCATAAGAGAAGAATATGAGCTGGGACTCTGAGAATCACTTGCTCCATGAAAAATAAATATCATAGATTTAACAAGTTGCGAGTTTTTGTCTAGATATAAAACGATATTTATAAATTCCATAAACTATTGCTGTTATTAATTACCCTTGAATTTCAAATAAACAAGACATGACGATTATTCTTTTATGTAGAAAATTCCACTTAGGGCAGCCTTATGCTAACAACCCCTTTTGTTTAAATATTCAGATAACTTCCGTTCAGTCCTTAATTTTGGTTGCGAGAATTCGAGAATAAAGCGTTTAAGTACTGAAAATTACTTTTTAAAATTATTTAAAAATTCAATTACGTCTTTAATTCCAATCATCCTGTCTGTTTGAAACATTATTCTTTGTCAAAAGGTATTTTTCTTTCAATGCTTATAACGGGTGCTGAATGTTTCGCGGCACCACCCATTTCCTAAAATTAATATTTTAATGACCACGCATCATGGGAAGTCGTTCAGACCAAAAAATTTTCAGCAACCCCTCGTACAAGAGTATTAATACCAACAATATGCATGAAGGATGAATTCTAAACATTGACAACAGAAAAGAAATTAGGTTTAGTTGCCCGGAAACGAAATTGTATTCTTTGGGAATTCAAAGGAACACGGAGATTTTTTTTAATGTTAGCTGACTCAGATCTTGTTTGGTTATAATAGATACACCCCAAAAATTATCTTGACGGAATTAATAAAATGTCCAGAGCAACAAGCGAGATAAACCTGGCGTTTAATTATCAAGTTCAAACATCTTTTAAACGTGCTGAGTCGTATTTACACTGAAAGTACAATTTACAAGGATTGTATAAACCAGACAAGTAATCTTGACACCGCCATTTTTTTTCTTGTCATACAAATGTTGGACGCCTGTCTTTTTTTATTTAACGCATGTTTTTATTCATTCCAACCTCAGCAAAATCTTGAAAATACCGAGAGGGAGAAAAGAAAAGTCACGAATAATAAGTATATTTCCAAAAAAAAGTTGCAGTTTTTTTTTTCTAGTAGAGATAACTGATAAAATTTCATTTAATAATTCAATCTGTTAACAAATAGATGATTGGTTTTGGAGTGATACATATAAAATGAAATACGCATAAATACTTAATGAGAGAGAGAGAGAGAGAGAGAGAGTTAAGTACCATCTCCCTAAAAGCTGATTAATAAGTGATATACATAAAATAACAAAGATAAATATTTATGGAAATGGAGAGAGAGAAAGAAAGAAGGAGAGAGAAGGGGAGAGAGAGAGTACCATATAACTTAACTCATTTATAAGAGATATGCATAAAACACAAAGCAGAAATTTATAGAATTAGAGAGAGTGAGAGAGAGAGAACGAGAGAGAAAGAGGGGTTGAGAGAAAGAGAGTATTAAGCATCGTTAACACTCATTTATAAGCGATATACATAAAATACAGAATAGATAATATTTATAGAATTAAAGAGAGGGAGAAAGAGAGAGAGAAAGAAGGAAATAGAAAGAGAGAGAGAGAAAAAGTTAGTACCCACTCATTCAAAACTGATTTATAAGTTTGTTTTGTTTGTTTAACAGCATATTAAATCCTTATGGGTAATTTAATGCCAAAATTTAAATTTCTGGTGATCTTTGAATTAATAAAAATATGATGATATATGATATTCTGTTTTCACAGTTGAGTACATGGTAGATGATACTCAGCTTTAGTGCATATGCATATTTGTGTGGACATATTTTACTAGAGGCGATGATATATTTTTTTTTAAGCGTTTCACCTGAAGCAAGGCGAGAAGCCACTAGGATGCAAGGGGTTACAGAAAAATTGGAGCAAGATCAGATAGGAGTGATAGAGGAAAGGATGAGGAGAAGGTTAGTGGACAGATCAAGGCAACTGGAGATGTCGATTGACATTACATTTGAATAGCTGGAGATTATAGCTCTCAGGGAAACTGGAATAGGGAAGGGAGTTCCACAGGCGAGAGGTGCGAGACATGAAGCTATTGGAGTAGAAGAGACGACTACATTTAGGAGTTGTGTGATGTGCATTTTATGTTGAAGTTTTGTTGAAGTTATATTTAGGAATACACTTTGATTTATTCAAGAAATTGTAGGATATTATATGGATTATTATAATGAAAGATCTTTTATGTTCGTTGATTGGTTGATTTTGTTTAGCGCCATATTAGCGTCTATGGGTTATTTAATGCCGAAATATTTTGAACGCAAATGCATGCTTTTAATTAAAAATAAAATGAATTGTTGGTCATTTTACTACAAATATGCATGGCTGGCAATTTTACTATAAAAATGTATTTTTATACTTTCACAGTGTTTTGTTTGGGGATTCACAATTTGCCCATAGCTGGAACCCTAACTGGCGCTACTACCCCGGATCAGGGTGGACCTGTGAACAACACTAATTAAGAGGGGGTTCCATGCTTCTCAAAACCTCCCGATTAGAAGCCTTGCTGCCGGGTGTAGCTTATTGTCACGCCTAGAATTTCTTGAAGCAGCCCTTGAAGAAAATCCTGCTTTATCATTTTAAGGAATTGGCAGTGGTTCTCAGTTCAAACCATACAATTGTTTATCGTCATCTTCAACAACTTGGAAAAGTTCCTAAACTTGGAAAATGGGTGCCTCATGAATTGTCTGAAAACAACCTCCAATCCCGAGTTGACATCTGCTCTTCTCTCCATTCTCACCAACTTGTTTAACCTTTTTTGGATAGACTTGTGACTGGCGACGAAAAATGGATCTTTTATCGAAATGTTAAGCGTCGTAGACAGTGGCTTGGTAGAGGGGAAGGACCCCAGCCACAGCCGAGAAGGGAACTTCATCGGCAAAAGGTTCTTCTTTCAATCGGGTGGGATCGCCAAGGAATAATCCACTTTGAATTCTTACCACCTAATGCAACAATTTATGCTGTCAGCAATTAGAGCGTTTGAACCAAGCTTTGAGGAAAAAAGACCTGCTCTAGTGAATCGAAAAGGGGTGATGTTTCATCAGGACAATGTGCGACCCCACACAGCAAGAATCACGTCACAAAAGATCGAAGAACTTGGTTGGATGAAAATTCCTCATCCACCTTATTCTCCCGATCTTGCTCCTTCAGACTACCATTTGTTTCATATCTTACAGAATCATTTGGAAGAAACAGCTTTTGTAATACGGGAAGAGGTTAAAACGGACATTTGTGAGTTCTTCGAATCAAAGTCAAAAGTATTTTACAGTAATGAAATTAGTAAGCTTGTTAATAGATGGAAAGAAATCATAGATAATCAGGAAAATACATTGTTTATAGAATCTGTAATTAAATGTAACATTTGGTCACTTGTTTTTCTTTATTCAAAATTCGGACAGATGACTTGATATATATATATATATATATATATATATATATATATATATATATATATATATATATGTGTGTGTGTGTGTGTGTGTGTGTGTGTGTGTGTCTGTGTGAAATTTATTTCAATCTTTCATGAGCTTTCGATCCTTAACTATGATTATTTAATGATGAACAAGTCATTTTCGTTTATGGTCGATTTCATCACGATACTTCTGTTAAGTTTGGAGAGTAATTATACATTTTTATTGCTCAAACTAGAATCTAATACTGTTATAAAACTCTCGGAGTATTCCAGTAAGATATCTTTAATCATTTGTAAGATACAACGGTTCGGATCTTAATCTAACAATTGAATAATTCTGCTGTTAAATGATTTGGACAATTTTGATGTTTTACCCGATATATATATATGAAGTCCGACAATTATTTAATATATTTTCTGTTATTTTTATAGATACAATTAATTTAAGTAAATCTTCTGTTCTTTTTAATTAAGCAGTATTAATTACATTTACCGACATGAATGTTCGAGAAATTTTGTAGAAAATATGCGGGCTCCGACAAGAATCGAACCTGTATTCCTATAAGGAAACCGTTATTTGACCTGACGTCCTGTACCATTCAGCTACAGAGAAGCGTCTGGTTAGTTAAAATCATAACAATGTTGCGTAATTGAATAACAAAACAGTTTTTTTTTAAATTTTTGTAACGCGTTTCTTCCTTTAAAAGGATTTCGTCAGGCTAAAGTAATGTTCATATAATGCAATTATATATATGTAGTATAAATGGGGAAATATAACATTCACGTTATATTCGCTTATATTCACCTTTTCACACACACACACACACACACACACACACACACACATATATATATATATATATATATATATATATATATATATATATATATATATATTATATATTTAAGTTATGAAAAACTTGGTAATCCGTAAGGTAATCCCAAAGAGGAAGAAACCCTGAGAACTTAATGTAAATGCAGAGCTAATATTTTTAAAGAAAACAGATCCACTTTAAGGTACCATTATAATAATTTATTTCAATTAGAGTTTTTAAAGGACGCGGATCAGAGATAGCACTTTCAAAAAAAGTGCTATTTGATGATCCTGCGTCCTTAAAAAGGCTTTTAGAAATAAATTATTATAATTGTACCCTAAAGAGGTCTATATATATATATATATATATATATATATATATATATATATATATATATATATATATATATGTATATATATATATATATGTGTGTGTGTGTGTGTGTGTGTGTGTGTGTGTGTATTTATAATTGCAAAATTAAATTCGGGGCTTTTAGCTTACATTTTTGAAACATAGTTAGAACTGTGTAGCGAAAAACCATATTTTTTAAATCAATTAATTTAAATATATATATATATATATATATATATATATATATAATTCCATCAATGAGAACATTACTTTATTCTGAGGAAGTTGTTTTAAAGGAAGTAACGCGTTACAAAATCAATTGTATCATACAATTACCTAAAGACAGGGTATAAGATAGCGTGTTTTATAAGATCATTTTAAAAGTACTACTCGCTACATCACATCCTGACTTGTTAGTTGATATAAAGTATAATAAAAAACGAAGGTATTTCGGAACATTTTATAAAGCTGATAAAGAAAGAAGAAACATATGATCATTACTCTAAATAAATCTCGAAACAGTGACTCCATATCCAAATAAACCTCAACTGTGACATTTTGTGGTAACTGTTGGAACTGATATGTAGCCTTGACATATTTGAGAAGGATATTAGAATAATCCAGAATCTCTACTGGTAGCAAACGGCCTGCATACGGATAGAAAATGAATTCAGTAAATATACGAAAATAGAAAGGAATGTAAGACTAGAGCGTGTCTTCCCACAGAACTTATACAGTGAGGCGATTCCGAAATAATTAGAAGTCCTACCAGGATTCATTGTTGGCGACCACAATCTTAGCAACACAAGACATACAGATGACCCAGTCTTAATAGCAGGCACAGAAAGGAAACTATAAGAGCTCTTACAGAAAGTAGTGAAGAAAAGCCAGAAGAAAGGACTAAACATTAACTGAAAGAAGGCAAAATGTTGTTAGCTAAAAGAACAGCTCAACATGCAAATTACGAATTGGAGATATCAAAATCAAACAATTACAACAATTTAAATATCGGGGAAGTGTTTTAACAGAGGACGGAAGAGGCGGCAGTGAAATCCGAAGACGCATTGGGATAACAAAATATGCCTTCCAAAAGCTCAACAAAGTATTAAGAAACAGAAAAATTTCGTTAGAAACAAAGAGTACAGAACTGTTATATAATATCAGTCCTCCTTTATGGCAGTGAATGCTGAACAATTTCCTCAAATTGAAGAAGAGACTTTAAGCAAATATATATGAACAACGATGAAGTTTTTGAGAAAATGGTGACAAAAGGGACATTTATACATAACATCAGAAAGAGAAAAAGAAAGTTGAAATTTCTCGGGCACATAATAGGGAAAGAAGACTTGGAAAATCTGATACTCACAGAACAGAATGATGGCAAGAGGGACAGGGAAAACAATGAATAGCCTACCTCGCGAATATGGTTGACAGAACAGGGATTAGTAGAGATAACTACAAAAGACAGGAAGTAATGGAGAGCCATGATAGTGAACGTCCTGAATGGACTATATTTAGTCGTCCCCCCACGAGGGCGTCATGTGACACAAGGCCGGTTTAACGTGGGCACTCCGAGCCCGTGGGCTCGGCCAAAATATACCCATTGAACCCGTATAAACGGGTTCAGGGCCGATCTACCTCCCGAAGGAGACTCAGCCCTTCGACGTAGCCTCCTTCGGGTTCCTCCTGCCCGAAAGCAGAGTTGAACGAACCGTCGCTCAAGAGTTGAACGATGGACTCAACGTCCTGAATGGACACGGCACATAGAAGAATAAGAATAAGATATATATATATATATATATATATATATATATATATATATATATATATATATATATATATATATACTGACTAATAATTAGATATCGGTCTTTGCGAGTTGAAAATTCACAGACTGTGCACCAAAGTCATTATGCAAATGTCTGTGGTGGATTTATTTTAAAATCGACATGTCCGCGAAACTCAACAAAGCAATTATCAACTTGATTTGATGAGATTTCTTTGTTAATCAATATTCAACGCCGAGTGTTGTGTACAAGACGTGCTTATCAGTTTGAAATTTTTTCTTTTCTTTTTCTCTTTAATCCTTTACCCTATTTTAGGGTCATTGGGGAGACACATGTAGTGAAGCCTTTACAGCAATTGGCTTGTCTAGAACAAGACAGCCTGACGGATTTCGTCACGCCTCAGCCCGTGTTTAAATTCAGTCATACTTTTCCTGGTCTGTATAGCGTTGCAGCTCAGACCAGACACAGGGCCCGTTCTCAGAGTGCATCATCTTCGTCAAACGCGTGTCACTTAAAAATAACCCTTCGGCCATGTAGTTACCTACGTAATAAAACCACGAGAATTTGTAGCAGAAAGCAGATTTTATTTTCGAGTTGTGACCTACTGCTATAGGCGAACGAAGCCGAGATGTGGAGTATGGGAGGTGGTGGGAAACTGTCTCACGGGAGTCTTCACTTTCACGTCGTTCTTCATGTGCTCTTGCCATCTCTGACTTTTCGTGGGCAATAGCCACTGTCTTATAGAAATCATTGTTCTTTGTCGTGTGATCTTTGTCTACAAAATATTCTATTCAATGACTCTTCTTTGTGAAGACCACATCATTAACTGATAACCATAATTGTTCGAATCCATTTTTGTAACTGGTCAGGTGTTTTCCATTTAATCATATATCAGCCACTGATATCGCTACATCTAATTACCTTTTCTGTATTCGATACCCTTTCGGGATGCGAGCGAGAAATGCTTCTTCAAGCCTACCTTACTTTTATTATCTGTGAATTACCATGACTTCTTTAAAAAGATAATGAAGTGGTTTCCCAGTGCATTTTTCACGATTTTGAATTAAGAGCAGTCCTTCTGCTAGACTGACTCTCATTCAAAGCAAAAGAGTTCGGTTTATTTAAACCATAGCTAAGGCAAAAAGACTTGCAGAATTCATGTCTTTCTACAGTGAACGCAACACACGTGGCCGGAATTTGAACTCGACGACGATTTCATCTTCCGCGTCGACAAAATTAACGCCACCCGCATATGATTTACCTAAACTAAAAGGGCTCAAATGCATTGATTATTTCAACTATAATGAGGGAGAGAAAACATGGATTAATACCTTTTCTAAGTGAAAGCGATTAACTTCGTCCAAATCGCCGCTATTTTCTATAGGGATAACCATTGCACATTAAACACCAAACACAAGTTCTGTCGTTTACAACTAGAACACGCCATGCTTCTTCCGCTGAGTCGAATCACCCGCATCTCCACCGTGTTCCATATATAAGGAAAAATTTCCATTTAGCTATTTCACAAGAACGCGCATTTTGTGGAACACACTCCCACGTGGATGCTTCCTCGAAAACTCCTGTCTTATACCTCTTCAAGTCAAGATTTAGACGTTATCTAAGATGCCTCTCTTATTATCATCTACTCTTTAATTTATAACACAGATCTCATTCATTATTATTATTTTAACATTAACCTTCTACATACTTGAGTGTCTATCGAACCTCGTGTACAGTGTAATCTTGTATTAAAACAACAAGCTCCTGTCAGCAGTAAAGGATATTTAAATAAAATAAAGAATGTAATATAATTTAATATAATCTGACCGTTTCTGCTTGTATTGGGGCTTATGCCCTCATCACGTTGAAACACTGATTCTCGTACGATCACCGAAGTTAAGCAACGTCGAGCCTGGTCGGTATCTAGATGGGTGAACGCTTTGGAATACCAGATGCTCTAAGCCTTATGACTACATCACGTTGAAACACTAATTCTCGTACGATCACCGAAGTTAAGCAACGTCGAGCCTGGTCGGTATCTAGATGGGTGAACGCTTTGGAATACCAGATGCTCTAAGCCTTATGACTACATCACGTTGAAACACTAATTCTCGCCCGAAGTTAAGGTCGAGCCTGGTCGGTATCTAGATGGGTTTGGAACGATGCTTTTACGATCACATCACGAAACGCCGGTACCACCGATGTCGAGCCTGGCGGTCTAGAACGGAATACCAGATGCTCGACGACTACATCACGTTGAAACGCCGGTTCGCTGGACGATCACCGAAGTTAAGCAACGTCGAGCCTGGTCGGTATCTAGATGGGTGAACGCTTCACGTTGGCGGTTTGGAATACCAAGATGCTCTAAGATGTAAGGAACTTACGACTACATCACGTTGAAACGCCGGTTCGCTGGACGATCACCGAATTAAGCAAACGTCGAGCCTGGTCGGTATCTAGATGGGTGAACGCTTTGGAATACCAGATGCTCTAAGCCTACTACATCACGTTGAAACGCCGGTTCGCTGGACGATCACCGAAGTTGAAAGCCTGGTCGGTATCTGGATGGTGAAACGCTTTGGGAATTGCTCTAAGCACACGTTGAAACGCCGGTTCGCTGGATCACCGAAGTTAAGCAACGTCGAGCCTGGTCGGTATCTAGATGGGTGAACGCTTTGGAATACCAGATGCTCTAAGCCTTATGACCATCACGTTGAAACGCCGGTTCTCTGGACGATCACCGAAGTTACGCAAGAAACAACGTCGAGCCTGGTCGGTATCTAGATGGGTGAACGCTTTGGAATACCAGATGCTCTAAGCCTTACGACTACATCACGTTGAAACGCCGGTTCGCGGACGATCACCGAAACGCCGGTTCGCTGGACGATCACCGAAGCAACAACGTCGAGCCTGGTCGGTATCTAGATGGGTGAACGCTTTGGAATACCAGATGCTCTAAGCCTTTAAGCGCTTCGCTGGACGATCACCGAAGTTAAAGCAACGTCGAGCCTGGCTTGTATCTATAGATGGGTGAACGCTTTTAAATGATGCTCAAGCCTTGACTACCATCACGTTGAAACGCCGGTTCGCTGGACGATCACCGAAGTTAAGCAACGTCGAGCCTGGTCGGTATCTAGATGGGTGAACGCTTTGGAATACCAGATGCTCTAAGCCTTACGACTACATCACGTTGAAACGCCGGTTCGCTGGACGATCACCGAAGTTAAGCAACGTCGAGCCCGGTCGGTATCTAGATGGGTGAACGCTTTGGAATACCAGATGCTCTAAGCCTTACGACTATCACGTTGAAACACTAATTCTCGTACGATCAATACCAGATGCTTAAGCAACGTCGAGCCGCCCGCTGGACGATCCTGGTCGAGCCTGGTCGGTATCTAGATGGGTGAACGCTTTTGGAATACCAGATGCTCCTAAGCCTTATTCGGTATCTGGACGCTTTGGAATACCAGATGTTTGGGCCTACGACTTCACGTTGGAAAAATCACCGAATGGTCGGTCGATGGTGAACGATCACCGAACGCGGTTCATGGACGATCAACGTCGAGCCTGGTCGGTATCTAGATGGGTGAACGCTGGAATACCAGATGCTCTAAGCCTTACGATGACTACATCACGTTGAAACGCCGTCTGCTGACGATCAATCGAGCCTGGTCTCGTAACGATCCAGCCGAACGATCACCGAAGTTAAGCAACGTCGAGCCTGGTCGGTATCTAGATGGGTGAACGCTTTGGAATACCAGATGCTCTAAGCCTTTTTGGAATCCAGATGCTCTTACGACTACATCACGTTGAAACGCCGGTTCGCTGGACGATCACCGAAGTTAAGCAACGTCGATGCCACGTTGGTCGGGACGATCACCGCTAAGCAACGTCTAGATGGGTGAACGCTTTGGAATACCAGATGCTCTAAGCCTTACGACTACATCACGTTGAAACGCCGGTTCGCTGGACGATCACCGAAGTCAACGTACGGTATCAGATGGGTGAAGGTCTTTAGACAGAACGCTTTGGAATACCAGATGCTCTAAGCCTCGACTACATCACGTTGAAACGCCGTATCTGACGATCACCGAAGTTAAGAACGTCGAGCCTGGAATACCAGATGGGTGAACGCTTTTTGAAACGCCGGTACCAGATGCTGGTCATATCTCAGGAACGCTTACGATGCTATAAGCCTTACGACCACATCACGTTGAAACGCCGGTTGACGATCACCAAAGTTAAGCAAACGTCGAGCCTGGTCGGTATCTAGAAACGCTTTGGAATACCAGATGCTCGCACGACTACATCACGTTGAAACGCCGGTTCGCTGGACGATCACGTCGTCGAGCCTGGTCGGTATCTAGATGGGTGAACGCTTTGGAATACCAGATGCTCTAAGCCTTACGACTACATCACGTTGAAACGCCGGTTCGCTGGACGATCACCGAAGTTAAGCAACGTCGAGCCTGGTCGGTATCTAGATGGGTGAACGCTTTGGAATACCAGATGCCTGCCTTACGACTACATCACGTTGAAACGCCGGTTCGCTGGACGATCACCGAAGTTAACGTCGACGTGGTCGGTATCTGGTCGCTTTGAATACCAGATGCTCGGAACGCTGGTCGGATCTAGATGGGTGAACGCTTTGGAATACCAGATGCTCTAAGCCTTACGATACATCACGTTGAAAAACGCCGGTTCGCTGGACGATCACCGAAGTTAAAACGTCAACGTCGGTATCTAGATGGTCGGTAGATGCTCTAAGATGGTTGAACGCCGGTTCGCTGGAAATTGTCGAGCCTGCTATCTAGATGGTGAACGTCTTTGGACCAGATCACGTTGAAACGCCGGTTCGCTGGACGATCACCGAAGTTAAGCAACGTCGAGCCTGGTCGGTATCAGATGGGTGAACGCTTTGGAATACCAGATGCTCTAAGCCTTACGACTACATCACGTTGAAACGCCGGTTCGCTGGACGATCACCGAAGTTAAGCAACGTCGAGCCTGGTCGGTATCTAGATGGGTGAACGCTTTGGAATACCAGATGCTCTAAGCCTTACGACTACATCACGTTGAAACGCCGGTTCGCTGGACGATCACCGAAGTTAAGCAACGTCGAGCCTGGTCGGTATCTAGATGGGTGAACGCTTTGGAATACCAGATGCTCTAAGCCTTACGACTACATCACGTTGAAACGCCGGTTCGCTGGACGATCACCGAAGTTAAGCAAACGTCGAGCCTGGTCGGTAGCCAGATGGGTGAACGCTTTGGAATACCAGATGCTCCAAAACTTATGACCACATCACGTTGAAACGCCGGTTCGCTGGACGATCACCGAAGTTAAGCAACGTCGATGGTCGGTATCTAGATGGGTGAACGCTTTGAATACCAGATGCCTAAGCCTTACGACTTGAAACGCCGGTTCGCTGGACGATCACCGAAGTTAAGCAACGTCGAGCCTGGTCGGTATCTGATGGGTGAACGCTTTAAGCCCAACCACCAGAAACGCCGGTCTGCTGACGATCACCAGTAAGCCTTTGGAATACGATGCTTCCTTACGTTGAAACGCCGGTTCGCTGGACGATCACCGAAGTTAAGCAACGTCGAGCCTGGTCGGTATCTAGATGGGTGAACGCTTTGGAATACCAGATGCTCTAAGCCTTTACGACTACATCACGTTGAAACGCCGGTTCGCTGGACGATCACCGAAGTTAAGCAACGTCGAGCCTGGTCGGTACCGATGGGTGAACGTTTTGAATACCAGATGCTCGAAGCCTACGACTCATCACGTTGAAACGCCGGTTCGCTGGACGATCACCGAAGTTAACAACGTCGAGCCTGGTCGGTATCTATGGGTGAACGATGTCGATTTGGAATACCATTCAGATGCTTTAAGCCTTACGACTACATCACGTTGAAACGCCGGACGATCACCAGAAGCTGACGATCACCGTTGAAACGTCAAAACCGAAGGCAACGTCGAGCCTGGTCGGTATCTAGATGGGTGAACCTTTGGAATACCAGATGCTCTAAGCCTCGACTACATCACGTTGAAACGCCGGTTCGCTGGACGATCACCGAAGTTAAGCAACGTCGAGCCTGGTCGGTATCTAGATGGGTGAACGCTTTGGAATACCAGATGCTCTAAGCCTTACGAAACGCCGGTTCGACGATCACGTTAAGCAACGAAACGCCCAGATGTTAAGCCTTTGACTACATCGTTGAAACGCCGGTTCGCTGGACGATCACCGAAGTTAAGCAACGTCGAGCCTGGTCGGTATCTAGATGGGTGAACGCTTTTGGAATACCAGATGCTCTAAGCCTTACGACTACATCACGTTGAAACGCCGGTTCGCTGGACGATCACCGAAGTTAAGTCGTCGAGCCTGGTCGGTATCTAGATGGTCGCCGGCTTTGGAATATGCTCTAGATGGTTGAAACGCCGGTTCGCTGGACGATCACCGAAGTTAAGCAACGTCGAGCCTGGTCGGTATCCTGATGGGTGAACGCTGGAATACCAGATGTTTAAGCCTTACGACTACATCACGTTGAAACGCCGGTTCGCTGGACGATCACCGAAGTTAAGCAACGTCGAGCCTGGTCGGTATCTAGATGGGTGAACGCTTTGGACGGAATACCAGATGCTCTAAGCCTTTGGACGACTACATCACGTTGAAACGCCGGTTCGCTGGACGAGTCACCGAAGTTAAGCAACGTCGAGCCTGGTCGGTATCTAGATGGGTGAACGCTTTGGAATACCAGATGCTCTAAAGCCTTACGACTACATCACGTTGAAACGCCGGTTCGCTGGACGATCACCGAAGTTAAAACGTCGAGCCTGGTCGGTATCTGATGGGTGAACGCTTTGGAATACCAGATGCTCAAGCCTCTACATCACGTTGAAAACGCCGGTTCTAGCTGGACGATCACCGAAGTTAAGCAACGTCGAGCCTGGTCGGTATCTAGATGGGTGAACGCTTTGGAATACCAGATGCACTAAGCCTTACGACTACATCACGTTGAAACGCCGGTTCGCTGGACGATCACCGAAGTTAAGCAACGTCGAGCCTGGTCGGTATCTAGATGGGTGAACGCTTTGGAATACCAGAAAGCCAGATTGGACGATACCGGAAGTTAAGCAGATGGTCGGTATCTAGATGGGTGAACGCTAAGCATCTTAAACGCCGGTTCGCTACGATCACCGAAGTTGAAACGTCGAGCCTGGTCGGTTCGCGCTGGAATACCAGATCAAGCCTTACGACTACATCACGTTGAAACGCCGGTTCGCTGACGATCGAAGTTGAAGCCTCGAATCCTGGTCGGTATCTAGATGGGTGAACGCTTTGGAATACCAGATGCTCTAAGCCTTACGACTACATCACGTTGAAACGCCGGTTCGCTGGACGATCACCGAAGTTAAAGCAAACGTCGAGCCTGGTCGGTATCTAGATGGGTGAACGCTTTGAATACCAGATGCTCTAAGCCTACGACTACATCACGTTGAAACGCCGGTTCGCTGACGATCACCGAAGTTAAGCAACGTCGAGCCTGGTCGGCATTTGGGTGAACGCTTTGAATACCAGATGCTCTAAGCCTTACGACTACATCACGTTGAAACGCCGGTTCGCTGGACGATCACCGAAGTTAAGCAACGTCGAGCCCGGTCGGTATCTAGATGGGTGAACGCTTTGGAATACCAGATGCTCTAAGCCTTACGACTACATCACGTTGAAACGCCGGTTCGCTGGACGATCACCGAAGTTAAGCAACGAGCCTGGTCGGTATCTAGATGGGTGAACGCTTTGGAATACCAGATGCTCTAAGCCTTACGACTACATCACGTTGAAACGCCGGTTCACGATCACCGAAGTTGAACGTCGAGCCTGGTCGGTATCTAGATGGGTGAACGCTTTGGAATACCACGATGCTCTAAGCCTTATCGACTACATCACGTTGAAACGCCGGTTCGCTGGACGATCACCGAAGTTAAGCGAGCCTGGTCGGTATCTAGATGGGTGAACGCTTTGGAATACCAGATGCTCTAAGCCTTACGACTACATCACGTTGAAACGCCGGTTCGCTGGACGATCACCGAAGTTAAAAAACGTCGAGCCTGGTCGGTATCTAGATGGGTGAACGCTGGTCGATGCTATCTACGACCACATCACGGAAACGCCGGTTCGCTGGACGATCACCGAAGTTAAAAACGTCGAGCCTGGTCGGTATCTAGATGGGTGAACGCTTTGGAATACCAGATGCTCTAAGCCTTACGACTACATCACGTTGAAACGCCGGTTCGCTGGACGATCACCGAAGTTAAGCAACGTCGAGCCTGGTCGGTATCTAGATGGGTGAACGCTTTGGAATACCAGATGCTCTAAGCCTACGACTACATCACGTTGAAACGCCGGTTCGCTGGACGATCACCGAAGTTAAGCAACGTCGAGCCTGGTCGGTATCTAGATGGGTGAACGCAAATACCAGATGCTCTAAGCCTTACGATCATCACGTAAGCTGACCATCACGTTGAAACGCCGGTTCGCTGGACGATCGGTTAAACGTCGAGCCTGGTCGGTATCTAGATGGGTGAACGCTTTGGAATACCAGATGCTCTAAGCCTTACGACGCGGTTCGCTGGACATCACGAAGTTAAGCAACGTCGATCTAATGGTGAACGCCGATGCTCCTCGCTGAAACGCCGGTTCGCTGGACCGAAGTTAAGCAACGTCGAGCCTGGTCGGTATCTAGATGGGTGAACGCTTTTGGAATACCAGATGCTCTAAGCCTTACGACTACATCACGTTGAAACGCCGGTTCGCTGGACGATCACCGAAGTTCAACGTCGAGCCTGGTCGGTATCTAGATGGGTGAACGCTTTGGAATACCAGATGCTCTAAGCCTTACGATCTACATCACGTTGAAACGCCAACGCTGGACGATCACCGAAGTTAAGCAACGTCGAGCCTGGTCGGTATCTAGATGGGTGAACGCTTTGGAATACCAGATGCTCTAAGCCTTACGACTACATCACGTTGAAACGCCGGTTCGCTGGACGATCACCGAAGTTAAGCAACGTCATGGTCGGTATCGATGGTGAACGCTTTGGAATACCAGATGCTCTAAGCACGACTACATCACGTTGAAACGCCGGTTCGCTGGACGATCACCGAAGTTAAGCAACGTCGAGCCTGGTCGGTATCTGAATGGTGAACGCTTTGGAATACCAGATGCTCTAAGCCTTACGACTACATCACGTTGAAACGCCGGTTCGCTGGACGATCACCAAAGTTAAGCAACGTCGAGCCTGGTCGGTATCTAGATGGGTGAACGCTTTGGAATACCAGATGCTCCTAAGCCTGGCGACTACATCACGTTGAAACGCCGGTTCGCTGGACGATCACCGAAGTTAAAACGTCGAGCCTGGTCGGTATCTAGATGGGTGAACGCTTTGGAATACCAGATGCTCTAAGCACTACATCACGTTGAAACGCCGGTTCGCTGGACGATCACCGAAGTTAAGAACGTCGAGCCTGGTCGGTATCTGGATGGGTGAACGCTTTGGAATACCAGATGCTCTAAGCCTTACGACTACATCACGTTGAAACGCCGGTTCGCTGGACGATCACCGAAGTTAAGCAACGTCGAGCCTGGTCGGTATCTAGATGGGTGAACGCTTTGGAATACCAGATGCTCTAAGCCTTACGACTACATCACGTTGAAACGCCGGTTCGCTGGACGATCACCGAAGTTAAGCAACGTCGAGCCTGGTCGGTATCGATGGGTGAACTGGAATACCAGATGCTCTAAGCCTTACGACTACATCACGTTGAAACGCCGGTTCGCTGGACGATCACCGAAGTTAAGCAACGTCGAGCCTGGTCGGTATCTAGATGGTGAACGCCGGAATACCAGATGCTCTAAGCCTACGACTACATCACGTTGAAACGCCGGTTCGCTGGACGATCACCGAAGCGCTAAACGTCGAGCCTGGTCGGTATCTAGATGGGTGAACGCTTTGGAATACCAGATGCTCTAAGCCTTACGACTACATCACGTTGAAACGCCGGTTCGCTGGACGATCACCGAAGTTAAGCAACGTCGAGCCTGGTCGGTATCTATGGTGTACGCTTTGGAATACCAGATGCTCATGCCCACGACTACATCACGTTGAAACATGGTTCGCTGGACGATCACCGAAGTTAAGCAACGTCGAGCCTGGTCGGTATCTAGATGGTGAACGCTTGGAATACCAGATGTCGCAAGCCCGACGACTACATCACGTTGAAACGCCGGTTCGCTGGACGATCACCGAAGTTAAGCAACGTCGAGCCTGGTCGGTATCTAGATGGGTGAACGCTTTAAATACCAGATGCTCAGTAAGCCCGACTACATCACATTGAAACGCCGGTTCGCTGGACGATCACCGAAGTTAAGCAACGTCGAGCCTGGTCGGTATCTAGATGGGTGAACGCTTTGGAATACCAGATGCTCTAAGCCCGACTACATCACGTTGAAACGCCGGTTCGCTGGACGATCACCGAAGTTAAGCAACGTCGAGCCTGGTCGGTATCTAGATGGGTGAACGCTTTGGAATACCAGATGCTCTAAGCCTTATTACATCACGTTGAAACGCCGGTTCGCTGGACGATCACCGAAGTTAAAACGTCCGAGCGGTCGGTATCTAGATGGGTGAACGCTTTGGAATACCAGATATCTTTATATACCCACATCACGTTGGAACGCCGTGCTGGACGATCACCGAAGTTAAGCAACGTCGAGCCTGGTCGGTATCTAGATGGGTGAACGCTTTGGAATACCAGATTTAAGCCTTACGACTACATCACGTTGAAACGCCGGTTCGGTTCGCTGGTCGGTACGATCGCTTTGACCGAAGTTAAGCAACGTTGAAACGCCTGACGATCGCGAAGTTACAACGTCCCTATCTAGATGGGTGAACGCTTTGGAATACCAGATGCTCTAAACCTTAATCTACATCACGTTGAAACGCCGGTTCGCTGGACGATCACCGAAGTTAAGCAACGTCGAGCCTGGTCGGTATCTAGATGGGTGAACGCTTTGGAATACCAGATGCTCTAAGCCTTACGACTACATCACGTTGAAACGCCGGTTCGCTGGACGATCACCGAAGTTAAGCAACGTCGAGCCTGGTCGGTATCTAGATGGGTGAACGCTTTGGAATACCAGATGCTCTAAGCCTTACGACTACATCGTTGAAACGCCGGTTCGCTGGACGATCACCGAAGTTAAACAACGTCGAGACTACCTGGTCGGTATCTAGATGGGTGAACGCTTTGGAATACCAGATGCTCTACCAGCCTTACGACTACATCACGTTGAAAACGCCGGTTCGCTGGACGATCACCGAAGTTAAGCAACGTCGAGCCTGGTCGGTATCTAGATGGGTGAACGCTTTGGAATACCAGATGCTCTAAGCCTTACGACTACATCACGTTGAAACGCCGGTTCGCTGGATCACCGAAGTTAAGCAACGTCGAGCCTGGTCGGTATCTAGATGGGTGAACGCTTTGAATACCAGATGCTCTAAGCCTTTACGACTACATCACGTTGAAACGCCGGTTCGACGATCACCGAAGTTCAAACGTCGAGCCTGGTCGGTATCTAGATGGGTGAACGCTTTGGAATACCAGATGCTCTAAGCCTTACGACTACATCACGTTGAAACGCCGGTTCGCTGGACGATCACCGAAGTTCGAGCCTGGTCGGTATTCAGATGGGTGAACGCCGGAATACCAGATGCTCTAAGCCTTTACGACTACATCACGTTGAAACGCCGGTTCGCTGGACGATCACCGAAGTTAAGCAACGTCGAGCCTGGTCGGTATCTAGATGGGTGAACGCCAATACCAGATGCTCTGGCCTTACGACTACATCACGTTGAAACGCCGGTTCGCTGGACGATCACCGAAGTTAAGGTCGAGCCTGGTCGGTATCTGATGGGTGAACGCTTTGAATACCAGATGTTCTAAGCCTTACGACTACATCACCAGATGCTTCTACGACTGAAGTTGTAACGTCGAGCCTGACGGCCCCATTAAATACCAGATGCTCTATATTTCACGTTGAAACCCCGGTTCCCGTGCGATCACCGAAGTTAAGCAACGTCGAGCAGTGTCAGTAGCTAGATGTTTAAGTTTAACGAGCTTGGGAAGAAGTGAAATGGTTGTCCACTTCTGAGCACTTGGTAGGTACCCTGATCTGGACATAGCTTTATGTTATTAATTATATACCTACGGAACTACCTTATATACCTATGGAACTACCTTATATACCTATGGAACTAAAGCTCTTGCTGTAGTGCAATATTTAACAAGTTTAGCTCGAAACTCTGTACGAGTTCGATCCTTATTATGTTCATTGCGATTGTGTACTTGCATTGGACCAAGGTAAACAAAATCACATCACATCTCAAGTCCCGTTGATTGGTTTCAACTTCAGAACTCTCTGCTTTGGCAGAGAGGAACCCGGACGAAGCTTTGCCGAAGGGCAAAGTTTCGTCCGGGAGGTAGATAGCCCTGAACCCGTCTAGGCGGGGTTTAAAAGGTATATTTTGGCCGAGGCTACGGGCTAGAAAACCACGTTAAACTCGGCCCCAAACACATACATTTCCTCGTGGGGGGACTGTCAAATATTGAGATACGTTGTGAGATACGGAGACAGAGACAGGATGTTCTCAGAGAGTTATACAAGAGTAGAGAGAGAGAGAGAGAGAGAGAGAGAGAGAGAGAGAGAGAGATCACTACGTCTTTACTTACAGAGACTTGTACATATACTTTCTACTAACCCGCATTCCTGGACTACTAATCTTCACTTACGTTTAATACACTTATTTTTCTATCTCAATTACTGGCGTGGTTTATTTATTTATGCAGGATTCCATTCCCGGAATCCACAACAGTATCCTTGATCATTTTGCTATAAATAGGTATTATTGGTATTTTTACTATAAATATATAATTTTACACATTCATATTGTTTTGATCCCAGTTTTGAGAGTTCATTATCTGCCCATATCTGGGACCCTAGCAAGTGCTATCACACTGAATCAGTGTGGACCTGGAAACGACAGCAATTAAGAAGTGGTTCCAGGTTCTTTAAAACATCCAATTTCCCAATCAGAAGCCTTGCTGCCAGATATAGTTTATCGTCATAACCAGGACTGTCAAGTCTCCTAATCGGTTCGTTGTTGAATTTAGATTTTTCCTTCCTTTAGACTGGTTGATACTTCAAGGCGAAAGAACCTAACCAGCTTTACTATTTAACCTATATGTGGGACGGAGGGGGAGAAAAGATATAGATTTATGCCTTTTACAAAGGTATTTTTACGAAAGTTAACATAACAAAGTTGACCCGTTTTCGAACTCGGTTCGTCAATTTCTCTTCGCGATTCACTAACTGTTACACTACTCACACGAATAGATATTTATGAATAATCGTCGAATCCGCTTACATAAATGTTGTCCATGTCGTCACCGTTGAAGAGAGCAATGAAAACCTCTCTTCTGCAGGCATTTGCGAATTACCAAACGACGCTCTAATGAAACCATCTGAATATATGCGATGTTGTTTTACACAATGGAAATAATGAAATATTGCCTTTGCAGTTTTCTCTTGTCTGCTATTGGATTTCCTAAGGCATATCTCGACTTGTCAGGCTTCTCAAAAGTAGATCTGATTTCGTGAGATTTTTAAGTGATTATTAAACTACACAATTTAATAATGTCTAAAATGCCAACCGATTTATCAACACGAAATACTTATCATTAAAATGTGCAGAAACTATACTATAAACGGTTTGTCTGAAAAAGAGGTTCACCTTGGATTATTAATTTCTTATAATATTTTATTATACACAACGAAGGAACGAGTTACTTTATCAAATCTGTAATATATTTGCCGGCCATCAGTGGGCTCGCAACAGACATGAAATCCATTCTTAAATCTTTGTCCACAAACTGAAACCATCTTACGGTCATATCACGTGGTAACACCCGTTCTCGTACGATCATCGAAGTTAAGCAAACGTCGAGACTGGTCAGTAATTAAATGGGTAACCGCTTGGGAATACTAGCTGCTATAACTTTTGATGAAAAAAAATAGTGTAATGGATAATGCCTTAGAATTGTTAATCGGTGAGCCGAGTTCCAATTCCCGTTGGGTTCGTTATATTCACTTACGCGCAAATACCTGGGGTAGGTATGAATGCATCTTTTCTTCCCCAGCTATGGGTTAATTAGTAAGACTAGTATCACTAAACAATTCTTAAAATCTAGAAATATTTTCTGGTATTAATAACCTGAAAAGTTATAGAAAAATAAAGCTGTAGAAAACGAATTAATAGAGCCATGATATTTATATATAAAATAGTTATTTTTTTATCATAATCTGTTAATATATGGTAGATTTTTTTTAATTACATATCTTTTGTTTGTAGTACTTTATCAAATACGTTTTAATTACTGATGCATTTTCTGGGGCAATGTTAATAAAAGTACTGTGATATATTTGTTTGAAAATATTGTTATATGTAAATAAATCCTTATTATTAACGCTTGTACTTCAGTCTGTCTTATTAGACGTTCAGATGGGACAGAAAATATATAAATAAATACACATTGATAATTATTGTGTAGCTTGATTGGTATAGTCAATATGTCATGTTCAAATGATAACAATACATGGTAGCATGTGGTCATACAGATTTAGACGAGCAAGTTACGTTGTCACAGTACGATTCAACTAATTTATTAACTTCTTCACCCTGTGATATAATGATTGGTAAGTTTAGAAAAGGCTGTTGAAGAATCAATCCGAAATAAACATGATGCTTTTAGGATAGATTATTTAAATGAAATTAACTGCTGAAGATGGCAAGATATAAAAGATTTGCATCAACAAGTCGTTCAGCTGAGTTCAACTGTAACCAGTTTTTGCTTGTACGCTTTTATGGTTGAACCATTCGACAGTTTAAAAAGGTCAACTGGAAAGCAATATAAACATTTTCACTTTTCTGTATCCTTCTGAAAGCTTGCCGCCAATTTGTGTATACTGATGAAAAACAAGTATTTCATTACTATTGTTCACCCAATACAAGACGCAAAAGCCACTCAAAGTAGAGGGTCACTAGTCGAGGTTGTTTTAGCGGCGCACATGTATGTTAAATAGTGCCTGAGCCTCGACCTGAAGAAGTTAAGATTGTAGTGATCGGAAAATTATCCTATCGTAAGTCCGTTCTCCAATGCAACAGTTCTAAAAAAGAAGCTGTCTGAGTAGAACTTCTTCCTTACTAGTGGAATATGAAGGGAATGAGGATGAGTCGACTCATGAGGTCGACTGTCGGGTCCTAGCTGTGACGATCTGGACTAGTTGAACGACAAAGTGGACACAAACATATTTAAAGCATAACCTAAAAAAGACCATCAAAGTAAACTTTTAATCAGGTTAATGCGATTGATTAGGCATGATCGATTTCAAGCTCTTACCATAATTAAAGTGTATCTATTGTCAACATTTAGAGCGTTTGAAAAAAAGGCCCAGTTGGGTTAATCGAAAAGGTGTGGGCGCCATCATACAGGGAACCCATACAAAAATCATATTTAAAAAGAGTGAAGACATTAGCTACGAAAAATATTCGACAACTTCCTTATTTTTCAGTTCATCCTCTATTATCAGTTTATCACCGATTCCATGGTTTACAGAACCATTTTGATGTACTAGTTCTTAAAACACATGAAAGAGTGAAGACGACTCTTTCTCTCTCTCTCTTTCTCTCGTTCTGTTCTTCTAGACCAAAAGTCTCATTAAAAGACATTTTTTACAATGAAGTGTGTGAATCAAATTGCTACCAGTCAATGTTACTTATTACAGTAGATGTTTGTTGTCAGCAGTCAGTGTTTGAACACTTATTTGAGCAGAAACCCTAGTATGATATGGTCACATCATAGATTAAATATTTCAGATAGGGAAAAAAATTGCTTTTGCTATTCACAAGATATTATTTTGTAAAGTTGAGGGGTAATCTTTACATGGTTGAAACTGAAATCTGAAAGCAAAAGAAAAAATCATTACATTAAACGCTTAAACTTAATTTAGATTTAGAATCGGTCCAAGTTATTGTAACACCCTTTATATATATATATATATATATATATATATATATATATATATATATATATATATATATATATATATATATTGGTGCCACAAATTTCCATACATGGAAAATACAAGTGCATTGGTATTTGGATCAGCAGTTTCCAGATGCTTGGATTGGTTGGCGTGGTTCTGTGGAGTGGTCTCCAAGATTCCCAGATCTCTCCCTACTTGATTTCTGTCTTTGGGGGCACTTGAAGCCCATGGTGCATCAGGTGAAGATACGAGACATAAATCATCTCAAGGAATGTAACACCAACGCCATTACAAGCATAACTTTAACTGAGCTAATACGTGTTCATCAGCAGTTTCGAAACAATGGTAATCATATAGAACATATTATATAAATAAAAACAGTTGTCCACATAAATAAATGTTTATTTTTTTCTATGTATGGAAACTTATGGCCCACCATATATATATATGTGTGTGTGTGTGTGTATATATATATATATATATATTTATATAAGGTCTGTCTTAAAAGAAACTGGGTATGCTGTGTGATCTATGGGCGAAAGAGGGATAAGCAGATTGTGTTATCATCTAATATGATATCTTAGGAGTATATAACTGTAATCATAGCTTTCTATAACCATTTCCTTTTTTTCACATGCAAGAGTCATGGTAGGAAAAATTGTGGCCGCTTCATCACGACAATGCAACCTCTCACAACGCCCTGAGCATCCGGCAGTTACTGGCTGAGAACATCGCCGTACTGGAACAATCTACATTATTCAACTGATCTTGCTCCCTGTGACTTTTTCTTTTCACCAAGATCAAGGGGACTGATATGTCCCGGAAAGGGATATATTTGATCGAAGTAGCTAAGTGGATTTGGCTACTGTAACCAAGTAGTACACGGTAGCAGTAATCGACTGGTACTCGTTGTAGTCGCAGGTAATAGGTGTAGACCAATAGGATAACCAATGGCTTAGTCCAATAGGCGTCGTCATAGACTTAAACTCTGTCGTACCTACACGTCCGTCTGTATTTATGACGAATACCAGTCAACCATATTCCAGTGAGGGGGAACTCAGGTATATGCATATTCCATTATATCAGGGACCATCAAGGGGACCTGTTTTAAAAGCATCGAGGTCATCAGGAGGGTCGTAACGACGGAGCTGACGGGCATCCAAGAAGAATCATTCCAGCAATGCACAGAAGCGTGGCAGAGAAGGATGGGAAAGTGCATTAGATTCTAGAGGGGTTACTTTGAAGGGAAAACCAAATAGTTTATTGCTTGGAATTGAAATGAATTTTTGTGACACCAGTCCCGTTACTTTTCAGAAAGACATACAGAGTGTATCAAAAATATTTTTCATACATTGGTGGCGAATTCCTGACACCAAAACAAGCCCAAAAGTCCATATAAAAATATGTCCGCAAATCCTGCGTTTTTGAGTTATCAAATTTAAAAAAAAGTTTAAGGTTAATGACGTTGTGTTGCCATTTAGACTAACTTACATTTGTCATTCGTGTACATTTGTGGCTAGTCTGCAACGTTTAACGTGTGTAGTAGCGATTTGAATGAGAAGCGTCCCGTTTAACAGTGACAGGATATTCATATTGTGAGCAGGCAGATATGATTTTTTCATACGGCCGCGCGAATGGTCATCGACGTTACGTTGTACAGCTGTATCAGATTGCGTTTCCAGACCGAAGGCAGCCGAGTCGTCCAACCTTTGCTGCTGTTTATCGTGGCGTTGCTGAGACAGGATCGGTGGCACCACAAACTTTGGCCCGAGAAAGACCGAGATCCGCTCGTAGGCCTGACCACGATGAACACATACAGGCTGTCGATGACGATCCAGGTATCATACATCAAGTAGCCCTAGCATATCGTACATCTCATAGTACCGCTTGTCGGGTACTTCAAGGGTAGCTCCTGTATCTGTATCATATGCAACGTGTGCATGGTCTTTCACCCCCTGATCACACACCACGGGGGAGCTTTTGCCGATGGTTTATTGCACAAACTACAGATCCGTTGTTTGCCACTTCAGTCTTGTTTACGGATGAGGCAACATTTAAAAGAAATGGAATAACAAGTCTACACAATCAACATTTGCGGGCGGATCGGAATCCCGAGGGTACAATACAGGCTAGACACCAGCATCAGTTTACGATTAATGCATTGGCTGGGATTGTACTTGACTGTCTAGTAGGTCCATATGGTCTCCCGGCACGTCTTGCAAAAGCTGTCTACAAGGACTTTATTTCGAACACACTTCCAGACCTGCTAGCCACCTAAAACGATTGGGTTATGCAACCGACATTAATAATGCAAAGACGCTTCCTCAACGTGTCATGGAGACCTGCGAAACCATTCAACACCGTGGAGGAATATATTAAAGCGTCCGCCATCCAATGATCCGACGGGTGCATGCGTGTGTTGAAGCAAGGGGAGGACATTTTGAAAATTTGGTATGAGTTTCTGTGTTGAAGATATGTTTATATGGACATTTTACCTTGTTTTGGTGTCAAGAATCTGCCGCCAAAGTTTATAAAAGTATTTTTGCGTAATATGTTAGATTGTACATAACAGCGTCTACTGTAAACTTTAAACTTAATAACTCCAAAGCGAAGGATTTGCGGACATATTTTTATATGAACTTTTTTCCTTATTTTGTTATGAGGAACCCGCTCTGTATATCTATTAGGAGAAGGAACAATTTTAGAAGAAAGTAGTATGGAAAGAAGTGGAAAAAGAAGTGGAAAAAGATTTCGTGTGACGTGTTCCGTCCTTTAAGATCTAATTGGACGTTTATATTTACGCTGATGTGGTGACATGCGCACGAATGAGAGACGCTGGGAATTTTAAATTTAAAAACATTTTTTTTTAATAATCTGTGTTTTAGGTATATAAGCTAGAAAATTTCATTTAGTTTCTTTTTATTTTTGTTTATGATTCCATCACTTTTGTTATTAAATGGCTTCCTAAAATTGTTCCCGATATATATTATATCGTTATCACACACACACAAAAACAATTGATATTGTTTCTTCTTTCTTCCTTTTCCCATATCATTTCCGTTAAGTTGACTGATTAAATACGCCAATGTCTGACCCTTCCCCCTCCTTCCTTAATATTAAGTATTGTACTAAAAAGAAATATAAAGATAAATTTTAAACTCTCCCTTCCCTCTCTAAGCTCGACCATGTCTCTCACACCATTCCTCATCACCCTCTAATTCAACTTATATAAGCTTAATACTGCCCGTCAAAAGTGTAAATTTTAAATTCATTTTTTCGTTTCGTCTTTGAAAGTAAAGTCTGGGGATCCAGAGAAAAAGTAAAATTCTCTGGTGAAATAAATTATTATTATAGAGCCTTAAAGTGGTTTGTTTTTCTTTTAAATTAAATTATTCGCTCTGCTCTGACTTAACATTGAGCTCTCAAGGTTTCATCCTCCTTTGGATTATCCATACGGATTACCAAGATTTTCGTTACTTAAATATATATATATATATATATATATATATATATATATATATATATATATATATATGACAGAATAAGGTAAAGAACAAATTGGAAACATTTATCAATTTAATATGTTTCATTTTTATTAAATTTCCTGATGAATCTTTAATAAAAGAGAAACATGTTAGACTGATTAACGTTTCATATTTGTTCTTTATATATATATATTATTGTGACCTAGAGAAGGTTACTGAATAGAATAATCAAACGAAGGTTGGTAATAAACTATAATACTTAGGACAAGAACAACACATATAAGATTCGCCAGCGGCGCGTAGAAGAAGTAGTCAACTGCTAGAAGTGAGTCAAGTGAATTCCACAATGAATCGCCAACTGCAGAATATCTACCAATCGCCAGACGCGGTAAGATGTGGCACAACGCCGTATTTAATGTTGGGTATCCAAGCTCGTGGGCTCGGCCAAAAATTCCCCGTAGACCCTGTATAAAATGGGGTCGGGTAGCTGCTGCCCGAGACGAGACGGCTCTTCGACATAGTCTCATCCCGGGGATCATCTCTGCCCGGTGGCAGAAAGTTTGACAAGCACAGCTGGAGACGAATCTTCAACTGCAGACCAACATACAGTATTTACTACTGTATTTATGTGAATGGGGACATACCCATTATCGTCCGTAGGTATGCTACAAAATATGTGTGTGTGCTTTACAGGGTTTTTTTTGTGTGTGTTTTGCTTAATATGTTCATAATTTCTAGATCCTTCTTATGTAATGTCTATATTATTTGGTCTTTATCTATTTTCCTATCTCTCATCTGATCTGTCTGCGCAAATGCAAATTCTTCCAGTAGGAAAATTACCATAGTCACCAATAATTAGAAAGCGCTAAAAAAAGAATTTTCCCCGGTAACAATGGCGGTAAACAATATTTCCGACGGCCTCCTGCAAATCACATCGGCTCCCTCCTTGTAAGATGGTTCGTGTCTGCTTGAATTTCCTGATCAGCGATAAACACTAAAAATAAAATTAATACTTGCTCTGCTTACATTATTGGCGAAAAAATGTCGCGACTTGTTCTAAAATCGTTTACTAATTCATGGTCATGTATGCTTTTACGATATATATATAAATATATATATATATATATATATATATATATACCTCGTGACAGAAGAAGATAGAAATAAAAAAAAACAGAGTCACTATTCCAATAACCAGGATTTCCTATGTCTACATTTCAGATCTTTGCTTTAATAAATTATTAGGTTCATCGAAGGTGGCTATTGATAATGTTTCCTCCATACATAATAAGTAATACTTGTCCCCTGCTCTATACGTATGCCATTTTTTTTTAGTATTTCCCGTTTTAAAATGGGGTCAGTACCATCTTTCTGTTTAATATTCCAGACAGGCTAGTGCTGTGTTTGTAATTTTTATGCTTAAAGCTACTTAAATGATTGTAGTAACGCTTTTTGAAATTATATTTTTATCATATATATATATATATATATATATATATATTGAACATAAAAAAATATTAAAAAATTTAAATCTTCAGACACACTCGGTTGTAGATTAATATTGTTTCGTTATTATTATTATTATTTCATTTAGATTCCTCGACTAGTTTCGGCCAAGATGGCCATCATCAGGAGAAGAAATATTTCTGTTTGCTGGTAGCAGTGAACTATAGAAATGAATGTCTTGATGGAGAAAATAAACTTTTGTCTGTAGTTTTCATTTGTTTTTTTTTAGTTTTTTTATCTTTTTAACATGAATCTTTTAACATCCGTTGTGTTGGTCATTTAGTCTCTTTTCAGTTGTTATTTGAGATAAGAGCTCGATGGATCCATGCTGCTCTGAATTCCCTTGATCAGTTTGACAGTTTTATTAGTTCCTGGAGAGGGGATGTGTCTCTGTAAAGTGTGTGTGTGTGTTATTTGGTTCTTAGGGAGTGAATAAGTATGATATGTGTAAGCGTGTATATTGCTGTGGGTGTGTGTTATATATATATGTGAAAAAATATAGTTTTAAAGTATGCAATATTTATGGGTTAAAGTACTCACTATCATGGATAGAGTGTATGTAAATATACAAATGGACATTGAAGTCAACACCCACAGTCTGTTTCATCCAAAACGCAATCGTCAGGCCTTGTGCGCCGTTTTTCTTTTTGCTTGACTTTAAATCTACTAACCGCAGGCTTTCTGACAATTCTTCTAGTGAAACCATATTCAACGAAACTAAGAAAGACTATGAAACAAACCTAAAAATAAGTGGATTCGCGGCAACACTGACATACACACCACCCAGCACATGGCCTGACGATTGCGTTTAAGCATGAAACAGACTGCAGCTTCTGGATGTTGACTTTTGTGTCCACTTTTATATTTACATTCGCTCTATCTCTGACATTGAGTATTGTAACCCATAAATGTACCATACCTAACAACTATATATATATATATATATATATATATATATATATATATATATATATATATATTCCTATAGTAGGAAAATAAAAATAAAACAATTATAGTAACATCTGCAATATTTGTCAGGAAGAAAGATTAGCTATAATAACATTTCCAGATCAAACAAAAACAGAGATCGTAAATTATGACATGTTGTATAACATACTAAAAAGTTCCTTTTGAGTTCATATGAAGTGGGATGAAAAGAAAGTATGTATATTTCATTTAATTCCCCACCGATACATTTCCAATGCATTTTCTTTTCTCCTTCTCCTCCTCCACACCCTGTACCAGATCCCACGTCGTACGCTTATTCATTCATTCATTTATTTATTTTTTAAAAATATAGCGTTCATATATTTTTTATTTTAGAAGAAAATAAAGCGTTAGGAAATCAATTAACCGAAATCATCTGAAGATACTGGAAGTTAGAAAACCAAGGAAGCAGATTCGGCTGATTTCCTAATTATATATATATATATATATATATATATATATATATATATATATATATATAATAAAAAGGCTTAAACACTAATATTCCATGGTCATAATTTATTCCATTGGAATCGTAAATACGATCCATTTCATCAGACCTACAAATTCAAAAAGAAAACAGAAAAAACAACTCCGGGAATAAAAAATAGAATTTAGAGAGAGTGTAAGTATGAGAATGTGGAACGAATGTTAGTGCTATAGAGAGGGGTAACAGATGAGAGAAGGTGGAGGATTAAAATTTAACAGAGAGAAGTTTTAAAGAGGGGAGTCAAAGACGGTTTAAGTGAGAGAAATATGAATGTTGTCGGATGTCTAATACATTAAGATGTAACCGGAAAGGATACATTTTGTGGTGACATGCACACACAATAGACGATCCAATCTTAAAGATCAGAAGAAGAGGGAGTTTGGGGAAGAGAGATGGGGCGGGAGAAACTAAAACTAAAGTGCATTTATTAAAAGGGCCGCTATGTAATTAAGAAAATATGACAAAATTAATATCGACTACAGGTTACAAATCAAATATAAACATATAAAAAATAAATATAACGATTATCTAATCTAGCAAGGATATATATATATATATATATATATGTGTGTGTGTGTGTGTGTGTGTGT
The DNA here is from genome assembly GCA_903632075.3 of Acanthosepion pharaonis. Lineage (NCBI taxonomy): Eukaryota > Metazoa > Mollusca > Cephalopoda > Sepiida > Sepiidae > Acanthosepion > Acanthosepion pharaonis. The sequence goes on along the minus strand of CAHIKZ030002722.1, from coordinate 6,315,822 downwards.
GTGTGTGTGTGTGTGTGTGTGTGTGTGTGTGTGTGCAAATATATGGATATAGATCCGACAGTATAAAGAAAAATATACGGAAAAAACAAACAAAAATCCTAATATGCAATTATGCTGTTTTAATGTTAACATAATGTCAACGTCGGACGTTTCAGTCTAGTAGACCATCTTCAGGACATCTTCATAAAACATGTTAATTATGTTTTATAAATTTGTCCTGAAGATGGTCTACTAGACCGAAAACGTCCGACGTTGACATTATATTAACATTAAAACAGCATAATTGCATATTGGGATTTTTGTTTGTTTTTTCCCGTATATTTTTCTTCATATATATATATATATATATATATATATATATATATATTGGCGATCGGAACAGGAGAGATGTATTAAATACCCAGTGACGAAATATGTAAGAATATAACCAACCTTGGAAACTTAGATCTGGTGTAATGGTTAACAAGCTTGTCTTGCTAGATCATTTACAACTAAGGGGGGAAATTCACTGGGTGCTTCATACTTTCAACCTTATGCTCACCTAAATTACGCTTAATAAATCGCTATAACTAAAACCGGGACAAGATAAAATTAATTGTATACTATACTAAATTTAATACAACCAACCTAGTCATTCATAACAACTCTTCACCGTCAACTAGCGTTTTACAAAAGACCGACATCGTAAATCAATTTTAATGGCGTTTGGAAGATTGCATCTCTGATAAAAATGTTAATACGTATGTTGATTTTACAATAACGACGATGACAAGAAGAGTTATGTTTCACTTGAATGATCATAATTCAATCTCAGAACATTTAAAGTAACACATCCACGGTTTAGATAGATATTAGTCGAAAATACATCAGTGTTTTATCAAGATAATAATAAGCAAAAACTTAAAATTCTTGAAGCCCTTTATATAAGAGAATTGCGGCCAGAAATAAAGCCAACTACAAGTATAGAACAAAGTTCTTAAATGATTGTAGCAGCAAAATGTTATATACAAAATACTAAATTAAAATACTATAATTAAAAAATCTTTTTAAAAAAATCAGATAATTTACCTCCCTTGCTTAGGGGCGAAATATATTTTAATTTTCCGTTGTTAACGTATAACATATCCATAGATATCCAACCCCTGAAGATGATCTCAGATGAGATTGAAAGTACTTGGGAAAATAAAAACTATTTGAAAGAAAATTTTGGAATTTTTCTTGATCAATTTTCTACACCCACCAAGAAATTAAATCGTAGTATTGAAAGGATTAATACTAAAATAAATAAACATAATGCGCTTAAATTATTTAACTAAACACACACAATTATATATATATATATATATATATATATATATATATATATATATATATATATTAGGCAAAACCAAACAATCACATTTTAAATATGTGGAAAAATAAGTGAAATTACCTGAGTGTGGGTTGCGGTCAGACGTTAGGAGCAGAGTGTTTGCCACGCTGGTTTTCCAAAGTGAGGACGCTTCGAGGTCTGGTTTTGTAATCATTTTACCGGAAGTGGTGGGATGAGCAGTTCTTCCACCTTTTTACAAAAGGCCTGCCTTCCTTCACTTCTCTTCTTTTTCCTTTGTGAGAAGCACTTATGGGAACAGAATCGTTTTGCAAGCTTTCTTCTTCTTACATAGTTAACTGTGTTACAGTTTTTTGGATATATCTATTTACTAGTGAGCTAGCCAAAATGAGCCGTCCACCAAGAGAAGGGTTAACCAATCAGAAAGCTCATAATATTCAATGTGACGTGTATAAAGGCAGCCATTTTGTTTTTTCTCCCAAAATATCTTCACTGCCAACCGCTGATATCGAAGACTTAAAGAATTACTTAACAGCTGCTACTTTTTCCAAATCTTCACTGCCAACCTCTGATATTGAAGACACTACGGACTTCACTGGATTCCATATTCAGAGACTACGGCATACATGATTAACAAACTGATCCCTGATTGGATTTGGGTCGTGAGATAGGCAGTATTTCGCAACACTTACTGTATCGCACTGTTTTCTAGCTACCAATAGAGTCGATAGGAATTTTTGACATCTTGCGAAACACGAGCATTCGTGTCGCATTTATCTTTTTTTTATATTTCTCGTTACTGTTGTTTCTGCACTGTGGCGATATGGTGGACAGCCAAGATGACCTGCTCAAGTGAATGTCTGTCTTGAAGATGAAGATCAATGGAAGTCTGAAGCTGTCGCATGACATTACAACTCGTATATTCTCTGTATTCCATCTAAGAGCTGGCGGCAGAAGATAGAAACGGATTGGCTGGCTCACCAGTTAGCGATTCATAGGGAGCTGAAGGAGCTTGACACATCCTTATCTTCATTTGACTCTGGTGCTTTCCTGGATCAGACTTCTGATTTTCCATCTGGCATAGGCGTGTCCTCCTTTACGGTAAAACCTCCGCAAGTTCAGATAGTGAGACCCACCTTCAACGGTCTGAATATGGACAGAGACCGCATGAAATTCCGAAACATCTTGTCTCGCTTTGAGAATTGTGTAGCAGGCATGGTTAATGATGCAGAGAGACTGAATTCTTAAAGTGTCCTCTCTCTGACAGACCCTTGCTCTTGATCAACCATTTGAGCGTGGTCAACAGGAATTACCAAATCGCTCTCAAAATTCTCAGGACATAACTGACTAACTTAGAGGTCCTATTCCGAACTGAGGATCCGGATCAGCGTCACTTCTTGGTGAGCTGGGAAACTCCTCTGCTTGCGACTTCTCCGACGAAAGCCCACCTCGTGGTGAAATTACTTTTCATCAAGTTTCTTAGAGAAGTTAAAGAGGAAGTGATTCAGTTATACAGAAGGAGGATACCACCTTTGTCATCCATTTTTCAAGAGACCGGTGAAGCCATTAAACGACTCCTTATTAAGGGAAATGAATTACAATTGTTATATTGTTTGTCACCTTCATATATTTCCCTCTCCGCAATTGACCATAGATTTTCGATTTGATTCAGACCAAGACTTGGTGCTGGTCATTTCATTATCTTTTCTGATGTAAATCTTTTATGCTCAAAGAATCCACGGGTAAGTTTAGATACATGAAGGAGCATTGCCGAGCATAAAAACGTACTTCACTTTGAAACTGCGAGACTGGGACTTGTTCCATGCAAAGTAAGTCTTCTTTATAAAAACGCAGTCGTTAGCACTGTCCAGTTTAACTCATCCATCGACTTTGAATGGTCCAATAATGACTTAGTCGATAATTTCAAACCATACCATACCTCCCTGTTGCCTTTTTTTTTAGCTACATACACTTCTTAATTGGCTAAAATCCATCCTTTGGCCCATCCATCAGGTCCTTCGAATGTCACTCGAAATTCATCCGTAAAAATTACATTAAAAAAGTCAATTTTCATGTATTTCTTAGCCTAATTTTAACGCTTTAAAATATTTACTTTACGGGGTTGTCTAGGATATTTTTTGCAACGTATTCTACACCTTTTGTCCTTCTTGATTCCTTCAGTTCAAAGATCTGAGCGCTGGTCAAAAGTGGTTGGTTCGCTATAACTCGCATTAGTCTATGTTCATGTCGAGGAAGTAAGTTCTTAAAACCTTTTCCTTTGTTTCGATTTCTCAACTTATATTTTCAACAGCTTTCTTTATCGCTCAATGATCTTTGCAAAGTTCTTTTGATATCTTCACTGTAGACATTCCCTCACTCAATAACTTTGTTATTTTCTGTTTTTCAGCAGTTGTTAGATCCTTCCCTTTACCCAGGTTTCATCATATATTATGGACAAAAAGAAAAAAATAGTTTTTATTAGATTTCAGAGGTCTTAAGCTAATATTATTTTAGTCTGCATTCTAACTTCAGTCAGTCTATTTTCATCAATATCTCAAAAACTAACCATTAAAATGTCAGAAAAATTTAATTCTTACTATGGGTGAAAATACACAAGTTTAAATTTGACAAATATTGGTTCAGAACTTTTTGAGTTATTGAGGTTTATTTGATTTGCATAATAACTTCAGACTGGCTATATTGTTAGGCTCAAGTGTTGCAGGTCACATAACCAGAAATTTCTTTTAGCAGACGACAATTGTTCCCTTAGTTTCTGTTGTAGCATACCTACGGCCGATAATGGGCATGCCTCCATTCCCATAAATACAGCAGTGAAAACTGTACATGGTCGAGAGTTTGGAGATTCATTATGTAATTCACTTGACTCACCTCTAGCAGTTGGCTACTTCTTCTACGCGCCGCTAGCGAATCGTATATGTGTTGTTCTTGTCCTAAATATTATCGTTCATTACCAGCCTTCGTTTGATTATTCTATTCAGTAACTTTCCCTAGGTTACAACGGCTTCCGGTATTATAGCAACCATTGTCTGTCTGGCAAAAAATCCCATATTGAGTTATAAATAAGTGTATCCTTTAGACTTTTTTAAAAAATTATCTGCTGATCTGTGACATCAAATTAAAATATATGAGTATAAAAAATTATAGCCACATCAATCAGGAAAAGGATTCGAACATGAGCAAACTGAAAGCATCTTCAAAATATCAAAAATATAAAATTTGTCATGAAAATAGCAAGCACCATCAAAAGAACTGAATGTAGATCTTGGAGCTTAAACTTAATTTTTTGAGTTATTGAGGTTTATTTGATTTGCATAATAACTTCAGACAGGCTATATTGTTAGGCTCAAGTGTTGCAGGTAACATAACCAGAAATTTCTTTTAGCAGACGACAATTGTTCCCTTAGTTTCTGTTGTAGCATACCTACGGCCGATAATGGGTATGCCTCCATTCCCATAAATACAGCAGTGAAAACTGTACGTGGTCGAGAGTTTGGAGATTCATTATGGAATTCACTTGACTCACTTCTGAATGTAGATCTTGGAGCCTTAAACTTAACCTTCCTTCTCATGTCTGCTCTACTGCGACGGGCAGTGTGTACTTCGAATGGAAACGAGGCGAACAATAACTGAGCAGTAGTAAAAATAAGACAAGGAGAGTGGAACGAAAACACCCAGCCATTTTATTAGATTAAATAAAGGGTTCAGTTCAAAATTCCCTGTAGCTTTATTTTAATTATCTTGTCACAGGCAAGGCAATAAAGATACTAAGACTCAAAAGGTTACCGAGTATGAAAGAATATGCGAAAAAGAAAACATTATCAAGGAGGAGAAAGCAATAAAAGAACAGGAAATAAGAAGACAGAAGATAACGATTGACATTACATTTACATTTTTAAAGATCAAAGTTGACCGAGAAGTAAGAAGCCGGAAAAGAATTCTACAGGCGAGAAGTGAGATAGAAGAAATTGTTAGTATAGTACTTACTATTACATTTAAACATATTAATTGTAAAATAATAATACCTTGTTGGCAATCTAGTACTGCGCTTAAATTCATAAAGTCTACGTACAAAAGAAGAAAGTTCATCAGAATAATCACCATGAAAATATTTATAGAAAAGAGACTGGGAAGCTACATTACGACGGTGGGAAAGTGATTGAAACCGAAATGCGAGGTCAGGGCTAATAATATTGCAGATTCTTCTCTTCTGTATCTAGAATCTCTGAATACATAGCAAAAGCATCAGACCAGATGTTACAGCAATATTCAATGCATAGACAAATGGTAAAATTATAAATATGTAAAATAGATTCTGACGAGAAAAAATGATTCAACTTCATAAAGCAGCAGACCTAACAATTGATTAATCTTTCCAGTTCATATCAGCAGGTGAAGACCGGAGGGCATAACGACCGAAACGGTGTGATAACAACAACAAAGATGAAGAAAATATTCCATGCGTAAATAATGTAAATAATGATAACTCTTCATCCGAGAAATTCAGACAGAAATTATTTCTGTCTTGAACAAAATATAGTTTTGTCATGAGTCCTTACCTATAACTACAGAATGAACTCTTCCTAACACTATGTATACTACGCCTCTCAAGAGAGAGGGACGAATCAAGCCGATCTTTTCGACTAGACGGTCGAACTCTCTGCTTTTGAGCAGAAAGGAACCCGGACGAGGTTCCGCCGAAGGGCAGAATCTCGTTCGGGGTGAATGACCTACCCTGATCTCGTTTTTACGAGTTATACGGGCATATTTTTGGCTGAGCCTACGGGCTCAGGAAACCCGATAAAAAATGACCTTGTGTCGCATGCAACCCTCGTGGGGGTGGCTAGATACATGCAACCCTCGTTTGAGCAGTGGCTAGAGGTTCCGAGAATCTTTCGACTTGACGAGTCGAACTTTTTGGCTGAGCTTTTGAAACCCACGATAAAAAATGACCTTGTGTCGCATGCAAGGAACCCGGACGAGGTTCCGCCGAGGTTCCGCCGAAGGGCAGAATCTCGTTCGGGGTGAATGACCTACCCGATCTCGTTTTTACGAGTTATACGGGCATATTTTTGGCTGAGCCTACGGGCTCAGGAAACCCACGATAAAAATGACCTTGTGTCGCATGCAACCCCTCGTGGGGGTGGCTAGATACTGAATCAAGCCGATCTTTTCGACTTGACGGTCGAACTCTCTGCTTTTGAGCAGAAAGGAACCCGGACGAGGTTCCGCCGAAGGGCAGAATCTCGTTCGGGGTGAATGACCTACCCGATCTCGTTTTTACGAGTCATATGGGCATATTTTTGGCTGAGCCTACGGGCTCAGGAAACCCACGATAAAAATGACCTTGTGTCGCATGCAACCCTCGTGGGGGTGGCTAGATACCGAATCAAGCCGATCTTTTCGACTTGACGGTCGAACTCTGCTTTTGAGCAGAAAGGAACCCGGACGAGGTTCCGCCGAAGGGCAGAATCTCGTTCGGGGTGAATGACCCACCCTGATCTCGTTTTTACGAGTCATACGGGCATATTTTTTGGCTGAGCCTACGGGCTCAGGAAACCCACGATAAAAATGACCTTGTGTCGCATGCAACCCTCGTGGGGGGGGTGGCTAGATACTGAATCAAGCCGATCTTTTCGACTTGACGATCGAACTCTCTGCTTTTCAGCAGAAAGGAACCCGGACGAGGTTCCGCCGAAGGGCAGAATCTCGTTCGGGGAGAATGACCTACCCTATCTCGTTTTTACGAGTCATACGGGCATATTTTTGGCTGAGCCTACGGGCTCAGGAAACCCACGATAAAAATGACCTTGTGTCGCATGCAACCCTCGGGGGGGGTGGCTAGATACCGAATCATTTTTCGACTGACGGTCGAACTACGAGGCTCCGCCGAAGGGCAAACCGTTCGGGGTGAAAAATACGACCTTTTGGCTGTGCTCACCTTGTGTCGCATGCAACCCTCGTGGGGGGGGCAGATACCGAATCAAGCCGATCTTTTCGACTTGACGGTAGAACTCTCTGCTTTTGAGCAGAAAGGAACCCGGACGAGGTTCCGCCGAAGGGCAGAATCTCGTTCGGGGAGAAATGACCTACCCTATCTCGTTTTTACGAGTCATACGGGCATATTTTTGGCTGAGCCTACGGGCTCAGGAAACCCACGATAAAAACGACCTTGTGTCACATGCAACCCTCGTGGGGGGGGCAGATACCGAATCAAGCCGAGCTTCTCGACTTGACGGTAGAACTCTCTGCTTTTGAGCAGAAAGGAACCCGGACGAGGTTCCGCCGAAGGGCAGAATCTCGTTCGGGTGAATGACCTACCCTGATCTCGTTTTTACGAGTTATACGGGCATATTTTTGGCTGAGCCTACGGGCTCAGGAAACCCACGATAAAAAATGACCTTGTGTCGCATGCAACCCTCGTGGGGGGTGGCTAGATACCGAATCAAGCCGAGCTTCTCGACTTGACGGTTGAACTCTCTCTGCTTTTGAGCAGAAAGGAACCCGGACAAGGCTCCGCCGAAGGGCAGAATCTCGTTCGGGGAGAAATGACCAACTCGATCTCGTTTATACGGGTTATACGGGCATTTTTTGCCTGAGCCTACGGGCTCGGGAAACCCACGATAAACTCGGCCTTGTGCCACATGCAACCCTCGTGGGGGGTGGCTAGATACCGAATAAAGCCGAGCTTCTCGACTTGACGGTCGAACTCTCTGCCTCTGAGCAGAAAGGTACCCGGACGAGGTTCCGCCGAAGGGCAGAATCTCGTTCGGGGAGAAATGACCAACGCGATCTCGTTTATACGGGTTATACGGGCATTTTTTGGCTGAGCCTACGGACTCGGGAAACCCACGATAAAAATGACCTTGTGTCGCATGCAACCCTCGTGGGGGGGTGGCTAGATACCGAATCAAGCCGAGCTTCTCGACTTGACGGTTGAACTCTCTGCTTTTGAGCAGAAAGGAACCCGGACAAGGCTCCGCCGAAGGGCAGAATCTCGTTCGGGGAGAAATGACCAACTCGATCTCGTTTATACGGGTTATACGGGCATTTTTTGCCTGAGCCTACGGGCTCGGGAAACCCACGATAAACTCGGCCTTGTGCCACATGCAACCCTCGGGGGCGGGGGGCTAGATACCGAATCAAGCCGAGCTTCTCGACTTGACGGTCGAACTCTCTGCCTCTGAGCAGAAAGGTACCCGGACGAGGTTCCGCCGAAGGGCAGAATCTCTTTCGGGGAGAAATGACCAACGCGATCTCGTTTATACGGGTTATACGGGCATTTTTTGGCTGAGCCTACGGACTCGGGAAACCCACGATAAACTCGGCCTTGTGCCACATGCAACCCTCGGGGGCGGGGGGCTAGATACCGAATCAAGCCGAGCTCCTCGACTTGACGGTCGAACTTTCTGCCTCTGAGCAGAAAGGAACCCGGACGAGGCTCCGCCGAAGGGCAGAATCTGGTTCGGGGAGAAATGACCAACCCGATCTCGTTTATACGGGTTATAAGGGCTCGGGAAACCCACGATAAACTCGGCCTTGTGGCACATGCAACCCTCGTGGGGGGGATAGATATCGAATCAAGCCGAGCTTCTCGACTTGACGGTCGAACTTTCTGCCTCAGAGCAGAGAGGAACCCGGACGAGGCTCCGCCGAAGGGCAGAGTCTCGTTCGGGTAGGTTGACCAACCCGATCTCGTTTATACGGGTTCTACGGGCATTTTTTGGCCGAGCCTACTGGCTCGGGAAACCCACTTTAAACTCGGCCTTGTGCCACATGCAACCCTCTGAGGGGGAGCTAGATACCGAATCGAGTCGAGCCGATAGTAGTTCACTCCAAACCAGACTGACAGTCATACTAACACCTTCCACATCTTGTATTATTATTTCGTGTAATATACCTTCGTTATTTCTACTTTTGTGTTCGTGTTGTTCTTCCTTGGTCCTGACCTGGACCATAACAAGTTTTAAATATAGTCAACTGTAAAAACGATTTTTTAAAAATCAGTGTTTGTTTTTTGTTTTTTTTATATATATTTGAAATTAAGAATTACGCGATCTTTCTGCTGAATAGTATTTTGTTTTCATGACTTTTATTTTTTAGGGAATATCCAATTAAAATAAATTATCTGCATGACTAATAATGGAAAGATTTTGAATTAATTTTCCACAACGAGTTTCTTCCAGAAAGCAAACAGCCATTTAATAATAACAAGAAAAGTAACCCACCTAGGGCAAGCCTTCTTCCTCTTGAAACATAGCACACTTAATACAAAATTTCTTACACTTTTTAAAACGTCCTTTGTATTGCTCACCCCGTCTCGTTCTCCATAATCTCGTCCACTGCTTGACATCTCCCTTTCAATGGTGATATTGCTGCGAGGCTGACGGACCTGACAGACAATGTAAGAAAAATTGTGTTTCTCTCCAACTTGGTAATTATTTATCTCTATCTATAAAAGGCAGGATGTCTGTGTTTGTGTAACGAATGCACGGCCGCAATTTTTGACGGATTTGCACCAAAATTTACATGCATATGCTCCAAGTTAGCCGGAAGGTCAAGACTGGCTTTGCATTTCACAACTCCCATCGGTAGTGGAAACAGTCGATTTTTTTCATGCTTCTACAGCAGTTTTCATATAGTTTGCGGCCATTTTCTACTGGCTAGAGTGAGAGTTAATAGCTGGCTGCCACGAATAGGCAGGAAGAGTCTATTGGCCAGCGTGAGAGCCAATAGGTGACTGACACGAATGTTAACTAGCATGCTAGCATGCAAAAAAAATATCGATAGCTGCATTCGTCACAAGTGGGAAAAATTTAAATCTGCATGGCACTTTACTCCAATTGGCTCATTCGTTTGCTTAAACTCAACGTTGATTCCAATTCCGCAGAACTGGGTTGGGTGTGAAAAAGTATTTGCTGTTAACATTCTTTTTTCATTCGGTTTTTCCAGTTACGAGTCCTTTTTTAAAGCTGGTCGTTTTGTGCTCATTTTGTTTAGTTCTTTTTTCGCAACAGATTTAATGTTTAGTATAGAGCTTAGAAAAAATTCGCACTGTGAGATAGGCAAGAAATAAGGCATGTAGCAACATCAGCACGGCAAAGGGCACTCCTTTAACGGCAAGGAATGGCAAAAATATTTTAAGTCAAGTGATAATGATTGCTGTATGAGTCGTACGATTTTTGAATCAAGCACGGGCAACGCCGGCCCATGCTGCTAGTATATATATATATATATATATATATATATATATGTGTGTGTGTGTGTGTGTGTGTGTGTGTGTAGAAACCCGTTGTTCTGTTTATATCTTTCATCGTAAAAAAATCTTGTTTCCTGAGACCTGTCATCTGTTTCCTTTCAAATATATGGTCCTTTATTGCTAAAAATAATGCACAGTTATTTATTGACTGTTGTGAATATGTATGAATAAATGGCTGTCGTATATAAAATCAAAGCTAAACAATAGATTATTATCGGATACACCATTCCTTCTGTTTCTCTTGTTTGACACTCCATACACAGAATGAGAATGCATTAACAAGTCTAAGCCTAAATACAATTTGATTTCGTCTGTTTTATTGTTCATTCTCTCCACCTGTCGCTGGAGAAAGCTAACAGGTGACAAGCGTTTGGGTGACATCTGTAATATTTACCCAAATAATTCTTTAAAGGATATTCACTAAACGTCGACTATTTTACCGCCATGCTCAAATTGTCCAACATCCGATTTGGTCGCCATTTGCTATTGTGAGCACATAATTTACTGGGGTGGTATGTGTGGGACAGTAAAAATATCGCTGCCTCGAGGCCTGCTTTGATACACAATGAAGAAGTCTATCTCGGATTATGTATTAATGCTTTTCTGGCTTTTTATCTGATGCATTCATTTGCAGTACATTGTTATTTAATGTGCAATAGTTTCTGATAATAATTGATCCGTACACACAACTGCTATGACACTTACAAGCACTGAAATAGTATTGTGCGGCCTTATCATTGGTGGACAATGATCGAACGACCTGCAGAAAGGCGTATGAAAGAACCTATCGACCGATGTATCCCGGATATGGATTCAGTCTGACTCCCTAGGCTTTTGTAAGCTTTTAACTGAACTTGATAGCAACAAAATGAAAATAGAAGAAAAAATGACCACCGAATAACGGAGAAAAACGCAGTCGGTAAACCAAGTCGAAAGAGTATAGTACTTTTCGATTACTATTTTACAACTAGCGGCGAATAGTTGTATCATCATCATAACAGGAATAAAACTAAAAATGACTATTCATCATCATCTTCAAATCGACTGCAGTCGAACATCCATGACCAGTGTTTATGTACATTAAAAGTTGGTATCTTTAATCATTTGGTTAATGAAGTTACGACGTGCTGGTCTCCCACAAGATTGTTTCTTTGCGTAGATCTTTATGAATAGTTTCATAATTGTTTCTCCAGCAATGTCCACCAAAACATACTCTTCCCTCAGCAACTCGGCTGTTTTGGCGAGTCATCATACAGCATTTGGTTAGTCACCGATCCCAGCATCTTGATGCAAGCCCTATCTAGTTTCTTGTTGAAAGCCTTCACCAGAGACTATGCACTAAAATCATACAGAATGAATGTTCTGAAGAATTCAACTTTGATTTCAGATGGTAGACTTGATTTCTTTACTATTTCTATCTTTTGTAGCACTTCCCAAGATTCTCCAATTCTGATACCAGTGCCCTTGCTGCATGCATTGATCCAGGAACCAAGATACAGAATATCATTTCCCTGCTTCATGGTGTTACCCCCAACTGTGGCTATATACCGAATTCCTTTTGATTGTAAAGACTTTTGTACAATTGATGCGCTATCCAGTTTGCTTGGCATAATTTTCGACTCGATTCTGAATCAGCTATATTATACACAGGGTGGTCTGAAGGTCTTTTCACTCCCGAGCAAAATGTAATGAGAACAATTGAATACTATTCTTGTAATGAGTTCTTGGGTGATCGTAGCACAGATGCCTCCACCTCTGCACATGTGTCCCATCGCGTTGAGGGTCGTCCTGTTCTCGGTTTGTCCTTAATTGATTCTGTGAAAAAGAGTTTGTGTTCTTATCGTAGTATCGTCCTCTTCAGAGGAGCTGATTTGCCGAATCTTGCAAAGGTCTTGTCGCACATCCCCCATGCTCTTGACAGAATGCACATGATCATGTGTCCATACGCTTGCAAGCAGCCTCTCTTCCAAACTGTAGGAGATCGTGTCGGCCATCTGAAAAAAAAAATTATATTGGGGTGACAAGACTTTCGAACCACTCCGAACATTTGAGTATTATTAGGCTGATGCAAAATTTCCCAGTGCTTTTTTTTTGCATAATGTTAGAAAAATCTTAGAAGAGTATTTTAAGTAATTAGTTTTTATTATTTTTTTAAAATCAGTCAATGGTAGTATATAGCTTACGGATCTTAGGTAAACTGTATAATCGAGGATAATGTCTTCCGCGGGAACTTATGAAGTGGAACATCAGTCAAACCCCTTTTTTCTCTTTTACATTTCAATCATAAAAAGTCATTTTAGAGAAGGATATCTTTATTGGATGAATCCGAAGCAAATAAAATCATTGTTCGCTGTAGAATAGCCTTAACGCATCCGGAATCGTCTTATTCCTTTAATTGATCCAGAATCGAATTAGATATCTCAACCATTACGGAATCTAAAAACGAAAAATGTTATTATGTATGTTTGGTTGTATTCAACAAGAATTCTTTATTTCAAATTACTCGAACATAGGCAAATTCTTATTTGTATCATACTACAGTGAATAATTTGTTTATTTGAATGCTATATTTCAAAAGAACATATTTTATACTCAAAGATGAAAGATTTCTCTGCATACGACATTTGTTCCAGATTTGTAATCTTGAAAATATTTGAATTAGCGATTCAAACAAATTGTAGATAAAGAAAAATTTCTCCAAAAATTCTTTGAATTAAAACGAAAACGTTCTTTTGCAATAGAATACGCAATTTAGTGAAAATATGGAATCAGGCTAAAACGAGGAAAATATATTTATAACATGATAATGAATATTAAATTGAAAGATTTTACCCAAAATGCTTCAAACTTCTGCATCAGCGCCAAATGATATTAATCACGTAATATCCACCTTTTACACCTTGTCTTCATTTTGTTCTTTGCCTGGTGCTGTAATTAATAAAGGGTAGCTATTTGGTACCTGGAGTGCCTGATCTAGCCTTCGCTTACACGCATGACCAGAAGAAGGAAAGAAAATGAACAATATCTGAGTTGACTTTGCTAATAATTATTAGCATGGAGTATTTTGTCTTCTATTGAATGAAAATATTAAAATACTAATTCTCATGAATTCTATACGGTGACTTAAAATATTAGAGGGAATTTTTCTTTAACTGCATCTAGATAGGTACCATATTTTTTTTATTATCATTTCATTTCAAGTAAGGTGATAAAGTCACTTAGACGTAAATAGGTTACTGTGAGTGATAGAAACTGAGAAAAGGTTATTGAGTAAAAATATGAAAAGAAGACGATTAAACAGACACATATGCACAATTGACGTTACAGTTAAATATTTGAAGATTATAGTTGACAGAAAGGGGGTTCCACAAGCGAGAAGTACACAAGAAGAATCTGTTAGCATAAAACTATTAGATCTAGCTGTCAATCAAGTATTGCGCTTAAATTCATAAAGTTTAGGTACCAAAGAGGAAAGCTCATCAGAAAAATTACCATGAAAATATTTATATAAAAAGCAAAGGGAAGCTACGTCATTATGGTAGAAATGCGATTGAAGACGAGGTGCCACATCAGGACTGATAATATTGCTGATACTTTAGATTTTATCAAGAATCTCTGCATACATCGCAGAAGGACAAGAACAGACGTGACAACAATATTATTTTAGTTAACACACACACACACACACACACACACACACACACACACACACATATATATATATATATATATATATATATATATATATATATATATATATATATATATATATACACTCTGGTTTATTGAGTTACCCTTTGAGAGAACATTAGTACGGTAAAAACTTTATCATTGAATTCGCTCCCTACAGCGCTAACTTATTCTGTGAAAAAAGGTAGCATTTTTTCTTTTTGCACAATGATTTTTATTCGTGTACAGATGAGAAAATATTTTAGCATTTAACACTTTTCTCATTTTTAATGTTTTCAGTTCACTGCAAATGTAGACCCCACAATATTATAATTCAGTTGTAGATCGACTGGATTTTTTTTACATTCTTTAAGTCAATGTCTTTTAAGTGAATCTTTATTTAGCACCCCTGACTACAATGTATGATTTCGGTTGCTGTCAAGTCACAGACAAACAAAATCACATTTTTAGTGTTATATAGATATGTTCCAAAACTTGCTCCTCCCACTACTGTCATTGAAAAAGACAAAAGCCAAACTATTTGTATGTTGTGGCAATACATTACAATTTTTACAAAGCTAGAAAATCTAATTCAAATTTTTGTCTTCATTTGTGTGCAGGTGAGGCCCATACAAATGTGAGGTCTGCGACAAATCTAAAAATGGACAAAACAGAGGCCCGAGCAGTCATAAAGTATCTGCAAAAGAAAGGTATGACACCCAAGGAAATCTATGAGAACATGGTACAGTCACTCGCTGAGGACTCTCCTTCCTATGCAACTGTGTAGAAGTGGGCTGTTGAATTCAAGCGGGACAGGGACAGCAAAGAAGTTGACCCTCGGTCAGGTCGTCCAAAAACTTCAACCACTGATGAACAAGTTAATTCCATTCACTGTATGGGTTTTGATGACAGACGTCTTACTGTCCAGCAGATAGCTAAGTCCATAGACATTAATTCTGCTTCAGTCTATACTGTTTTGGGGATGAGCAAGTTGTCTACAAAATGGGTACCAAGAATGCTCACACCAGAGCAGAAGCTGAAAAGGGTTGACATTTTCAGACTCGCCTCCAGGATAATCCGGAGAATTTCGACCGCAGATAAGTAACTCCAGATGAAACCTGGGTTTACCACTTCGAACTTGTATCAAAGATTCAAAACAAACAGTGGAAATACTCTGGTTTCCCACATCCGAAGAAGTTCAAGCGGACAGCGTCTGCTGGTAACGTGATGGCTTCTGTTTTATTATTATTATTATTATTATTATTATTATTATTATTATTATTCTGAAGGCATAATCATGATAGACTACCTAGAAAAAAAAAAGAAAAACTATTAATGGACAATAGTATGCATCAAAATTAATACAACTGAAGTAAGCAATCAAGTCGAAACGCAGCCGGAAACTGATGGCAGGTGTGCACTTGTTCCAGGATAACGCACCCGTTCACTCTGCTCAGATTGCAGTAGCTGAAGCAACCAAGTGTGGCTTTGTATTGCCATCCCATCCCCCTTAATCACCGGACTTAGCTCTATCTGATTTCTTCCTGTTGCCTAAACTGAAATTCCACCTGCATGGTCGCCATTTTGGAAAGAATAATGAAATCATATGTACTGTGGAGTTTTTGGAGGACCAGAACCCCATCTTCTTCTGTGTTGGGACGCATCGTTGGACTAAGTACAGTGATCTCAAGGTGGGACTATATTGAAAAATAGTGAAAAACTGTCTTGTTTCTCCAACTCCTTCTGGCTTAGAACTTTTTGAACGACACTTGTATCTAGCCATTTCGCTAGTCAATAAGGGTGTGTCTTGTCTAGTGTAGTTCTGCAATGATATAACCCAATAGATGTGTAATCTTAAAACAAAAGTACTATAGACTAAATTTATGTTAGAAGACGAACATCTGTTCAGTGCTGCTCGGTTCAGTACTCGTATCAACACCCGTATCTTAATATTTTCAATACGTTAGCCGTAGATGAGGTTAATAATCAGATAACAAATACGAACAAAAAAAAATGATATATCGTTCTAAAAATGCTGAATAATATATTTGGTTCATTCTCGCGGGATGTCAACGTCGGCCTTGCATCCATTTTATGTTGTTTTCATACTGTATGCATTAGAATAACACGGTTCCTGAATCATTAATATTTTTCCCATGCTATTGATCCCATATCTATTTTCAAGCAGCTGTAGAAAACGCTGACAACTTGTCCGCTTTCTCATATTAATGAATCGGCCATTCAAACCAGGGACAATTGGGACAACGAGAAATCCATTAAGCAAAATTATGTCGACGTCCATTCGACAACTGCAGTCAGCTTCCGGTATTTACCCGCCACTTTAGTTTCTAAAGGCTTTAGTTTCAAAATGGTTGCTTTACCTATAACGCAAATCAGCTCATTTGACGATGAGAATATTTGACTGGAATTGAGATTCGAACAAAGATCTTACATATCACTTCGTTGCGTTAAATCAAATCGTAATTTATTAGTCAATTTACGTTTTATCTGTAATAAAGTTTACACATATTGTTAGTGATCATTATTTTATTTATACGGAAGTTTTTATACGCCTACTTGTGATATCGTAAATGTGTACGCCTAGCTTCTTTTTTTTCACATATATACATAAAGAACGTTCACTTTCCGACCATGAGAAACGGGTTCAAACCTCGCCATGGTCGGTTTGTCAAGAAGGTGACTTCTTGATCATATTGGCCTGTGGAGGCGATCCCAGTGTGCAGCATTTTGCCTGAAAACCATATCACGGATTGACCTAAGCCTTGTTAGTTAAATTGGGTAGACTGGACCCATGCCAGACGGCGGTGGTTGTGCTAGCACGAAATCACAAGTCATTGTGACCGAGAGTATGAGCGTGCTGCCCTGTTCATCACGCTAAATAAGGCGCTGTCTCTCAGAAACTGTAACTAAGGTCCGCTCAGCATATTTGCGGTATAAACCACAGGGTCAAATAAACACAAATGTGCCTGAGCAGGCGTCTGCAATGGGGATTAGCTAGCCGTCCTAGTAGACTGGCATCCCCCGGTTCGATTGGTTGCGCTATTTACATAAAAAGGTAATGTAGTAATTGTTGTGGCCTGTTTAGGCGCCAGAAAGAAAGACACGGAAAACGAATGTAGGTTGCAAAAAGTATATTGAAGATATATACAAAACAATAGTGTTAGTAATAAGTAGATTAGCACTGAGTCTACTACTCCACTCCACTTCACACTCTGCGCTCCCGTCCGACTCTAGCAGTTTGTATTTATGAGAGAAGGAAGAGTTCATTATACTGTAAGAGGGTTTACCACAACAGTAATCGTTTTGGGAGTCTGTTCCACAACGTAGAGGTTCTTGGGGGGAAAACAGTAGAAATGGAACTTCCTCCTTACTAATGAAATACGAAGGGATCATTCATCCCAGTGTACCTGACCTGTTGCATCTTAGCTGTGAAAGTCTGAACTGGTGGAACTAATAAATATAGCTCATCAGAATGTTTTCTATGGAAATAGGGATAGATTGTATTAAATTAGCGCCGATGACCAAAAGCTCCACAGCACGAGAGGGCTATACAATACTAAGCCTTATGAGTGAAATTGGGTAGACAGAACTCTTTGAGAGCCGTCAGTAGTTGTACTAGCACAAAGTCAAAATCACCCTCTAATCTTCGACCACTGATAATAACTTAAAGATAGATATAAGTACAGCAGAGATTTGTGTATTTTCAGATTTAATGGGACTTTGAACTAATTCGAAATAATTTAGAGTATTTGGACACCCTTTAATTAGGGTAGGTCTTTTATATTCGATGGGGTCCTATTTAGATTCTCATGCTTCTTTTTTTATATATACATATAGATTTTTGATGCAGCTGGAAAAGAAGTGTACATGATAATAACAACACTCAGAAACCAGCCGCGGTCTGCCTAGCCTATTTGAAGGTGTTATCGGAAAAGATACAAAAGATATGTGGACGTTGTGACATCAATACCGTCCACAAGAGTGGTTCAACATTACGAAGACATCTCTTCCGAGTAAGACCGCCCATAGAGGAGAACATGACTAAGAACTGTGTGTACTCCATCCCGTGAAGCTGTAGCAAGAAATATGAAGGAGAAATTTGCCGGCCACTTAAGATAAGACGACAGGAACACCGTAAGACTGTAACAGGAGAGGAAATAGAAAAATCAGGCATGGCTGACCATATATGGAGAGAACAGAGAGATCACAGCTTTCTGTGGGATGAAGTTGAAATAATAGACAGAGAACATCACGAGAAAATATGAAAACTTAAGGAATCAGTACATATGCTAGGCTGCACAATTCTCCAAAGCCATAGATCATCTAAAGCCGCTCAAGCATAGATATGAATACAATATGGAAATCAATACAGAGAGCGATGGTAAAAACAATAACAAATAAGATGAAGCGGGAAAATGTGACATAAGCTCTGGTAAAATATGGTTGCTGAGGTATTAGGCTTATAAGTCCCAAATAGTCACTCACCAGAGCCCCCAAGGACAATAGATAAAAGCGTTGGTTGATTGATCCTAAAAGTGACTGGATCCAATGCGTTCAATACTTGTCCTCAATGGAGAAATCAAAAACTTGAGGTGGAGAGAGCAAAAACTTA
Organism: Acanthosepion pharaonis; assembly: GCA_903632075.3. Classification (NCBI taxonomy): domain Eukaryota; kingdom Metazoa; phylum Mollusca; class Cephalopoda; order Sepiida; family Sepiidae; genus Acanthosepion; species Acanthosepion pharaonis. The sequence continues at coordinate 6,296,913 of CAHIKZ030002722.1, read as the reverse complement.
TCAAGGCGAATTAACTGAAATGGTACATTGGAAGAATTAGAACAATCTACGCCCATAGACTAAATAAAGGGTTCGATTCGAAATTCAAGATATTGCATGAAGAAGGCCGGAGCGTAACGGCCGAAACGTCATGAATGTGACAACAAAGATGAGTACAACAGTCCGAACAATGTAAATATTAACTTTTTTAGTTTTGCATACTTTGTCTACTTTTCTCGATTTTACACTACATTGAACACAGACGTTAGCCTTGCCATGCCAGTGGTTCACTATCTTGAACTGGGCTCTAAATGACATCAGACGAATGGGTTCTGAGACAAGAAAGTTTCTTTTTAAGCATGCATCATCCAAAGGTTGATGCATACCGTTTATACATACCCCGTAAAGAAGGTGAACGAAGTCTTATTCAACTGTAATTGTCATACAAGACAATAACTATTGTCTTATTAACATACATGGAAACAACAAAGGACTGGATGATACAATTAGTGAAACAACACGAAACTAAAAGGAAAATATTCATCCATGACAGAAGGCTGTAAGTACAAACGAGATTTACATTTAGTAGATTTTGTAGAAAGCCAAATCAGAACCCAAGAACCAACTCTTGCAGTAAAAAAATATGAAAAAGAAAGCCAAGGAGAGAGCTTTTGAACAGATGAAACAACGCTAGCAAGACAAACCTCTGCATGGACAATATGCAGAACGTGATAATAAAGCCGATGTTACTAAAGTTAACACTCATCGATGGTTAACGAGCATCTGGATTAAAGACTGAAACGGAAGGCTTTATTCTTGCAGCGGAAGACCAGAGTTTTCTCACTAGGAACTATCAAAGAAAATATCATACATAATAGTATGGATTCAAAATTTAGGTTCTGTGACAAATATCAGGAAACCATAGATCATCTAATTGCAAGATGTTCTGTACTAGGATCAATTGGATATAAAAATCGTCACAAGTGGTGCAATATATACACTGGACAATGTACAAAAACTTTGGAAAAAATGTTAACAAACTCTGGTATAAACATAAGCCAACACTGGTTACAGAAATAGAAGACATCACAATTCTATGGGATTAAACCATCTTTAAAAACAGTTAAACAGAATCAAATAGGCCGGACATAATTGTTAAAAACCGAAAAGAAAAAAAAAATGCCTACTAATTAACATGGCTTTCCCAGCCAACTGTAACATAGAAACCAAGGAATTTGCAAAAAATCTATTAAAGTATGAAGACGTAGAAATCGAAATAGAAAAAAATGTCGAAATTGAAAACAAAAATAGTACCAGTCGTAGTAAGTGCACTTGGAATAATAAAAAAAAAAGGAACACAAAACACATCGAAAAAATCACTGGAAATACAAGCTTAAGAGAAATACAAAAAATGGTTGATTCGTACAGTCTACGGCACTAAGAACTTTGTCCATTGACGCTAGTGATATTATGGCAGTTAGAAAAACAAATCACAAAATATGGCCATAACAATACACTACTACCTGCTACTTGGTAGATAGTGTGACCATAGGCGAAATCGAAATATAATAATAATAATAATAATAAGAAGAAGAAGAAGAAGAAGAAGAAGAAGAAGAAGAAGAAGAAGACCTGTAACAATTTTATGTGACTTCACAATACGCACGGACAAAACAATCAAAGCTAATCGCCCAGACATCGTTATTAGAGACCGCAAGCAAAAAGTGTCTCTTTATTGATATGACAGTCCCCGCGGACTGCAATGCATCTTTGAAGATCTTCAAAAAGCTATCAAAATACAAGGACCTTGAAATAAAAATCTCTAAAAGAGAACATCAACAATTCCAGTCGTAGTTGGAGACCTCGGATTGATTGGAAAACATTCCAGTAGACATATTGAAGGGATTCCCGACACCCCGTGCCTAAAAAGAAATGCAAAACATTTTTCTCACAAGTACTGTCCACACTTTTCAAAGGGATTTATCTATGTACAATATGTGTGATTTTTTAATTTTTTGTTTTTTTTAAATTGCTCAGTGAAAAATGTCATTTCTGTCCTTATATCATCATAGTGGTCGGGGCCCAAAAAGAAATGAGTACACACCAGACATCAAAGGAAATAATAATAATAATAATAATAATAATAATAATAATAAATGGCATGATTCTATACTAGTCTTGGCTCTAATAGCTTCTGATCTTAAAGGATTGGAGATGTTAACATATACATGTTGAGGATTGTTCATGTAACCGTAAGTTCTATGCTAACAGTTTCTTCTGTCGCACTTTTCGCTTGTGGAACTCTTTTCCAGCAACAGGCTTTCCAGTGAACTTTGATCTCCCAGCACAGAAAATAAATCTGAAAGATCTTCTTTCACTTGTTTATCCATCAGATTCGATGGGGATTCTATTTTAACAACAACAACAACAATAATAATAATATTTTTAATGCAACACCAAGCATGAGTTTCATGGCTTCTAATCCTAATTGATTTGAAGTGTTACCATGTTTTGTCATGGGTGAATTAAGATGTTACATTAAATATTTTGTTCAATACCACAGATTTGCTTGTCCGTGGCCTGACTGTAACCAATTGGGCATGTGACCTTGAGTCTGACGCACAATGCATCATGAGTAATTCAAGTGCATAATGGCCAGGTGTAAAAACGTTTGGAAAGATGTTAATAGTACCATGGACTGGATATGTGAGCAACGGCGACGTTTTAGAGAAAACAGAAACAAAAAAAAAGAGACTTATACTTACAATCAGAACAAGACAACTGAAATTTCTAGGGTACATAATGAGAAAAGCGGGCTTGGAAATTTTAAAATATTGAAGGCAAGGGGGACAGAGGAAATTACCTAGTAACTTACCTAACGAGATTGTGTAAATGTTTGGCAGAGCAGGGATTAGGAAAAATATCAAAAAGACAAAATTTACTTAGAGCTACAAAGGACAGGAAATTGTGGAGAGCCATGATTGTCCACATCCTGAATGGAGATGGTCCATGAAAAAGTAGACTGCACCATTGTAGTGCTCAATATCAAGAGACAGAATATTAAGAGAAAAATATGAATAAATTTCATTTTACTGTCAAGCACCCTGATGAATAGATGCGAATTTGGATAGATAGATAGAAACAGACTGAGATAGATAGATAGATAGATAGATAGATAGATAGATAGAAACAGACTGATATATATATATATATATATATATATATATATATATATATATATATATATATATATATTCATACATGTTTCATTAAATAATATAGACAAGTGTTGTCTGTTTATTTTATGTAAATTTCTTTCATATCGTCTGATATGCTTAATAACATTACCATTAAACGAAGAAAATCACAATATTGATACATATTTTTTAATCCAATTTAAGCTTTCGGCTTACATAAGCCATTATCAAAGATGACAATTACTGTACAATATATTAAGTAATACATGGACAAGACAGTGATGATAGTCTGTTTCTGTTTACATGGATGATTTCCAAGCAACGATAAACGCGTGCATATAAGACGCTGGAAGCGAAAATCGCAGCGCAGCTCATGACGTCACACATGACCACGCGAGAGTAAATTCGAGACGGATTAAGTATGGGAAGCCGTTGGTATAACCAATGGCTTCTGTTACCAATTATAGACATTTAAGATATAATTATAGACATATATATATAAAGATAGATAAATAAATATAGACTTAGATAGTCAGTAACAGACTGAAACAGAAACAGATTGAGATAGATAGATAGATAGATAGATAGATAGATAGATAGATAGATAGATTGAACATAGAAGTCAACACTGAAGATTGACACAGTGTCATGCTTCAAGCAATCTGATTTCATAGTCTGAAGATCGCACGAGGCGTGAAGCTGACAGTTACCATGCAATGTTGACTCCCATGTATACAGTCGATATCTACAAACGTTATAATATTGAGCACTCTTCCTCCTAATAAGTAGAGAAAATTTTTCAAGGTAATGATAACAGCACGCAAACTTTACAGAAAAAGGCCCACTTTTCAAAGTTGAGCTGAGCGACCAAGGACCCGCAGATGATTTTGCAAACCAGACTCGTTCCTGCATAATTCTTAATTAATACTAACAGACACACAATAGACTTTTTGGAGAGTCTGAAGACTGACTTTCTCCACGTCCATTATTTCATGCACGCTTTAACCCGTCGTCAGACTTGCCAATTTTATTCCAAAACTGATGTAAATATCCGGCAGGTCGGTTAGGAAGGACATCCACATAGTCGGTATTAGAGAGCCGATTTTCATGTGATCTTAGATGACTAGTAAATCAGGCACGATATGGAACTTTATATATATATATATATATATATATATATATATATATGTATGTATACCCTTCTTCGTAATTAGAGAGGAAATGTTCTTTCGGTAAAATATTATTAAAAACAAACAGACATTTTCGAAAATTCCGTCTGAAACTGTCCGAAGGGAAACGAACTTCAGACAATTTCTGAATGAATTTCTTCCTTCTCCGAGAAGTATTATTCGTAATTTTAAAAGTCGATCATTAAAACTAATTGACACAAAATGTCTACATATATATATATATATATATATATATATATATATATATATATTGATAGATAGATAGATTGATAGATAGATTGATAGATAGATAGTTAACATTCGTGTCAGTCAGCTGTTGGCTCTCACGCTGGCCAATAGAATCTTCCTGCCTATTCGTGGCAGCCTGCTATTGGCTCTCACTCTGGCCAGTACAAAATAGCTGCAAACTACATGAAAACTGCCGTAGAAGCATGAAAAAATATATAGATAGATAAATAGATTGAGAAGCACCACTACCATACCTGCCATGGTCAAAGGTAGAAAATAGTCAACTATCTCAAGCCCTGATAAAGAGAGAGAGTAAGAGAGAAAGAGGAAGATAGGGGAGTACAAACAGGTAGACAGATAGATGGGGGTTAAACAGATAAAGACACAGATGCATGCATATGCACACACACACACACACATACACACACACACACACACACATATATATATATGTATGCATATATATATATATTAATATTATATAGCGATCTATGCTCGTTATATTACGTATAACTTGATAAGAAAGACATTCTTTGTACATATATTTTAATTATTATTTTAATAATCAGCTAATAAGCACGTAATAATGTACAGACTATATATTAACCATCGTGAACACACACACACACATATATATATATATATATTTATAAGTATATATATATATATATATATATATATATATATATACTAGCAGCATGGCCCGGTGTTGCCCGTGCTTGATTCAAAAATCGTACGACTCATAAAGCAATCGTTATCACTTGACTTAAAATATTTTTGCCCTTCCTTGCCTTTAAACGAGTGCCGTGCTGATGTTGCTACATGCCTTACTTCTTGCCTATCTCACACTGCAATTTTTTTCTAAGCTCTATACTAAACATTAAAACCGTTACGAAAAAAGAACTAAACAAAATGAACACAAAACGATCAGCTTTAAAAAAGGACTCGTAACTGGAAAAACCGAATGAAAAAAGAATGTTAACAACAAATAATTTTCTCACGCATTCCAGTTCTGCGGAATCAGAATCAACGTTGAGTTTAAGCAAGTGGATGAGCCAATTGGAGTAAAGTGCCATGCAGATTTAAATTTTTCCCACTTGTGGCGAATGCAGGTATCGATTTCTTTTGCATGCTACTATGTTAGTTAACTTTCGTGTCAGTCAGCTTTTGGCTCTCACGCTGGCCAATAGAATCTTCCTGCCAGTACAAAATGGCCGCAAACTACATGAAAAATGCCGTAGAAGCATGAAAAAAATCGATTATTTTCACTATCGATGGGAGTTGGGAAATGCAAAGTCGGTCTTGGCCTTTCCACTAACTTGAAGCATGTGCATGTAAATTTTTGTGCAAATCCGTCGAAAATTGCGGCCGTGCATTCGTTACACACACACACACACACATCTTTCCTATATATATATATATATATATATATATATATATATATATATATATATATACCGGGTGTAACAGCAAAATTATCCAAATCGTTTAACAGCATAATTATCCATCCCACAAAATGTTTAATATCTAAAAAAAAAAAACACTAAACTACTTGAGTTTCTTTTTCCACGGTTTTCAGATAAGATGTTGAGTCATATTCACACTATATTTCGTAAGAATCAGAGGAAAATCCTTTGACTTATTCAGCTGAAAAAGAGAACAGGTTAAAATTGATATATGTCAGACCCACTGTCTTCCTAACTGAGCAATGGTGAGAGGGAAAAGATCATTCAGCCCTTCAGTAATGGTAGCAACATTTTTACCCTGGCTTTCATCTTCAAAGTCCATTCAAGAACCATCAAAAGAATAAGTTTAAAAACAGGGAACAGTAGAGAGGAAATCTGGATCAGGACGTCGCAACAGGAAGAGGGATCATCCTTTCAACTTAGTGCTAAAGAGATCAGAAAGAAAATATCCAGCTCAATCCATAAATCGTTTGGCACGTGATAGAGGAGTTTCAGCTACGACAGTCGAAGGATCCATGAAAAATGAGTTGAAAATGAAATCGTACGTGAAAACTATGAGGCACCTTGTTACTCCAGGACAGAAAGTTAGAAAGTTCGAGAGGGCGAGGATGATCTTGAATAAGTTGGAAAATGGTCCTGGAATAAAATATACATGTTTGAACTTTATTTCGATACTTCATGAGCTTCTGATACTTAGCTATTAAGGAATTAATGAAGAACATGTCATTTTCGTTTGTGATCGATTTCATCACGATTCTTCCATTATGGTTGGAGTGTAATTATACATTCTTATTGCATAAAGCAGTGTCCAGTAGTGTTATAAAAAAACTAAATAGAAATAGAAAATATCCAATTCAATCCATAAAACATTTGTCACGTGAGAGAGGAGTTTCAGCTACGACAGTCCAAGTAACGATGAACAATGATTTGAAAATGAAATCGTACGAAAAACGTGTGAGGCAACTTGTTACTCTAGAACAGAAAGTTAGAAGGTTAGAGAGGGCGAAGATCATTTTTCATAAGTTGGAAAATGATCCTGGAATAATATATATATATATATATATATATATATTTTTGAAGTTTATTTGAATACGTCAGGAGATTCCGATGCTTTAGTATGATTAATTAATGATGAGTATGTCATTTTCGTTTATGATTGATTTCATCACGATTCTTCTGTTAAGGTTAGAGAGTAATTATACATTCTTATTTCTCAAAGTAGAGTCCAATAGAGTTATAAAAACCTCGGAAAATTCCAGTAAGATATCTTAAATCATTTCTTAGATACATCGGTTCAGAGCTTAATCTAAGAATTGGACAATTTTGCTGTTACATGGTTTGGACAATTTTGTTGTTATATCCGTTACACACATAGACACACACACACACACACACACACACACACACACACACACACACACACACACACACACACACACACACACACACACACACACACAGAGAAGATTCCAGTGATATTTTTTCTAAACAATGATCGCATTTCAAACTGTTTTCTCGGTGGAAATCCTAATAATTTACGACACTTGCACTTATGTACGTACAGTGGCAAGAATATGACCATTAAAATCTAAGCAAAATATAGAGAAACATTTAGAAACAAAGAAAATGTTACTGAACTGTTATGCAATATCAGTCATCTCCTATAGCAGTCAATGCTGGACAATCTCCTGACAGATGAAGAAGAGAAATGTACAGAAGAATGCTTGGAATGTCTTCGACTGAATAGGTGATTACGGAAGAAATTTAAAGAAAAATGGAAGCCAAAAAAAAAAAAAAAATGGCGCCTACATTTAGAATAAAGAAGAGACGGTTAAAATATTTAGGACACATAATGGGGAAGGACAAGAGAGAAGCGGGCCATAGGGGAACAACTAGTAACCTATTTAACAAATTGTGTAAATGGATGGCAGAACAGCGTATAGGATGGATTGTGAAAAGACAAACCTTACTAAGAGCTACAAAGAGTAGTTGTGGAGAGCTATGACCATGTAGGTCCTGAAGGCAGACGGCACATAGAAGAAGAAGAAGAAGAAGAAGAAGAAGAAGAAGAAGAAGAAGAAGAAGAAGAAAGCACTTGGTGATCGAGATATCTCAGTGTTTATGCACGTATTCAGTATCTGTCGATTGCGCATTGTATCTTTTGGCATTCGATCGTTTCTTTTTGTCTGACTGTAGCCATCTCTCAAGATGGACTATCACCCACACTCAGAAAAACCACCAAACATGGAGATGGTTTTATTTCCAGCACAAGAAATTTACCACTGCGGAGGAAGTGTTTTCTGGGTGGAGCCAAACGGTTGGCTGTTGCCGACTGCAGACAAAAAAAAAACCCTTGAGATGCAGTCAGTCATTCAATTACAATCCGAATGAGCATTCGACCAGTGTTAATGCGACATTACATAATAGTTAGGGACTAGACCGGCCATAGCTTCTCTTGACCCCTCCTCCTGTCTGAACTCCCTTCACACCACCACACAACAAACCCATCAACTCACACGCAAACACTGACAAACAAAAACATCGATTGGAAATCACAGGATGATTATACGAACACACACACACACCATCAAACACACACATCTATATTCATGTAATTAAATACGCAAAGATTTCCGCAATCTCTTTGTTTTCTTTGTCACACACATATACTATTAAACGCACTATCATAGCAATACATCCATCGAAACACGCTTGTTTAACTTACACAGATATACACATAGCTGAACTTGTAAAAGTATTGAACCAAATACTGTCTTTGTTATTTTTACTTACTAAAGTAGGATATTTCTGATGGAAACAAGTCAAAGAAAAATTATTGTCATGAATAATTTATCATAAATTTCCGGTGGAGAATTTTATTCTTAAAGACAGTTACCATTAAAAAGAAGAAAAGAAAATGAAAAGAAAAATGCGATTTATTCAGACTTGTTTCCCAAAATATGCGCCAAAGAGGATCAATGTCCATAGCCTCAGACGACACTTAATTTTCATCTCTCGTCTTTTATCATATCGAATATCAGTAAACCATAATAGTCCAGTTTACCATTCTATAACTGGTTATAATAAATCTTGTGCTTGGCAAAAGTAAACTTATTGAATACACATACACAGGCACAGATAAATATACAGATAGTTAGATGAATAGAAAGAGATTGAGATAGATAGCTCGATAGATAGAGAGTAAGAGGTTGAGATAGATAGAAATAAAGAGTGAGTGAGAGATTGAGATAGATAGATAGATAGAGAGATAGATAGAGAGATAGATATGCCAAAGCTATTTGTTACTTGACAAACTTCAAGGAAAATTGGAAATGCATTCATACGCACACATA
>CAHIKZ030002722.1:6235000-6285000 GCA_903632075.3 Acanthosepion pharaonis | reverse complement strand
CGATCTCTCTATATATCGACTTATATCTCCCTTTCTCTATATATTTCTGTTTCTATCTCGTTCCCGTTTAAAATTCTGTGATTTCATCCAAACGAGATTTGAATCAAATTTAGTTTTGCAGCATGTAAAGAAACCCAGTCGTAAGTGTTGGAAATTAGGTGCTAGTTTACGTAGAGAGCCAGCATTGCCCTCTCCTCCGTTTGAAGGAAGTGAAGTTGATAAAAATCCAGCGTCGCTTATCTCTCCGATGTTAGTTGACAGAGGCGGGGGGGACAAAACTCCGTACACTGTCCTCTTTTCAAATACTGCTTTGTTGTTGTTGAGTTAAAAGAAATACTTTAAATATGTTAAATGCTGTAAAATATTTTTTTTAAAATTGACCTAAGCAGGATCTAAAGCTAATGATCCTTATGACAAACAAAATCTAACCCTTCCTTAACCTAACCACTCAAAATGAGTCGACGCCATATTACCTTCTATAAAAAAAACAACAACAAGGTACAATTTTAGTATTTAAAATATTCTCTCTTTGCTTACGGCCACATTACGTACGATTAAGCAATGTCGAATCTGTTCAGTACCTAAATGGGTAACCGCTTGTGAATACCAAGTCATCTAAGCTTGGATGTTCGGGTGGTGAAATGGATAATGGCTCAGAATTCTTAATCTGAAAGCCGACTTTTGGGTTTGTTATATCCATTTAAGTGCAAATACCCTTCTCCCACCAGCTATGGGTTAATTAATAAAACTTGTATCACTAAACCTTTATTATCGTACAACCTAAAAATATTTTCTGCCTTTGAATAACATACCAAGGGTTGATAAGCCGTAAAAAACGAAACAGTCAATCAATCAAGATATTCTCTGCAATTAATTTAAGCTTTCACATTGTTTTTTTTTTTAATGTGCATGTCTGATGTTGACCGAAATCCTAACCGTCCATTCGATGAGCAAAAGATGCTTTCCAAAAGCTAAGCAAGATACTAAATTGTAGTAAATTTTCGTTAGAAACAAAATAAAAAGAGTGCTGAACCATGAAGTGATATCAATCCTCTTAAATAGCAGTAAAAGTTGGACAATCTCCCGACAGATGAAAAGAAAACCGGTGCCTGCGTAAATGTGGTTCTGCAGAAGGATGCTGAGAATTTCATGTACGGAGAGAGTAAACAATGAGGTCTCAAGGAAAATGAAAAAAAAAAAACACTTTTACTCAGAATCAGAAAGTGATATTTCTTTGGCACATGCGGAACTTGACCCTCAGATGCCATATAGAGGGCAAGAGAATCAATGAAAAAACAGCGTGCCATCGAAGCTACCTGTCGAGCTTGCGTAAATGGATGTCGGAACGGGAGGCAAGGGGATTGACAAAGGGCGAAACGCTGCTATGGTCTATAAACGCTATGGGCTTGTGGAGACGGAGACGGTTCATAGAAGGTGGAGGCTTTGAAAAGCGTATATTTTCAGTAGGAAATCATTTTGCCGGGAAGTATAGAACTGCTCGACTTTCGCTACAAATGTTACATTAATAGGATTGGTTTTATGCTTAATTAAAAGTAACAGCGAAAAGTGCTGATATGAAAGAATGTTATTAAACCATAAGTCAATAGAAAAATATGTTCAGAAATTAGGATAAATAATTCTTTTTCTACCATTAGAGGAGACTTATGATGATTTATTAAAATCGATAGCTTATAAATAATTCATTTATTTAAATTTTAATCATCCTTTGTTTCGCTAAGTTACTGAATGAGTTTGGTTAAGAGGAAGAAATTTAAGTTTAAAATAAATGAGAAGTCTAAGTAATGATTAATCTCCCAGAAAACGTTAATTTTAAGTCAGTCTGAACATATCTATTGTTTTCAATCAGAACACATTTATCTATGTCAAACTGTCTGTCTGCCTATCTATCTATCTATCTATCTATCTATCTATCTATCTATCTGGTGTAACAACAAAATTTTCCAATTCGTATAAGAGTATAATCGTCCATCCCACAAAATGTTCAATATCTAAAACCACTAAACTAATTGAATTTTTTTCCAGGTTTTCAGATGAGACGTTTAGCCATTTGTTGCAAGAATCAATGAAAAATCCTTTGAGTTATTCAGATAGAAAGTGAAAAGGCTAAAATCCTTTTGTGTCAGATCCACTGTCTTCCGAACTGAGCAGTGGTGAGAGGAAAAAGATCATTCAGTCCTTCAGTAATGATACCAACATTCATACTCTAGCATCCATCTTCAAAGTCCATTCAAGAACCATCAAGAGAACGGTGAATAATTTATAAAAAAAGAGGGAACAGTAGAGAGGAAAACTGGATCAGGAGGTCACAACAGGAAGAGGGATCATCATTTCAACTTAGAGCTAAAGAGATCAAATAGAAAATATCCAATTCAATCCATAAAACAGTTGGCACGTGAGAGAGGAGTTTCAGCTACGACAGTCCAAGTAACCATGAAAAATGACTTGAAAATGAAATCGTACGAAAAACGAGTGAGGCAACTTGTTACTCTAGAACAGAAAGTTAGAAGGTTAGAGAGGGCGACGATCATCTTTAATAAGTTGGAAAATGATCCTGAATAATATATATATATATATATATATATATATATATATATATATATATATATATATATATATTAAGTTTATTTGAATACATCAGAAGATTCCAATCATTTACTATGATTAATTAATGGTGAGTATGTCATTTTCGTTTATGATTGATTTCATCACGATTCTTCTGTTAAGCTTAGAGAGTCATTATACATTCTTATTTCTCAAAGTAGAATCCAATAGTGTTATAAAAATTCCAGTAAGATATCTTTAATCATTTCCAGTAAGATATCTTTAATAGTTTTAAGATACAACGGTTCAAAATTTAATCTACCAAATAGACAATTTTTATTTTTATACGATTTGGACAATTTTGCTGTTACAACCGGTTTATCAGTCATTTTCATATCTATCTATCTATCTATCTATCTATCTATCTAATTCAATCATTTGCATATCTATCTATTTCAATCATTTGTGTATCTATCTATCAATCTATCTCTCTCTCGATATGTGTGTGTTTCTATCAGTCATTTTCATATCTATTTCAGTCATTCCCATCTATCTATCTATCTATCTATCTACTTGCATATATATATACATATATACATATATATATATATAAATACATATATATTTCAGTCGTTTAATATCTATCTATCTATATATATATATATATATGTGTGTGTGCATATATATATATATATATATATATATACATAAATATTTCAGTCATTTTAATATCTATCTATCTATCTATCTATCTATCTATCTATCTATCTATCTAATTATGATCTACTCTATGACTCTCTGGTAACTGATCTTCTTATGTTTTTCCCCACTTTTCATAATTGGTTTGACGAGTAAGGAATAGCCATTGTTTCGAATGCCAGTTTCCAAGGCAAACAGGCTCTTCCAATTTACAAATCTGACTCAGCACAACCTTCTCCACCAGTACGTCGTTATTCATTACATTTCTGCATTGTAAAATTGACAATAACCACGATATAAATATCTTAGTTTGTTCTCATCTGTCTGCTTATCTACCACTGTATGAACCCCTAAAAACATACCATTCCAACGAGTTATAAAAGAAACACCTTTATCTTTTATACATTATAGATATGTATGAGGACTATTCTGGTACAAGGCCAGTTGAAACACAAAAATATTGTAGGATGTTAATTTTCTACTGGACGGAGGTATGTGTTTTGATGTTCAGCTTTCGAAATCCTGTCTGTTCAATTCAAACACCGACCCCTGTGCCCGTTGCTCATTCGTTAGGAAGTTAGAGTTCCGACCCGGGTTCGAATCTTGTCATGGTTGATTTGTCAGTTTGGAAATATCTTGATAATATCAGCCAGAAATGTATTTACGGTCTGCTCAGTATGGTTGCAACCACAGCTTGGCACTGTGGGTGTTAAAGAAACCTGAATAAGTGTTTAGCTCCCCTCCCATATACTCAGAAACTAACAGCCAGGCGTTAATTTTATGTGATGTGGCACAGATGGTGAATATCCAAGCAGATAACAGTCAACAACGATAAAATGAAAATAGGTGGAGCGGGTTTAAATTGCAGCTAAGATAAATAGCGTTCATTTCGCACTAATGCCCTCGGAAAAGTTATCACTCCATTCTCCACCCTGGCAGACTGGACTCTGTAGATTTTGCTGACAACCAGTATACATTAAGTACCATGTGTTTTCTCTGGCATCTTAGTGTCTTTTTGCAGGTTTGAAATTATTAAAAAAAAACAGTGAAAAGGCGCACAGATGCTTTTGGAAAAGACATAAGTCCATTTCATCTCTGCCACTCTAGCTATGGATTAAATAGCATAGTAGATTGGTTTTTAAAGAATTAAGTAACAAGCAGTCTAGAAGGACAATTCTGAAACGAAGAGAAAGCAACGGGAAACAACTCCACTATTTCTTCCAAGAACAATCATAGCAATTCACAGATAATAAAGAAAATGAATCTGTGGAGATTCATGATCGCCCACGTCCTGAAAGACATGGCATTTACAAAACTATTTCTGTAGTTTTGAAAAAATAGTTCAGGGACCCATTGCACACACTTAAATAACTGGTGTATGTTAATGTGAACCATGATGTGAAACTGATGTAGAATTGCTTCTTCTTCTTCTTCTTCTTCTTCTTCTTCTTCTTCTTCTTCTTCTTCTTCTTCTCCGCCTCTTCTTCCTCCGTCTTCTCCTCCTCCTTTTCTTCCGCCTCCTTCTCCTCCTACTCCTTTTTCTTTTCCTTTTTTTTCTTCTCATCCTCCTGCTCCTCCTTCTCGTCCGCCTCCCCTTCTTCGCCCCTTTCTTCTTGTTTTTGTTCTTCTCCGCCTCCTCCTTTTTCTTCTTTTCGTTTTTCTCCTCCTCCTTCTCGTTCTCCTCTTCATTTCCCTTCTTCGCCTCCTCCTTTTTCGCTCCTTCTTCTTCTTCTTCTTCTTCTTCTTCTTCTTCATTATACAGGCGATCAAGGCATTCCCCAACTCCCTATCTTTTATCTTAATGTTTGTCGTTTTATTATACCTTTCACTCCCTGTTCTGACATTCATCGTTTTCTCACCAATGAAATAATCGAAAAAGAAATTAAATAAAAACATCTATTTGGGCCTTTTTTTAGGAAACCGGTTTTATTACGACACTTAACAAAATAGTGTTAGCCATATCTTCTAGCTGACACGTCATTTGCATGAGCCTAGGCTCTACCCTCACCACCTTAGCAATAAGAAACCTAACATAAAAAGGAAAATACTTTAAACCATAGCTGACAGGAGTAAGAAATAACTTTTTCAATTCGACTTTTATTGTACCTTTATTTTTATTAGTTTCATATCAACTCAATAGACTTTGAACTGCATCTGATTTCAGGGACTATATAAGCTTATAGTTAGAATTCCGCCATCAATATATTTTCCTCCTTACATACAAAAATGGAACATTAATAAATTTCAATACATTTTTCTGTATACCAACTGTTTATAATGCTGAAAAGCATAATGTTTGCAGATAAATAAATGTGTTATTTGTCGATGTAAACTTGTTTTACCAGTCAATTACAAATATCCGAATATCATAACCCAGCAAGGTCTAATAGTCAAACTTAGCGGATGGACTCCAAACCCTCAAAAGTTAGTAGATTTTTTCCACTAAAAACCCAGCAAAACGTACTGAAAATCCCGCAACACACACACACACACACACACACAGAGAGAGAGAGAGAGAGAGACGCGCGAGCGCACACACACACAAACGAACAAACAAATAACATGCAAATGGCGAATGTATCAATTTAATTCATCATTCTTTGAATACATCATAGCAGGTGGGGAAAAATGACTGACATATGACAATGTTTAACGCAAAAGGCATTGGATTGACAAGCATAAATATACATGGTACAATCACTTAGAATAAGCTAAAAAAATATAGTAGATCTTTATTGTCAAGAACAAATGAGGTGTGAAGATTTGCGCCAAAAATCTCTGATTTAATCAACGGGAAGTGACTGTTTCTAAAGCAGGGGTCTAAATTCAATGACATAAAAGTGCCATTAATTGCTAAAGGAGAGGTCCAGGGAGCCATAAAAACCTCCGTACAAGTGAAAGAGGGAGGGGGAGTGTATCTGTGAGAGAGAGAGAAAGAGAAAGAGAGAGAGAGAGAGAAAGATAGAAAGAAGGGTGAAGGCAGACAGGCAGTCAGGCAAGATTTCGTACGTATTCAAACCGTTCGTGTTTATTAAGTACATATTTAAAAAAGCAAAATTTAAACGTAATTTTCAAAAAAAGAATCATCAATTTTCTAAATGTTTCTTTTTTTTTTTGTAATGATTGATCCGTTTTCTGTGGCTTATCAACCCTTTGCAAATTATTTAAAGCGAGAAAATATTTTGGATTGTGAGAATTTGGTGGGCGGGGGATAATAATCATTTCGTGATACGCGTCTTACTAATTAACCCATAGCTGGGAGGAGAAGAGGTGATTTCATACTTTTTCCAGAGGTATTAGCGCGTAACTGACTATAACGAACCCAACTGGAATTGGAACTTAGCTCTCCAATTAGCAATTCCTAACCATTATCAATTACAGCAACCAGATATCCAAACTTACAGCACCTGATATTTCCATGCGGTCACCCATCTTTGTACTGACCAGGCCCGATGTTGCTTAACTTCGTTGATCGTACGAGAATCGCTGTTTTCAACGTGATGTGGCTGTAAATCCCTCGTGATTTTGAGGGACGTTTAGCAACCCTGTTTAACTCTGTCACAAAATATAAATATTCCCCCTTTTCTGGAAGAGTTCGGATCTCCAAGCAATTTTTTTTTTTTTTGTGATTGTTAAGCCTTTTTGTTTCAATTATATAATTTGACCAAAAAGAAGTCTTTCTTCCTAGAATTTTCAGTTTATTTAATATTTTCTCAAACCTCTCTCTAACATGATTTTCTGTGGTTGGGTTAGCTACCCTTTACCCCCCACCCCACCTTAATAAGAGATCAAATCTATTAGTCAACCAAACCTTTGCTAAGTACTCTGCTTGTCGACCTCTCTGCCTGGGGGTGGGTGAGAGATAATGGTTTAGGGATTCAAGTCTTACTAATTAATCCATAGCTGGGGTAGAAGAGGTGGATCCATATCTTTCCCCAAGTGACAATAACGAACCCAACCCGAGTTGGAACTCGGCTCTTCGATTAAAATTTCCGATCCATTATTCATTACACCACCCGCACATCCAAGTTTGCAGCACCTGTACTCTCAAGCAGTCACTCATCTAGGTACTGGTTGACTTTAAGTTCAAATAGGCGCTCAAGACATGCGGCCTGAGAGAGCATCCGTAAATCACAATTGGTAATAGTTCTGGATCCGATTGGAAATGATGGGGTATCACTTGTTTGGTTTTTAAGGCATTGAATATGACCAGCCAGTAAACTGAACTGTTAGAGCTCGGTCAGAGAAGAGATCAGCTGCCGATCTCTGGTCATCTCGAGTTTTGAAGGTGAACCCTTATATCATTGTATCATCAGCATAGACATTTACAAATGATTGGAGTATACTATTATTGCGGCCAAGTAAATGGATAAAAAAGTACAACAGAAGAGTATTACACGACTAGTGAGTGTGTGTCGTTTGACCCAGCGTTCAATCTATGCGCCTGTTAATATTTAACAGCCCCCACGAGGGATGTATGTGTCCCAAGGCCGAGTTTACCGTGGGTTCTCCGAGCCCGTAGGCTCGGCGAAAAATATTCCCTTAGAACCCGTATAAATGGGTTCAGGGTTTCCCGAAGGGCAAAGTTTCGTCCGGGTTCCTCTCTGCTCAAGGCAGATAGCTCGACAGTAATGAACAATCTTTTCGGGTATTCCCCCAAGGCCTTCTCTCCTACTAATCTTATAGTAGGCGGAACAGTCCAACATAGACTCTTTAGAGGGAGGACACCACAACAACTATAAAGCAGATCATTTATATAAAATATTAAGTGGGTTGGACCGAGAAGTGGGATGGCTTAACTTCGGTGATCCTACTGAAATCAGTGTTTTCTGTTTTTTGTCACGAAATATAAATAAATATATATTCCCACTTTTCTTGAAGAGTTCAGATCTCCAAAGAATTTTTTTTTCTTTGTGATTATTGAGCGTTTTTTTTTTTTGTATTTTTTTTTTTTTTGAATTATATAATTTTGCCAAAAACAAGTCTTTCTTCCTTGAATTTTCAGTTTATTTAATATTTTATCAAAAATCTCTTTCTAACATGATTTCCTGTGATTTGGGTTAGCTACCTTTTATCCCGTGTACCCCCGTCTCCACCTCAATAAGAGATCAAATCTATTAGTCAACCAAACCTCCGAATTTGCTAGTACTCTGCTTGACGACCTCTCTTCCTTCGGGCGAAGAGGAACTCAGACGAGGCTATACCTACGGGCAGAGTCTCGTCTGGGGAAGTAGACAGCCACCCGACCCCGTGTATGTTGTGTATATGGGAAGTTTTGCCCGTACGTACGCGCTCGGAAGACCCACGTTAAACCGACCTTGTGCTATATCCCCCATCTATGGGGAACACGGGTAAATACCGTGTTCAAATCTATTCCTTCTCTCGCTATAAAAAAAAATCTTCATTTTCTGTTTTGAGTGTAGTCTGTCGTCTCAATTGCAGCCCTCCGTCACTACGTGTAGCCAAATCTATTCTTTCTCAGCTAATAAATAAAACCTTCCATTCCGTCATGCCTGAGTTATTTGTAATCATTTCAATAATATTCTTTTCAAGACTGTTTTTTCGAAAGAATTACAATGTAGTAAAAATTGAGAAGATGAAACCGTCACTTCGAGTTCCTTTATCTTCTAAACCAAGATTAAGATTTCTTTTTAAGCAGGTCCTTCGCAAGTAGGACATTACAAAATAAAAAGTAGCTAAATCAGATATTAAGGTTTAAAGATTTTAATTTTGTTCATCATTTCGTTCCAAGCAAGGCGAGAAAAACCACTAAGACACAATGGGGTTACTGAGAGTTAAAGAAAGAGAGAGGACAATAAAATAACATGGTTCAAATAGACAGAAGGTGAGGATTGACACTGTGTTAAAATTTTTAAAGATCATAGTTGATAAGAAGCTGGAGAAGAGTTCAAGAAGTGAGAAGTTCGAGAGAAGAAGCTATTAGAATAGAACTTACAGTTGCATCTAGCAATTTCAACAGCAAAATTATGAAACCTACCAGCCAATTTAGTACTGCATTTAAATACTTGAAATTGTGGTACCAAAGAGGACAGCTTATCAGTACAATTACTTTGCAAATATTTATAGAAAAGGAACACGGAAACTACGTTACGGTGTTGGGAAATCGCTTGAAGTCGAGATGCCAGGTCAGGATCAATAACGTTGCAGATTCTTCATTCGGTTTTGTCAAGAAACTCTAGATATAAAACAGATTGACCAGACCAGATGTGGCAGCAATATAGGATGCACGGACGAATGGTACAATTATAAATGTTCAAGATCGACTCGAGGGTGGGTTGAGCATATAGTGAGCCGACTTTCCGAGCAGCAGACCTAGCAATTGATTCAATATACTCGTATCAGTGGATAATGTGAGACCGAGAAGGCGCAATGGGTTGCTCTCCTGGAGGTTAGCGTGAACCACGTTGATGTTAAGCAAAAAGGTTTCTCTAAGATGACTAAGAGAAAGCATTAAGAGAAAGCATATTGAGTTTTAAAGATTTAAATTTTGTTCATTATTTCACCGCAGGCAAGGCGATAAAAAAAAACCCAAAGGTGCAAGGAGTTACTGAGAGCGAAAGAAACAAAGAGTAAAATAAAACAACAGGATTCACGGAAACAGATGACTATTGGCATCGAATGTAAATTATTTAAGATCGTACGAAGGAAGAAGCTTGAAGAGCTTTATACAATCAAAGAGTACGAGAGAATAAACTGTGAGCATAAATTAAGGTTACCATTAGCAATTTCAACAGTGAAATTATGAGACCTAACTGCCAATCTAGTACTGCGCTTAAATTCGTTAAGTTGTGGTACTAAAAAGGAAAGATCATCAGAACAATTATCGTTAAAGTATTTATAGAAAAGGCACAGGGAAGTTACGTTACGGTGGTGAGAAAGTGACAGAAATGCTAGGTCATAACCGATAAAGTATTCTATTTATTTTATTTTATTTTTTTTTATCTGATTCTCTCATAAAATGAACTTTTTTTTTAGATCCTTCAAACATATTTTCGTTTTGCTTGTAAATCCACAATATGCTTGATCTTCGCTTCTATTATTTTCTGGGTGAAGACTTTTTCCCCATATAAGGCATAAAAATTTTAGAAGGTGATATTTCGGAAAAAAGGAATGGAAAATAAAATTTATTTTGAAAATTAATGGTATTATAGCCATTAATTTTCCAAATATTTTATTTTAGGTAAATGATATAGCTCAACTCAATAGTTTATCATATACTGAGGCCAAGAGGACAAATTTGGCTTTCTGTTTAATTCTCAGTTCCCGAAAAAGTAGAACGGCAGCTCGAACCACTTCAACCTTCCCACTATCTCCGTGGATGTTTTGTGGCAAAAATTAATGTATGAAAGAGATGAATTTGTCTTTGACAGAATATTTTTCCACTAGCATTCCAGATATGTTTTATTATAGTATTGCACAAGACGGTTGTTATGAATAATCAAGAGTGGTTATCCCTTGTTTTGTTACTCTCCTCTTTGAGAGGGCTATTTCTGTTTACTGGGACTATAAAAGGACACTATAGGCGAACCTTGTATTCTCAGTTGAATAAAGCTTTCTTAAAGACTCTACCTGCGTACTTTTGTCATTACGACGGTTACCAATCTAAACAGTAGAATTCCAGATTTTCTTTTACTTGGTAATCCTAAACGGTTACCAATCTAAACACCAGAATTCCAGGTATTCTTTTATTTGGTAATCCTAAATGTTTTCCAACCTATACACCAGAATTCCAGATTTTCTTTTAGCTGGTAATCCGAAACTGTTACCAATCTAAACACCAGAATTCTAAATTTTCTTTTACTTGTTAATCCTAAACGGTTACCAACTAAACACCAGAATTCCAGATTTTCTAAACAAAGAATAAAAAGTTTACTTTAAATAGTGGGCTATGTTTTCGACAAATAACTTTAACGTTGCTACATGTTTAATGTCGTTTAAGTGCCGTTTCGCAAAACAGTATATTGCTTTTTGTACAGTCTATTAACCTGAAACAGAAAAAGTAATTTTTAATCACTATTAACAGTTGATTTATGCAATAAAAATGAACAGAATTAAAAGACAACAAAGAAATGCACCAACCACGGTGATTGGTCATGAAAAACGCTGAAGAAAAAATAAACAACACAGAAAATAACAGAATGAGCTAAACGGTTATCGAGTCTCAACCATCTGAACACGATTGAGGAAAATAAAATTATTGTGCACTCTGTTAAAAAAGGAAACATGAAAAGAAAATACACGCGTGTCAATGAGACGAGTATATTTTTTTAACAAATAAATCATCTTCCATCTCCAACACAGTCATTCTGTTTACATAAGGAAGGTCTCTTTTGATTTAATAAAAATAGTTTCAAAGACTTTTAGATGGCAGCTAGAACGTGATCTGTACAAAAGAGAGAATATAACATCGCGGAAGGATGCTGCAAATTATGTGGTCGACCCTTTCTAATAAACTTCGGGACAGGTTGAATAATTTTCTTCTCTAGAAGTTGAATGATCCTACCTATAGTTTTCATATGACATTTACATTTATATATAAAAAAAAATAGTTTTAATGATACACAGGCCATCTTTATAAATTGATTTCAACGTAGGTCGAGAAAAGAAAAGTCGAGAAAAGAAAAGTCGAAAGAAGACAGTATTTTCTCTTCTATTGAAATAGTTTCTATTTTACTTAATAAAGATTTTATTAATAATAACAAAGATTCTGTTTCGCAAAAAAAAAAAATACTTGTTCGAAGCATTTCTAGGGGATAATGTTTTTAAGGTAAGCAATCTTTGTAAATAAAGTGCTCAACATTAAGAAATAGATCAGAGCATAAAAATTAAAATAAAAATGTTCAACCTATTTTCCCGTCTCCTTGGAAGAGCGGATACATTTTCTGCAAAACTATGAATTGGAAAGATAAGTAGAACATTGAATTTTATTTGTTTTCTAAAAAAGATATCGGAATTCTAGAACTCTAGAATAAAAGTACACGTTGTTATTTTAATGTTAAAAATACATACACGTGTACATAGATCATTGTGATATGTCGCCTGACAATTATGGCTTACGTTTTCAGACGTCATCCTTTACTTAATCATTTTCCATTTTGGAAATTTATACAGCTCGTTCAATTGACCTTGTGCGCTAAAAAAAAATGTCTCTCTCTTTCTTTTTTTTTTTTTTTTTTTGTCCTGTAGACAAAAAAATAAATTCGAACGGATATTTGTGGACCGGCCTTTCTAAGGCAATAACAGAATTGACTTGGATAAAGACAAAAATAAATAAAACAAATAATGCGTTCAGCTTTACTCAGATGTTAATCGCAAGGATTGGTCATTCGTTTTGTTCATTGGAGCAGTCAACCGAACAGTTGCATTAATCCGTCAGGCTGACTGCCGCCCTCAAATAGCACGGTGATTGACTATTCACTGCCGCCTGGACTGATTTATACGATTAGTCAACAAACACACAGGCACATAACATACACACGCGCGAACACACACACATGCGCGCGAACACACAGACCTATACATATATATATATATATATATATATATATATATATATATATATATATATATATATATATATATATATATAATTTTTATTTAAAAATATGATTTTTTAAATAAATAATTATATTTATGCTCTACTTTTGTATCAAGCACTATTTTTTAAAAATAATAACAAAAATACTAAAGAACTTTGGATTATTTACCTAACGAGTTCTTTCCTATTTTCTATATATTTTTAAACACACACACACACACACACGCAGACACACATACATACATATATGTATTCTGTTCATACATTATTTTCATAGATACAAATATTTAAGTAAATGCTCTGTTTATAATAAACAGTATTAACAACATTTACCGGTCTGAATATCCGAGAAATTTTCATAGAAAATATGTGTCCTTTTTGCTTGCCAGACGCTTCCTCTGTAGCTGAATTGTATAGCACGTAAGGCTATATGACAGTTCCGTGTAGGAATACAAGTTCGATTCCTGTCGGAGGACAGATATTTTCTATGAAATTCAAACACAGTTTGAAAATTCATTAAGATGGACGCTGAAAATAACAGGTAGAAGAATGAAAATAGAAAATAAAAGCTTTGTGTCTGAATTTCTAGGATCAAGAGTTATCGCTATTGACTTTATTTACATCCCGATTAATGTACTTATCCTTGTTGTTGTTATTGCTACATTTCATAATTGCAAGTTCAATCCCTGGGCCGGGTAGTACCGACTTAAACTGAGTGGAAACACTACTAGCAATAACTGAGCAGTACTAAAAAGAAAACAAGGCGAGATATCACTAGACAAGGACAGCGGAACGAGAACAGTCGGTGATTAAATTTCCAAATTTCCTGAAGGTTAATCAGAACGAAATATACCTGAAGAAGGCCGGAAGTCACGTCTGAAACGTTGTGATAATAATACGAAAGATGATAACAGGCCAAATATAAATAATTAAACAATGGGATATAGTTCTCCATTTCTTAAATTTTGCCGCGTCCAATAAACATCTGGGTAAAGTCGGATGCACATCGTCTTAAAACACTGACAGAAAAATCCAGAAATTGCACATTATCTTAGAACACTGAGAGAAAACAGCAGAAATTGCACATTATTTTAAAACACTGGCAAAGGCAGAAATTACATCGCCTTAAAACGCTGAAAGAAAAAAGGCAGAAATTGCATTGCCTTAAACACTGAAAGAAAAAAGGCAGCAAATGCACATCATCTTGAAACACTGACAGAAAAAGGCAGAAATTGCATTGCCTTAAACACTGAAAGAAAAAAGGCAGAAAATGCACATCGTCTTACAACACCGAGAGAAAAACGCAGAAATTGCACATCATCTTAAAACATCGAGAGAAAAAGACAGAAATTGCACATCGCCTTATAACCCTGAAAGTAAAAAGGCAGAAATCCCACAATTCACATCTTAGAACACTGACAGAAAAAGGTGAAAATTGCACATTGCCTTAAAACGCTGATAAAATAAAGCAGAAATTCTTTTTCTTCTTCTCTTCCTCCACCTCTTCCACCTCCTCTTCCTCTTCTTCCTCCTCCTCCTTCTTCTTCTTCTTCTTCTTCTTCTTCTTCTTCTTCTTCTTCTTCCAGTCTTTGTTCTACAATTAATTTACATAAATTCGTTACATTGGTTACCCACTGTTTCCTTCTGCTCCGCTTGCCTTCGATAAGTCCTGTGAGTGTCAAATTCTCAAAGCCCCTTTCCTCTTTATATTTCCTAGAAATCTCAACTGTTTCGTTCTAAGTATATATCCTTTTTGTCCCCATTTTTCTTAAACTTTCCCTCTTGTTAACATGTTTATTCATGATATTCTCAGCATCCTTCTGTAGAACTACATATCTGTTGCTTCAAGCCTCCTTTTTAACTGTGAGGAAATTGTCTAGAATTCACTGCCATATAGCAGGATTTATATAATATAGTTTATCACTATTTCCTCTGTTTCTGTTGTGGTGCTCTCCCTCTAAAGAGTCTATGGTGGACTCTTCCGCCTACCATAAGATTAGTAGGAGAGAAGGCCTTGAAGGAACAGTCGAATAGGTTGTTCATCTGTCGAACTCTCTGCCTCGAACAGAGAGGAATACGGACGAGGCTTTGCCGCAGAGTAGAGTTTGTCCGGGGAGATAGACAGTCCCTGAACCCGTTTATGCGGGTTCTAAGGGAATATTTTTCGCCGAGCCTACGAGCTCGGAGAACCCACGGTAAACTCGGCCTTGTGCCACATACATACCTCGTGGGTGGTGACTGTTAAATATTAACAGTCGAATAGATTGTTCATTACTGTCTAACTCTCTGGCTTGAGCAGAGAGGAACCCGGACGAGGCTTTGATGAAGGGCAAAGTTTCGTCCGGGGAGGTAGACAGTCCCTGAACCCGTTTATGCGGGTCCTAAGGGAATATTTTTGGCCGGGCCT
The DNA here is from genome assembly GCA_903632075.3 of Acanthosepion pharaonis. NCBI lineage: Eukaryota > Metazoa > Mollusca > Cephalopoda > Sepiida > Sepiidae > Acanthosepion > Acanthosepion pharaonis. Next base: position 6,269,773 of record CAHIKZ030002722.1, on the reverse strand, counting down.
ACGGCTCGGAGAGACCACGGTAAACTCTGACTTGTGCTACATACCTCCCTCGTGGGGGGGGGGGCTGTTAAATATAACAGTCGAACAGATCTTTTCGCACTGTGCTGATCAAACTCTCTGTCTCCGGGCAGAGAGGATCCCCAGACGAGGCTATATCGAAGGGCGGAGTCTCGTCTCAGGAAACAGCTACCAGACCCCGTTTTATACGGAGTTCATGGGGAATTTTTGGCCGGGCCTACGGGCTCAGAATGACCCACATTAAACTCGGCCTTGTGCCACATCCTACCTCGTGGGAGGCTGGTAAATATAACAGTCGAATAGATTGAACGCTGGGTCAACCGACACACATTCACTAGTCGTGTAATACTCTTCTGTTGTACTTACTGTTTAATATATGATATATCTGTAACACTTGTTTTGTTATTTCTTTAACCATTTACTTGGTCACAACGGTTTCTAACGACATTTTTCTATCTCTTAGTCGCTTTAAAATACCAGGTGCTGTGCTGTAGGCTTGGATGGGCAGATGGTGTAATGGATAGTGACTCGGAATTGTAAATCTGAGAGCCAGTTTCAAATTCCCTTTGGATTCGTTATATTCACTTACGCGCAAATATCCCTCGGTAACGTATGAATCCACCTCTTCTCCCCGAGCTATGTAAGAAAATTTACTCTTATTTAACATCCGTTGTGACCGGAAATGCCAGCGTGATAATTCCGATCACAAGAGACGTCTATTTATGACGTAAAAATTGTAAACGTGTCCTCAAAGAGGCTACGTCCTTCTTTGCTAATTGAATGAAGCACTGTATAGACTCTAACAAGTTTGGTTCTCGAGACTACTGGCGGCTGTGTAACAGTGTATCAAATAAGACTAAGTCTTCTATCCCACCTCTTTTCACTCAATCTGAGATGTTAACATCTGTTTATAAAGCAAAATGTCTTACTCGTAAATTCTCTTTAAATTCTACTCTTGACTCATCTAGAGTACCTTTGCCTGACTTTCCACTTAGAACCAAGTCTCTATTGAGTGATATGCACATAACTCCGTCCAAGTTTTTTGCTATCATTTCTAGACTCGCAAAGAATGTAGACTTGATGGTATTCCTGCAATAGTCCTAGAGAAATGTGCTCCTGAATTGTCTCCTGTTCTCTCTATACTCTACAAGAAATGCTCTGCTTTCCTGCTTATTGGAAATCCTCTTCTATAGTTTCAGTCTTTAAGAACTCAAACGAACAATCTGACCTTTCTAACTATCGGCCTATTGATCTTCTATCTCTTTTTTGGCAAAGTACTACAGGCACTATTAGTTAAGCATCTCACATCGCAAGGTCTTTTTCAGATAAGTAATATGGCTTTCGCTTCTCTAGGTCAACTGCTGACGTGTTAAGTATTATTGCTCAAAGATTTAGATAAGAATGGTGAAGCTTGGACTATTGCTTTAGATATCTCGGAGGTGTTTGATAGTTTGGCATATTGGTTTTCTTCACAACTTGAAATGTTATGGTATTTCTAAACGAATGTTGAACTGATTCAGTCTTTCTTATCAAATTGTGAAATGAAAGTCCTCATAAATGGCCACCCTCCTGCTTGCATTTTCCCTGGGGTTCTATCCTTGGGGCCTACGTTGTTTCAAATTTTCATAAATGACCTTCCTGATGTCATCGGTTCTCAACTCGATATCAATGCTGATCACACAGTTGTTTACTCATTTAAATTTAATTTCAAATGCTTTTTGATCGGTTCGATAAAGTCAAATTGGCAGCTGATCTAAAAGATGACCTACAAATTGTTGTTAACTGGTACAAGGCGTGGCTTCTTAATTCTAACAGCTCAAAAACGAAACTCCTCTTTCTTAAACAGCAGAGAGAATCCTTTTTATCTTTCTTAAGCATGGCTGATGCTAACCTCCAGATGACTGACTTATTGCGCCTTCTCGGACTAACGTATTCCGCTGACATGAAGTGGAAATATTATATTTAATCAATTGCTAAGTCTGCAGCTAAGAAATCTGGTTCACTATGTCATGCCATACAATTTTTGTCGACAGAATCAATCTTATATATTTAAAAGTATACCGTTCGTCCTTGATTTGAATAGGTTATACTCAGTAACCTCTTGCGTCCTAGTGACTTTATTGCCTTGCTTAGGGTGAAATGATTAAAAAATATGTCACTAAACTATAACGTCTAAAAAATTCTTACAATCTAAAAATATTTTCTGGCTTTAAATAACCTGCAAAGAGTTCGTAAGCCGTATAAAACGAATCAATCAAAAAAGGAAAAATCAAAACTCTTCTCTTCCAGCTATGGGTTAATTAGTAAGACTTGTATCACTAACACTTTATTATCGCAAAAAATTCTTACAATCTAAATTTATTTTCTGACTTTAAATGACCTGCCAAGATTGATAAGCCTTAAAAAACGAATCAATGAAATCATAATACTTAGTTCCTTATTTGGCTTTTGGGAGGAATATTTCAGATAAACAATATGGCTTTTGCTTCTCTAAGTCAACTGCTGATGTGTTAAGGATTATTGCTCAAAGAGTCAATCAAGCTTTAGACAAGAATGGGGAAGCTTTAAACTATGCACTTTGGGATTTCAGTCGCATATTTTCCGCCGTCTATTAAAACTAGATTACCTCCATGAGAGCTAGTAAAATAAATTTTCAGCACGTTTTATTTTTTATTTTTATTTTATTTTATTTAATTTATTTATTTATTTATTTTGTATGACAGACATTAATTTGGAAAATCTTGCAAAAATAAAAATAATTGTCGGATGTTAATGAAACTTTAAGAAACTATTCACAAATGATGGAAGTTACTATAAATATGTTTTCTTTTTTTTAAAGACATGGATAAATATATTTTTTATATTTATTACCCCGCCCTAATAACTAATTTTATGAAAACTCTAGAAATTCAGTTGCATTCAGTTTAGTGATTATATTAATTAAAAGCTCAAGGCTTTGAGGAAATCAAATCATGTATTTTTTTAATTAGAGCCCACCTCCTTGAAAATCAGCTCTGAATTGTAACATACAAAACTCAATAAAACAAAGATATTATTTAATTTCAAATGATTTTATTTGCTTTTAGCTGTTTTGATGAATATGGACAATATTTTCTGAAAGCAAAAATTTTTTCGATGAAAAATGAATTTTTAATACAATTATTTGTTATTTCTTTAATTAGAATAGATTTTTACATTTAAGTTGTTAAAATATTATAAAATTAGTTAAAAGCCGCATTCAGTTTCGTAAATTTCTTTATGATATCTTTTTTAGCGCGTTGTAAATTGTATCGTTTTGACTAATCAGAAGACCCGCAGTAATTAAGAAATGTAATTTTGTGTTTATAATCGGGCTGTAATTATAAAGTACAGAAGACCATCAAAAATACAATTAAGTTGCATTATTTGAGTTAAGCATTGTTCTCCGCTCATCTTATGAAATTTATATGATCTTATTTTTATATTAATCTCAGGTATGACATTTTACCTTAAATGAAATATCAAAATTAATAATAAAATGAATGGAAATACAAGTAAAATGTAATAAATGTATTTAAAATTATAGTATTTTATGTACACTTCTGATAAAATTTCATAAGAAAGGTACCTATAAATTAATTAGATACCTTTCTTATGAAATTTAATCTCACTCTCAACAGTCTTATTTTAATTTCTTTATAATATATTTTCCATAAAGCATCGTAAACGTGAAAGCTAAGTACAAAAAAAAAAATTAGAGCGCTGAAAGTTTTTTCTTAAAAATAACGAGGTAAATAATTTGTTCACTTAAATCTAAATAATCTCACTTCTCTCCTTCCGTAGAACAAATTATTCCCACGTAATCCGTCAATACGTCATTCATCACCTGCCAAGTGACGCGAAATGTTATGTCCTGCTTTGTTTTATTTTCAAACTGCACCTTTTCAGCGCAGAAACTAAATAATGCTAGTTTCAAAATATTTTAAATAAACATTATAATTTCGGATTTTCTTAAAATAAATTTTAAAAAAAAATTATTAAATTTTTAAAAGAATTTCAAACTGAGATTTTCATTTTTTTTTATAAAATTGAAAAAATGGTTGACATGTTTGATTATCTGTCAATTTTGCTGACTCAAAAAAAAACAAGATTTTTAACGAAAATTTCGGACGTGCTAGGAACGATTAAAAATGTAAAAAAATACTCCAAAATTACTTGGATCTTTCTTTTTAATAATAACATAAACATTTAGACGATAAAATTTTGTTTTCGACAAGTTTGGCGTCTTTTTCATCATGCTATGCTCTTTTTTAGCGATCTCATGGAGGTACCTAATTAAAACTCTTCCCACATAGTTAAATTTCTCTACTTGCTTGATTTTGACGTCTCCAACATTTAAATTGCGTTTTGGGTAGTCCCTTTTGCTAATAACCATTCATTCTGTTTGTTTTTGTTTTTTTACAAGCGATAGTTTTAATCTTTTGCTTTCTTTTACTACATTGTCTCGGAATTCTTAATTTTCTTTCCATGTTCGACATTAACACGGTGTCATCTGCGTAGTTTATGTTCGTTAAATTGGGCTAACCAATAATAAATCCTACTAGTATTCATTGTATAGGTTGAAAATACATCCTTGTTTTATGCCGCTTTCAATTTTTGTCTGCTTGTTCCATTTCTTTTCGAACGCAGTTTGTAAATTTTCCTGATTCTTTCCTAAATAAATCAAGTGCATTGCAAATAATTCTTTTCGGCGTAACTTTTTTATATAGTCTATGAAGTATAGGTACACATCTTTCTGCATTTGTATTGTCGCTCTAATAGCATTCGGTTAATAAAAATCACCTTCCTTGTTCCAGTGGTTTTATTGAAACTACACTATACTACTACATGCTCTATCCATTAATATGATAACCTTTATTATATAGCTCATAAATCTGATTGCCTGTTGGAGCTCGTGATCATTTTCACCTGGCTTCGAAGGCAGCGCTTTGAAAATGGATCTATTAGGGTCTTCCGTTGATGAAGCCACTGTCGCATATTTCCTTTATAATCTCTGTAATCTATTCCAAAATCGACTAAGGCTGTCAGCATCTACATTCTAACACCATCGGATCTTGCTGCTTTGTTCTGGTTCATCTTGTCCACTGCTAATCTTAGCTCAGACTTTAATATTTCAGGTCTAATTTTTGCCAGTTTCGTCGTGGAAGAGTTCTCCAATGTATTCGTTCCATTTTTAAGCATTTTTATTCCCTATTATGAGTATTCCTTTTTTTGATTTTATGCATTATGTTTTTTATCCTTTTATATATACTGTGTCTATGTTACTCAGTTTTTCTATCTGTGCACACTTTTTTTTGTTGATCCATTCGTCTTTAGTCTGCTTGTATTTGTTTTTAATATTCGTATTTAATATTCTATATTCTGTACCATTCTTGGGCATTGTTTACTGTCTCGGTATTTATAGTCAATGAGAAGGAAGGAAATTCAGAATTTAGTATCGCTTGGTTTTCAAACGTAACCCAGTTTGGTGCTTCTTGCTTAATCTCTACACCCTTCTTGCTTCACGATCCTTTTTCTTTCAATCCATATAGATCTGTGTTGATTTTAGAATTCTCAAGAATGAGCAGCATCGACCACTTGTTTATAAACAATTTGTTGATGTTTTAAACCAAGGTTATTGTTCTTGTATGTGTCGTGTCCTTTAGAAATTGTCACTCGTCATTTAACATTCCTGTTTCGAGATAGTCATTATTGGATTAACAAACAAGTGGATATAAAGTGGGGGTCATATATGTGTTACAACCAAGTTATAAACAGATCCCTCATATTTTTCTATAATATATTCTTTACATTCCGATACTTTACATTGAATTGTTTTTCCAGTTTATCAACCCTTTGTAGGCTATTTAAAACCGAAACATATTTTGGATTGTAAGAATAATTAATATTTGACGAAGTTATATTTTTTCCAGTTATAAGTTCTAGTATTTAATCCATGGTTGGGAGAGAAGATGGCTTCATACCTTTTCCAAGGTACGTAAGGGAATGTAATGATCCCGACTGGAATTCGAACACGGAACTCCAACTTCTCATTTCAATCCGCTATCCATTACACCACTCGCACATCCATTGTATCATAATGTATTAGCCGCCGTTTCATTAACACCAGGCAGACCCTGAATTTTTTCCAATCGTGGGGAACGGCTGAACTCACAATGTGGCTACTTGAATGTCTGTTGAGATTCAAGCTCACTCCACAATTAAAGTTGAACTCATATATACGATCCATCGTTAAAGAGACTACGAAAATGGTCAGTCCTTTGTAGAGCCCCAGAAAGTACCTCGCTATTCCTGCAATGTTCTATTTTGACAAGTGTCAGACCAAACCAAAAATGGAGTATTTCTGCCATATCTGGGCTGGATCTGCCGAATCTTTACTTTCTTCAACAAATCAAATTATCCACAGAGTAACACCGCCAATCAATTAAGAAGCTAGTACATCTTACCTTTGATGTAGCATCAGAACATTTATTATCTATATTATTATTAGTATTATTTCTATTCAATGAATTTTTGTAGTAACTGATGATTTCCACTGGAGATTAAGTGGTAGCAAGTCTCCATAGTACTCCAGTGCTCTTCTCAGTATTCTGTTTTCATTAGTACAATTATCTGAATTTTATGTATTCATTCATTGATTACTATTTCTCCTTCTTGTGCTAGGCTTTTCGAGATAATCCTAATGCGACCACAATTATTGGCACCACTGACATCTTCAAGTTCCATAATGTAAGTTCTTTTGAAGATCTAGATACTTCATCCAGGTTTTCGCTTTCTTGGCATTTCTTCTTCTTTTTCTTCTTCTTCTTCTTTTTCTTCTTCTTTTTCTTCTTCTTCTTCATCTTCTTTTTCTTCTTCTTTTTCTTCTTATTTTTCTTCTTCTTTTTCTTCTTCTTCTTCTTTTTCTTCTTCTTCTTTTTCTTCTTCTTTTTCTTCTTCTTCTTCTTTTTCTTCTTCTTATTTTTCTTTTCTTCTTCTTCTTCATCTTCTTCTTTTTCTTCTTCTTTTTCTTCTTCTTCTTTTTCTTTTTCTTCTTCTTCTTCTTCTTTTTCTTCTTCTTCTTCTTTTTCTTCTTCTTCTTCTTCTTCTTCTTCTTCTTCTTTATATTATTATTATTATTATTGTTGTATGTTGTATCCTCTTACTAGAGAGTAATTTTAAATACCGAATTATTATGCCTCTCCTATGAATAAAAAAGGCACTGTAGGAGAGTGGTCTATAATTTGTGACGTTTCGTTTAGATGGAGAGGGTTTTGTGGATGATATGTGCAGATTCCTACAAAGTAATCTTATGTAGCTCCGAGTGATGTGCCCCGGAGTCTTTCTCACATGATTTTCGCTACCCTTCTTTAGCACCTATCACAAGAGGGATAATCGGAGTTTTAAGTTTCCACGTTTTTGTTAATTCGATTTGCAAATCCTTATAATTTGACAGTTTTTGAAATTCTTTTTTAGAAACATTGGAATCCCGTGGGCAAGTCGTATCAATTAATTGCCAGGTCCCTTTTATTGAAATATTTTACGAATGTGCTTTTTCTATTTGCCTCATTTTTCTTGTCTGTGAGGATTGAGGAATTCCATAGTATTGTCACTTCATCACCATTTTTAACATCATTCTAGTGGTATTTGTACTATGAATATATTGTACTAGACTGTCATATCGAATAATGTATTGCATTATTATTATTATTATTATTATTATTATTATTATTATTATTATTATTTCCTTTGATTTTTGGCGTTTACACATTTCTTTCCTGGTATCGCCCAGGGACCTAAGTTTAGAAATGATATCATGACACTTTCCACTGACAAAAAAAAAAAAAATTATCATTATTATTATTATTAGGTTGGTGCAAAAATAATGACGTAATAATGTCGTTTTTGACGTATTTTTAACGTCAAAAACGACATTATTACGTCATTATTTTTGCACCAACCTAATATTATTGAAAATATCAATCCTACCATTGGCGAGTTTTAAAGTTAAAGTAGCACCAAGTTGCTTGGGAATTTTTCAAATACATCCTTTGTTTATTTTGATCGAATTTACCCCAAGCAAGGCAGTAAAGCCACTGAGACACGAGGGGGTTACTGGGTTTGAAAGAATTAGAAAACAGAAAACGTTATGAAGGAGCGAGAACAAGAGAAGAGTAACCAGGAAGACATTAGATAACGATTGACATTGCATTTAAGTTTTTGAAGATCAAAGTTGCCCGGAAAGCATGGAGAAGTTAGAGAGCGAGAAGTTCCGGCACGGAAACCGTTTGCATAGAACTTACGGTTACATCTGGTCAATTCAACTATAAGTTAATGAGATCTCATTGCCAAATCTAGTACTGCGCTTAAATTCATAATAAAGTATAGGTACCATTTGATGGATAGGATTCTACATAATATGTGAATAGTGCTGAAGAGGCTGATCTTCTAGTCCTCTTGTATCTTGATTTTGCCAGGTATTTTATTGGTGTATTTTCTCACCCTTTCTTGCCCTTTCTTGCACATTATTATTTTTTTTATAAAATTCTTTTTGGTCTGCATTTGGTTTATAATCCTATACCGGGTCATAACCAAGCGAAAAGTGAGATTGTTTCCACTTAATTAAAAAAAAAATTACAGCTATTATGAAAAAGATTTAAATGGATAAAACCCTTCACAGGATATGGGCTGTACTTGTTAGAAGTGTCTTTTAGATTTCTCGGAGAGATGGTTTCTCCGGTGATTTTTCTTGATTTGATGTTGAGTTCCTTTCTTTATAGGACCCAAAGTTCCAACCATAGCTGGAACAGTTTTAATGTTTAAGTGCTATATTCTTTTTCTAATTCCATCTTAAGGTCTTTATATTTGCTTAGTTCTTTTTTAAATCTTTCGCTGCGAAATGTTTACTACTTGGTACACTCATGTCAATCGGTGTGCAATCTGTTTTTATTTCTGTCTTTGATAATATTGTGTGTACGATTTGCTTGTCTTATTGGATTTGTGTTGATAGAAAAATCCCAGAGGATGGTAACATATGCCCCCCCCCCTCAGCTACAGATTAAAGGCATTGTTATATTCACTATTGTATTTCCAAAGATTTTCCCTTCTCAGACAGCAGCTCGGTATAAGCCTGAATAAGAGATCACTCCTGCACTTAGCACTTGGGTATGTTTCACAGTGGAAAACTGCATATCTACGACCGGAATGAATATTAACACTTCCTATTTCTTCTTTCACATTTTCTATCTTCCACATTTTCTATCTTCCCGCTTTGGCTCAGTGTCCTAACATTCCATTTGAGGATCTGGTCTTTGTTGGGGAGAGTCGCAAGATGACAGCCAATAGACAATTGTCGCGCGTGTCTCTCCTTACTAGGCGAGGAAACTGTTCCATTACTGAGTTATGTACAATTTTTAATCATTTCACCCCAAGGAAGACAGTAAAACCATTAAGACAGAAGGTTACAGATTGTGAAAGAATAAGGAAAAAAGAGAAACATTAAGGAGCGAGAACAATAGAAGATAGTAGATAATAAATAATATTACATTTAAATTTTTGAAGATCAAAGTTGGCTGGAAAGCATGAGTCCGGAAGAGAGTTCCATAAGCGAGAAAAGGAAACTCTTAGCATAGAAATTACGGTTAGTATACATCTAGCGGCTAGATGAATAGATGAATTAAATTACAGTTTCCGGGAGAGAGCGCGTTATCTAGTGTGATTAACAGTCTGAACGAGGCCAGCAAATGACTTGGTGCTAGTACAGCCAGAGGCAGCTTCCAAAGAATTTCGCTTACCCAATTTCACTCACAAGGCTTAGGTCAACCCGTTTTCAGCCACTTTCCAAAGGTGGCCCATACCATCCTGACAAGTCGATCATGGTGAGATTCGAACCCGGGTCTCATGGTCAGCAAGCGAACGCTCTAACCATTCGGTAACATACCACTAGTAGACGGGCATACTCAGATACGAGTGGCCAGCCATTATTATTTATTTAACCAACAAAGGATTGATAAGCCGTAGAAAATGAATCAATCAAGTTTCGCAGATGCTATCCGCTCATCAAATTTTGAAGATAAGTTTTGAATATTCTAGTTGTTTACAAAGCAAACACTACCACGCTAATATTTAGTGGTACCCATTTCATGGCTGTTGTGTGACGTGCGGTGGGGTAATGGATAGCGGCTAGGAATGAGAAATCAGAAAACCACATTTGTATTCCAGTCGACTTCGTTATATTCACATACGCGCGAATACCCTCAAGAAATTGATGAATCCATCTACTCCGCTATGGGTTAAATAACAAAACAGACTGGGTTGTATAGCCTTGATTGAAAACCAACATAGGAAGATGCAAACTCTGACTTCAAAACATCCCTGCCTCCCATTAGAATGTCTGACGCTCAACTCCACGAGAGCATCTCTTTGCAACTGTTCGGCCTCACAATGTCTGCTGACCTGAGATGGAACAAATACATTGAGTCAATAGCTTCATCCGAAAGTTGGCTCCCTGTACCGCGCTAGGACTCGATCCTTCAAATCTACAAATCAACCATTCGCCCTTGAATGAAGTATTGCTGCCATATATGGTCTGGAGCCCCTTCTGTTTTGTATCAAGGTCCTTGATAAAATCCAGAGACGGATATGCAATGTAATGGACCCTGATCTGGCATCTCGCCTGCAGTCGCTCTCTCACAGACGTGCCGTCGCCTTCCTCTGTCTTTTTTACAAATACTTTCACGTTAACTGCACCGATGAGCTGCTTTCACTGGTTCCCAGACTCCATGAATTTAAGCGTTCTACTAGGCTGGCATCTCGCTCTCACCTTTCAATGTAGCCGTCTCTTCTACTCCAATAGCTTCATGTCTTGAAATTCACGCCCGTGGTATTCCTTCCCCCATTTCTTGTTTCCCTGATAGCTATAATCTCCAACTATTCAAATGTAATGTCGATCGACGTCTCCAGATGCCTTGATCTATCCTTCTATCTACCCTATCCTTCTCTTCATCCTTTCCTCCATCACTCCTCTTTGGTCTCGCTCCAACTCTCTGTAACCCTTTGCTTGTTAGTGGCTTCCCGCCTTGCTTGGGGTGATACGCTTAAAAAAAAAGACTAGAGAGGGATGGGCTCCTTCCGGCTATCTTGCCTAAGACTGATGCTACGGCCGCATTATATGTGGCGCACCTTAGACCCTCAGGAGTTACGGGATTGGTGATCATGAGCGTGATTGTGTGTGATGCTGATCTTAAAAAAATTTAAGCTAGGAAATATTTAAAGAATAGTCGTTGCTTCTAGAGTTACCTTATCTATTTTTAAGGGTAAGTTTCAAATTTCGCTACCACAAAAAATTGACTCAGGACAAATAATAGATAAGTAAATAAACAGAATTTCAATTATCTATTGATGAATAAACACGTTTAGGCACTAAATGAGGTAAAAAGAAGTGGTTAACTTTGCGCTAAGGTGTGTGGGAACGAGTGGCGCTTTGCTCAAACGCTAGGCAATCAGAGAAAAAATAACCTTCAAAAATGTAGGCTTTCGTTCATCATATACGCATGGAAGATGCTATTGTCTACAATACTAGTTCTCTTGAGTATCCAGTAGCAGTAGGCTGATCATACTCTCGCTATTACTAATTGTTATTCAATAGCCTTATTGATTTCTTAATATTTTTCTTTCTTTTTAGTATGTATTTCAATTCATCCTTCCTTTCGTTCTCTCTTTCTACATACTATTATTTACCTCTCTCTTTCCTTCACTCTCTCTCTCTCTCTCTCTTTCTTCTTGATCGTCTTTTTCTCTTATTCCTTCCTTCTCACTTTATTTGCGTATATACCTACAATGTATAGATACATAAATATCGTCTGAGTCTACCAGGCAGGGACGATTAGCAAGCAAATTTCACTTCCTCTTGCTTGGATTTTGATCCCCACAGAGCGCTCCACTATTGTGCCAGACTAGGCTAAGCATATATCTAAATACATGCTGAATGCATAACGTCTCCCATTCTATCTATTCGTAAATCTTAACAACTATTTATCACTATCGGAATCCTTATTTACGTTTTTTTTATTATTATATGCGAGTGGAAATGCTAATGATGTGTGTATGTTAATGTGTGTATGCTAACGTGTGTATATGTATCTGTCTATTCAATGAACTCTACCGTTTCTATTTATCTATGTTCATGTCTACGATGTTTCTCTCTCTCTCTCTCTCTCTCTCTCTCTCTCTCTTCGTCTATCATTCTATCTCTTTTTATAATCTCTATATTTCAATATATCTCATTATATTCCGTTTTTTTAGTGTACGCATGAATGAATGTGTGCGTAAGGGTGTCTGTTTATTGAACTCTCTCTTATAATTTCATCGGTCTATCTATCTATCTATCTATCTATCTATCTATCTATCTATCTATCTCAGCCTGTTTCTGTCTATCTATAGCTAGCTATCTTGCATGTCTTACTATATTTCAGTAGGTTCATTATCTATCTATCTATCTATGTTTATATATCTTCTCTTTCTCTCTCTCACACACTTCTACAGTTTCTATATGTTGATATATCAGCGTGTTCCTTATCTATCTATCTATCTATGTTTATATCTCGTCTGTCTCTCCATCTCGGTCTCTCTCTCTCTCTCTCTCTCTATGGTCTCAGTATATCGATATATGTATATCACAGAATTTCATTCTTTACACATCTATGTTGGTGTATAATAACTCAGGAGTGTAATGGTATAAAAAGTTTTTATTTTGCACAATAAATATTTCTTTTTCAGTATAATCCCCATAAGACTGATGTTCAATTAACTTGAACATCAGTTGTATAGATCGGAATTTATACAGTGAAAATTTCAGTTAAAAATTAATCTCACCACGTGTCAGGCTACAGACTTATTGATCCATCTTCATATATAAAGATGTATTAAGATTTAATATGCTTACTTTTGTCTGGCCCACTGTTTACATTATTGTAAAATATGGCAGTAGAGATTCATTATATTTGATATAATAAAAGCCAACAACTTCTAACACTTTTTTGAGTGCGGCTTATACAATGAAAAATACGGCATTTTAGATAGATCAGTTACTTTTTAGTTGGTTTGAGATATTTATTTAGTTCCATTTAATTTGATACAAGGCCTTAAATTTTGAGCACCCAATGAGGAGAAAACTCTAGTATTGGTCTGCAAGCTTGATACCCGGTTATTTCATAATGAGAATATCCAATGCTAAGTTTGTCTGACACAAGGGCACTAGTATAGGGTACTAAACTTGGATCGAGCCCATTACTGCGATTATGATCAGTTTGACTAGCTTGCTAATTATTGCTCTGCGGCAAAGTACACACACACACACACACATATATATATATATATATATATATATATATATATATATATATATATATATATGTCTGTGTGGTTATATTTGTAAGTACCTCTCTTTTTCTCTTCCTCTCTGTTCACCTGTCGCTTTCTTTCTACCGATCACTCTAAATCTCCGCATACCTACTAATCAATCCTTTGTCTACCTTCCTTCCTGCCTGCCTGCCTCGCTATCTACTTACCTTCTTGCACGCGCGTCGTTCGCCGTCATCGCAGCAGTGACAACAACTGCAGTTGCAGCTTCCACTGACGTCGAAGTGCGAAAGTGCTCCTTCTTGAATCTCTCCACTTGCCACAGTCGCTGCTGTTACCAGCAATGCAGCTGCTTTTATTAAACGTACGTTTAATAACTGGGTAGAGCGTTCTATGCTAGTGCAAAGCGGCCAAATCGATAAACGCGCCAGTAAATCGAATCTCACACGCGGTTTCGAACCTGGTTGTTGACAAGAAGAAATTATTTCACGCTAGATTTCTTTGAAACCTCTCAATTATATTTTGATTCCATCAAGTTTTCTTCGCATCCTTCCATGTTACATAGGAAGCGAAAGTTTGACATCGCCAGATTTTATTCGAATAACAAATAGTTTGGTTTGGTTTGTTTTGTTTTACGGTATATCAACCTCAATGTGTCATTTAATGCCGACAACTTTTTTTTTTCCTCGTAATATTTTTGTTTTGTCAAAAATCTATTTCTGGTAATAATTTTCCTCAAAAATTTATATCTGGTAATATTATTTTTTCAAAATCATATAGCTGGTAATGGTAATATTATTTTTTTCAAAAACATATAGCTGGTAATGGTAATATTATTTTTTCAAAAACATATTGCTGGTAATATTATTTTTTCAAAAACGTATAGCTGGTAATATTATTTTTTCAAAAACGTATAGCTGGAAATATTATTTTTCCAAAAACCTATCGCTAGTAATATTATTTTTTTCAAAAACGTATAGCTGGTAATATTATTTTTCCAAAAACGTATAGCTGGAAATATTATTTTTCCAAAAACCTATCGCTAGTAATATTATTTTTTTCAAAAACGTATAGCTGGTAATATTATTTTTTCAAAAACTTATTGCTGGCAACATTATTTTTTTCAAAAACGTATTATCAGAGGCCTTGCTGTTGGACTTAGTTTATCGTCTTATCCAGGACGCGGGTGTAGTTTATCGTCATGCCCAGGACGCAATAACAAATAGGTTTCTCTAAACAGACAAAGGAAAGTATGTTGAAGTTTTATGTAATATCGGTTCTCCCTATATTGCAGTGAATGCTGGACAATTTCCTCACAACGAAGAGACTTGAATCAACTAAGATGAGGTCCTAAAGAAAGATACTGAGAATGACATTGAGTGGAGTAATGTCAGTAATGATAAATTGTAAAGGAAAATAGAATTAAAAAAACAGGCTTATACATAGAATAGGAAAGAGACAGCTAAAGTTTGTATGACACATAATGCGGAAAAGGGGCTTTGAGAATTTGACACTCAAAGGATGTATTGGAGGCAAGAGGGACGATGAGAAATAGTGATGAACGTATCCTGACGAGCTTGTGTAAAATGGACGGTAGAATAGGCACTGAAACGGGCGGTGAGAAACAACGTTTAATAAGAGTTTCAGAGGATAAAAACATATGGACATATATATATATATATATATATATATATATATATAGATAGATAGATAGATACACACACACACACACATATATATATATATATAAATAGAAAAATGTGTTTATATATTTCATATACATATATATACCTGGTTTTGTATTATATCACTATAGAGATTTTTATCGTGTTTAATGCTTTATAAAGCTACATAGTGGGGAAATGGGATAAAAAAAAGATTGTTTAGCGTCAGTATTCTGAGTGGGAAGAACTTATGTGGCGTAATATCGTGAGCAGCTCATCTGTATTCGGAATCTTGTTTGTCACCTGGGTTCAAACACTAACCATTGACGTCGCTCTAATCGAAGTTGAAATGTACATAAGTGTAGTTTTATTGATCTACACGTGTTTGCTTTTATATATATATATATATATATATATATATATATATATATATATATATATAGAGAGAGAGAGAGAGAGAGACAGAGAGAGAGAGGTACAGAGAGAGATGGGGAAGTGAGAGTATATATATATATATATATATATATATATATATATATATATAGAGAGAGAGAGAGAGAGAGAGAGAGATAAATAGAGAGAGCGAGCGAGAGTGAACATATGTATAGAGAGAGATGGACATAGATGGGAAGAGTGAGAGAAAAAAGAAAAAGAACATATAGATGGAGAGAGAGAGAGAGAGAGAGAGTGGACACACGCACACACACATATATATATAGAGAGAGAGACAGAGAGACAGAGAGAGGCTGAGAGAGGGAAGAAGAGAGAGAAGGACATGGATGCAGAGAGTGGACATATATATATATGTAGAGAGAGAAAGAGAGAGGGACATATAGATGGAGAGAGAGTAGACACACACATATAAAGAGAGAGAGAGAGATGGACATATATATGGTGGAGAAAGTGGACATATATATAGAAAGAGAAAGACGAGAGAATGAGATAGAGTGTATACACACACACACACACACACATATATATATATATATATATATATATATATATATATATATATATATAGAGAGAGAGAGAGAGAGAGAGAGAGAGAGAGAGAGAGAGAGAAGAGAAAGAGAGAGAAAAGATGAACCTGACCCAGGAAATATTTTTTGAACTAATTTTTCAGAATACCTTTTGTAATGTAATCATGTACTACTGTATGCCAGGGATGGCATTTTTTCTAATTTTCGAAATAGTAAAAAATTACAAGAGATTAAATCTGGTGAGTTAGGTTGATGGCCCATTTTTTCTTCTCTTCCGTCAAGATTCGACGCACCATCTTTGAGGAACTTTTTCTTATTTCCAAATCTTTTGTTAGAATCTGCCGCACTTTTTCCTTATCACATTTTGCTAGCATGCTTAATCTTCGATTCGAGCTCACTACGCTTTGCACGCTACTCACATTTATTCTTTGGGTTTTAGGCTGCCAGCTTTTTTCATCATGGTGTATATCTTCTCGTCTTTCCTTGAACCACATGTGACATGCAATAACACTCGATTTCTTCATAGCATGTTCAACTTAAGCCATTTTAATCGTGCTAACGTTCCATAACAAAAAAGAAATGGCGTTAATCTGCTGTTCCAGATTCCACATATTCTGTCAACAGTTTAACATGAACACGTGCAACTTCCTCTACTGCTCAGCAACGTATAATTCATCTGATCTACGTTTCAAGAAAGATGAAGTTGCAACATATGTATACGTGTGTCCTCAGGTACAAAGGTTTACCTGATTCATTACCCTAGTCGCATGCGGTGCTAATTCCGGGAATTGTCACAGTTCGTCCTCTTAGGCCAAAAAGGACATTTTTGGAAGGACTTATGGGTCAGGCCGCTAACTTTTCAGCACTTGTCGTAATACGCATGTGTGCAGATATTTACTAAACTTAGCTAAGTCGAGCACAAGACTACAAGAATGAATCACTTAGGGAAGGTTGAGACTACACTATCAACGGTCTGCGAGATAACTTTTTTATTATAGCTTTAAAATAGGATCCTTCTATATATGTTTATATGTAAATTCCTAGCGTAGAAGTGTGTATGTATATATACTATTTTTTATCACTTCAAACCTTATTTTTAGTGAATACTCATATTTGAGTGGACGCTCCATTTATTTATGTATGTGTAGTATCGTATGGAAATTAGATAGACAAGTATAAATAGAGAACAACTGGCGAACATAGGGAACTGCTATATCTAGCAAACCTGGTTGCTATTCAGGACACGAAGAATTGTACTACGACTACTACTACGTAGAGAGATGGGTAGAACATAACAGTATGTTTATTTTTTTTCGTCTACCGGCTTGAATATTCGAGAAATCTCATTAAAGAAGAAAAAAGTGCTCTCCGAAAATAAATAACCATACTGTTTAATAAACACATGGATCGTCCACTTAAATATGGGTAATCACTAAAAATAACGTTTAAAGTGATAAAACTCTGTCAGGTTTATAAATAAAAAGTCGTTACCTTAGAAAATTACTTTTAGATACGAAACTGAGGAGATGTGAAAATTTCGATGAATTTAATACGCGAAGGATTTCACTTAAACTTTGGCTGCTCCGTGACCGAGTCGGTTAAGGCACGTCGGATCTAACGACGGTTTCCCTCTGTTCGGAGATCGTGTATTTTCCTTTAATGTGATTTCTCAAATATTCTGGAGAGCAGACGAAAATAAATAAACATACTGCTTGCTAAATAAATGGATCGTCTACTGAAATATGAAAATCCACTAAATATAACGTTTAAAGTGATAGAAATCTGTCGAATTAATAAACAGAAATCCATTACCTTAGATAATATGTACTAATGTGGATGTAAAAAAAAAAAAAAGAATGAGAGTAAGTTCGCGCTTGTTTCTATGTTTGTATGTTTGCATATAAAAGAGTAAGATTGTGTGTGTGTCTCTTATTTTTTCATGTGTGTATGTACGTATGGCTTTCGCCTTCTGTATGCGTATCACCAGGACTTGGTCATACTAAGTATAGCACAGGTATTTTTTTTTTTTTACTGATTGTGAGTTTTTTTTTACCGCAAAAGCCAGGACAAACTCAAAGATAATCCTCTTTCTTTTTTCTCTGTCTTTCTCCATACACACACACACACACACACACACACACACACACACACACACACACACACACACATATATATATATATATATATATATATATATATATAAACTAGTAATTCGAGTAGCACCGGCAGTTCGGTCAATAAATGTTAAATGTTTCCGTAGAAGAAAGACTAATATCACCATTACGAGGAAATAATATTTTCCATTATGAATAAACAAAAACACCAATAAAGTCCCTTAAGCCCAGTGTTTCTCAAACTTTTTAAGCAACGGCACACCTAGGAGTAAATGAAAATAACGCAGCACACTTAGCAAAATTTTCAAAGTCTATATACAGTGTAACCCGGATATAAGAGACCCGGATATAAGAGAAACCTGGATATAAGAGAGATTTTCTCTGGTCCCAAATTAGAGCCTGTGTCAATGTATATAAAATAGACCAAACCCGGATATAAGAGAAACCCGGATATAAGAGAAACCCGGATATAAGAGACTTCTTCTCCGGTCCCGACAACTCTCTTATATCCGGGTTACACTGTATTTAACTGTTATGAAATAAAACCATAGATTTAAAAACAATACACACACAAATATGAACTTATTTTATTTCAATGTTTCTATTCAACTATTAGTGTAGCTTATTTAATGTGAAGCCTGTATTATTATTTTCCTATCATCAGAATTGACCCATATGCAAATTTACCCTGATTAAGTTTGAAAATATCTCTGAATATAAATATGTTGTGCCAAATCGATAAATAAATAGATGGGGAAAAGATTTTAACACCTACTATCCTTAATCTGGGAGGCATTTGTAAAAGACAATTAACTTTTCCTCTTCGGTTTTCAGCATGTCATTGAACTCTAAATCGATCACTTCTAATTTTAAATCCAATGGGCAAGTCCGCAAAATTAAATAAAGAGCTATTTTATTCACAATAATATTAAGGAACAAGTAACATAAAAGTTATTATTTAAGAACAACATATTCGATATAGAATGGGACCAGATGAAATGCTACGACGAGCCGGATTTAGGCAGTGTGTCGATCTTAATTTTAATAGAAATGACCGCCAAAAATGGCAGTGCAAAATTGTCGGCCATTTCAATCAACTCAAATTAATATTTAAAAATAGAAAAAAATGTATTTTTAAAAAATTCAATTCCAGTATTTCAATAAGATGACCGACGCAGTTGATAGTAATTTTGTTTCGTTGGGCGCAGGACCAAAAGGTCTAGGGAAGACGATAGAAATTAGAAACACTGTGTTACGCCGATATTCACTGTAGGGAAACACTATTTGACTTAAAAATCGGCATCCATACCCTTTGCTTTTAGCCTGATACTAATGTGAAGGAAGTATGCAGCCTTTCGGGTCTGGAAAGCCATCAATGATATAAAAACTAAAGTTTTTTTTTTAATTTTATACATAATACTAAATTCTAGTAGATGTGGCTTGTCAGTCTGTTAAGATAGTCTATCTAGGTGAAAGAATAACCTGATTTTTTAACTTCCGTATCCAAACACGGGAAAGACTATGGAATTAAATCCAGCAGAAAATCCAGAGTGGTGCACCGAAGGTTTGTTGCATGTCAACAATGACATACTTCCGGCAACCCATGCAATCTATCTCTAATGTCCTTTAGATCTGATCGGCACAGCCAAGGAGGTGAGCATGTGGTCTGGGTAGCGAACGATCTCCATATATCATCGCCTTGGCCTTCGTCATGGAGATGTCACTCCATTCCCCCCCCCCAAAAGACTGAATTTTGACCAAACAAAGTGCAACGATTATCTCGCAAGATAAACGGGTGCCCACTTAATAGTAAAAGAAAAATATTAGGTTGAGTCATAAGTACTTTCCGTTTTCGAGAACAAGTTGTAATGACGAATGTATCATCCAAACTAACCATGCCTTAAATATACCAGGACAGGTGATGAAAAGTTGGTTGCATACAACAATGTTCAACGCCAAAATCAGTAGATTAACAAAGATAAATATCCAAAACTGCCTCCAAAATCTGAGCTCTCTGGATGAAAGGTAATATTGTGCGCGTGGTGTGGTCGCCAGGGTATTATTCATTTCGAGTTCTTAAAATGCGATGAAACACTAAATGCACATTTATACGTCCAGCAGTGGCAACGTGCTCATAAAAGAAAATCGTCTTTTGCTTATCAATAGCAAAATGACGGTTTCTTCCATGATAACGTACGGCCTCATATAGCAATAATAACACTGGAAAAAGATTTTGGAACTCGGCTGATCTGTTCAAGTCCTACCCGCTATATCCACCTGACCTTGCACCAACTGGTTATTACATTTTTCGATCTTCGCAAAACGCTTTGATGGGGAAGAAGCTCTCTAATAAAACAAAATTCAAGAGTCTGTCCAAAAACATTTTTTTTATATCGAAACCTACGGAATTTTACTATAAATCTATCGAAGTTAAATGGCAACAAATTATTGCAAATAATGGTAAATATCTTTACTGTTGAACTACCGAGATGCAACCGTCATTTCTACTCTAACTGTTTTTCCTCCCACTTCCCACATGCAGAACTCCCTTCCGATTTCTTGCTTCCCTGATAATTACAATCATCAAAAATTTAAATGCAACGTCAATCGCCATCTTCTATCTTCTTGAAGCCTGTTCCTTTTTGCCCTTTCCTCAATTTTCCCCATTTTCAATGTTCATTCACTTTCATTCCCTGTAAACCCACCCCTGTGTTTTAGTAGTACTGTTGGTTTTCTTTGGGTTAAATTATTCATATATATATATATATATATATATATATATATGTGTGTGTTTGTATTAAGAATAAAGTTGATAAACAAAAGCAGAAATTATTTCACATCGTCTGTGGGCTGCATGAAATAGGACAGAGCTGTCGTTTGCTGACACCTTGTCTAGCCCAAAGCTCCAAGCGAAGTCTGTGACAGGGACTTGCTGTAGCAGTGATGTTATACGATACATCTTGCGAAATATTGCTGCATAGAGTGGTGCCTAAAATTCATCATCGTGGGGCGCCCAGTGAGGATTGAATACACTATAGTATTAATAGGCACGATGGTTTTCTTGAAAACTAGCATACCACAGCGAGGCTCTCTCGATAAATTTGTGTTTCCATGTGTGGGTGTATAAAAAAGTTCGAGAGAGAGAGAGGATGAAGAAGAAGATGTGTGGGTGTATGAGGAGTGAGAGATAACTGTGCGCATGCGCCTATATATGAATTTAATAATAGCTGCCAATTCTGTTTATAAGTGTTCGTATCGAATGATTCCAATGAAAAATGCTCAACTCTAGAATTGCATGCAGTGTGTTATTCGGTAAAATCTCGGTCATTAGCCATTCGATCTAACGAAATAAAAAGTTCTTCTTATGACCATTAAATGTCTTCAGCGCTTCCTGACAATTTTTTCTTCTATAAATAACTGGATGAACATAAAAAAAAAAAACATAAAGCGAGTGAGAAAAACAGAAAAAAAGATTCCAAATACGTCAGCTCCGCCATTTTGGTTGTTACCGTAGTTTTTCTTAGGATGTCATAATTTATGACGGAAAGTATTCTTTGACAAAATCCAGTGGAAAGCATCAATTTAATCGGAGTTAACAGATTGCATTAAATTATTTCGGTAAGTTCAATATTAAGAACATTATGAGAGGTTAGCATGCTTAAAATAAGGCGGCAAAATGATCGCGAAAAACTACATATTCGACATATGTACCTTCAAGACGTGGATACTCGTGGCTCTACACAACCTCCTATCGCCTGTAATGTCGTTTGTTTCTCTTTTTAAGTCTATCACCCTCTCCTGTTCCGCCATCCATCCATTCACACAAGCACGCCTGCCTCTACCTCTTCTGCCTTCCATATGCCCTGTGAGTGACATATTTTCCAAACCCCACTTCCTCCTTCCCCCCAAAATTTAATTTGTCTCTTTCTGATACTGTTTCCATTTCCCTGAAAACTTCTTCTTTGCTTTACACGCTCCGTCCATGGTATTCTCAGTATCCTTCTGTTGCCTGCAGTTTTTATTCATCAGTGAGAAGATTGTCTTGCGTTCACTGCCATGCAATAGGATTCATATTACATAACAGTTTAGCACTCTTTTCTTTGTTTCTCATGAAATTTTCCTGTTTCTTAGTGCTTTGCTTAGATTTTGGAATGCATCTTTGCTGATCCAATGCACGTTCGGATTTCAGTGTCGCATTTTCAATCCTCTTTGAAAATGTATTTGCCTTGGTGAAGTCTATCAGAGGACGGAACGCGTTGGTAAAAATAGTTTTCCTTTCCTATATATCCATATTTAAACTTCTGTAGTTGTTTAATGCTGACATTTCGAATTAGTATTTCACATCGTTTTTTTTTCTTTTATTGAAACTAATTTTAGAAAGTAATATACAATTTGTTAAAAATCGCCAAAAGTAAAATAAATAAATAAATAAATAATTATTATTATTATTACGCTAGTGTAACGGTATTAAGTTCCAAAGGTAATCTCGTAATGGGCTAATTTTCTGCAATTTTACTTATCTATATCTTAATTAGATACTGATGAGAAGTAAAATTTCAAAAAATTATTCGTGAATAATATGCACTTTACCCTTCTGTCTCACCGTTAGAATTGCGTATCATACACAAGAAGTAGATATTAAAATCTTTCCAACCATGTGCGTCGCCACATTCGTGACGATACAACCGAAAATAGGTTATATTTATGGTCGAAATTAACTAACGTTTTGGCTTTAGAGTTTTAGAAACTTAAATATGTATTGTATTAAATTCTAATATAAATCCATCAAGACAAAAATTTACCGCATCTAATATACGCTTCATGAAAAATGAATAATACTTCATAAAAATGCAGTATTTCTTTGCCTGGTGGTTGGATAAACGAGGTACATTTCGTGGGTAGGTACTATGTATACACGAATATAAACTACATCCGGCAGCAAGGCCTCTGATTGAAGCGGGGATGGCAACTGGTCTACCGCAGAAACAAATGGCAACCTACTGCGGGAAAAAATCTGCCTCGTCAGTCATGTATCGAAAGATATATGATCGCCTAAGCGTTTATCACGCATGGCATATAACTGACTGACTGTTACGTTGGTTATGAGTTGGATCCTTCATTGTTGTCAACTGCAAAATCTATTTCAACATTTAGGAAAGGATATAAATTAATTTAGGAAAGGATATAAATTAATTTAGAAAAGGATATAAATTAATTTAGAAAAGGATATAAATTAATTAGTCTCCTAATCATTCAGGTTATCTATACTTTTTTGTTTAAAGATGAAATCCGCACGGCAATTTGCACCAGGATCATGCAATGATATCGTCTGTCAATTACTGGAAAATAAAAAAATAGGGGCCGAATGTCTTTTTAATAAACTCAATAACTGCCGTTCCTATGATATCTGCAACTATACAGAATATTAGATTTACACAACAATCTATGTTCCCGTATTTAGTTCCAACATTTCAGAATTTTCCTCCTAGAACATGCCATGCTAAATCCAAGGGTATGAATCATTCCCATTATCTCAATATTCCATTTGTAAGGAAGAAGTTTTTTTTCCCAAGAACTGTAATACTTGCGGAACAAACTCCCGTGTGCTTGCTTCCGAGAACCCCACAGTTTTAATCTCTTCAAGTCAAACGTCAATCGTTATCTATCCTCTTTGTCATCATAATTTTCACTTTCCACCACCTCCTCTTACATTCGAACCACACATTTCATTCGGTAATGCTCTACCATGAGTGGCTCTCGAGTCTTGTATTAGGTAAACTTCAGTAAAAAGGGCTACAGTTAAAAAGGAGTCGACCGTAGTCGGGATCATTGAGTCAATGTGAACGATCCTTTCCTTAGCTGCATAGTAAGTGCTTCGCCTTGGGCTGCATACAGTTTTGAATTCAAAGTTTTCCTTTACCTAGACCGGTTGCCATCCAAGGTTATAGAACCCAGTCTGTCCTACTATTTACCCATAGTCGGGGGAGAAGTGGTGAATTCATACTATTTCTAAAGTTATTAGCACGTAAGTGAATGTAATGAACTCGACTAGAATTCGAACTCGGCTATCCGATTTCTTAATCCGAGCTGCAGTCCACCGTGATTCACAGTCCAAAGGCGCACAAGTAGAGTGAATGGTTTTCAGAAACTAAACAAAATATTAAGAAATAGGAAAATATCGTTAGAAAAAAAAAAAAGAAAAAAAAGAAGTGTGCTATACTGCTATGTAATATTTAATCCCCTATATAACAGCGAATGCTGAACAATTTCTTCGGAAAATTTGAGACGATAGAGTTGCGGTTATATCGACAAAACACTTAAAGAGATCTTAAGAAGAATAAAATCAAACAGCCAGGAAACATATATTTACAATAAAAAAGAGACAGATGAAAATTATGAGACACTGTTGGATCATCACCCCCTGACGATAGCCATAAGCAGCGTGATATCTCTTTTCCCATAGACTTTCAGAGCGGCAACACGTTTCGTTTTCTTTCTGATAGACTCAAGGCATGTAAGTACTTGAGAGACTCAGACTGAAAATTGTATTGAACAGCTCGTAACTTCAACTTTTTTTCTTTCTTTATCTTTCTGTAACATGTCTTGTTAATACATTTATTAATTGTTTTTCGTTTGAAATACCATGTTTTCTGTACCTTCTTTGTCCGGACTCATATGAGTCCGCCAAATATTGTTTGTGGGACAAATATACCAAGAGGCATGAAATGATACTTTCCATTCACGAAACAACACATAATGAAGAAAAAGGGCCTAGAAAATTTAACCCTCACAAGACACTGAAGACAAGAGAAACAGGTACGAAAGAGCGAGGAACTTGCCTAACGAATTTGTACAAATGGACAGAACAACACAGAAAAAACTGGAATAGTAAAAGAGTAAAAAAATTAATTAGAATAATAAAACACAGGAAGTTGTTCAAAAACATGATCGCCCAGACTTGAAAGAACTTGGCATATGAAAGAACACACTCTCCTCACTGATGCTACACAATCTTCTTACTCCAATTCTCCAACCTCATCTGACCTTATGCTTTGTGGTTGTTGTGGTAAAGCCTCCTACAGTAGAATGAACTCTTCCTCCTCTCATAAATACTAACTGCGAGACTTTCTCAGGCAGTCGTTAAGCAATTGATGGCCAGCCGAGACGCAGTGTAACCTGATCATTCGGATGGACACTTCTATCTGCTTATTACTAACACTCTTGCATTGTAAATATATATTATTTCAATACACTTATTCAACTTACCTTCGTCTTCCGTGTCTTTCTTTTCTGGTCCCTAAACAGGTCACAGCAGTGGTAGAAAAAATGGACAAATTATTGGCCGAGATAATGACATTATTTCCTACCAGCTGTATTCCAGCCTACTTAAAAGCCAAGATTTCGAACGATAATTTTGCAAGACAAACACCCATTTCTCGCAATCCTAGCCCGACAAGATCTACTTCCCTGGTTTGGCACTGTGTTGTACTGAGCTACACTTAGCAAATATCAATCATTATGTAAGTAGCTATATAAGAAGGCAATAAAGCAAATGTTGAAAATTAAACGACATAGAACGATTTATGCATAGTTATATACTAAGCTAATTTTGTCGTGTCAGTCTTGCAAGTGAAAGAAGTTAACCTCACTTTTTACCTGATCTTCATCAATGATCAGTGGTACTGTATGAAACATCATGGCGATTGGTTATAGGATTAAGAAGGTATAACTTGATCAATGGCGACTGGTTATAGTAGTAAGAAGGTATAACTTGATCAGTGATCAGTGGTGTTGTAGGGAATATCATGGCGATTGGTTATAGAATTAAGAAGGTATAAATTGATCAAATGGTTATAGGATTAAGAAGGTATAACTTGATCAGAGATCAGTGGTGTTGTAGGGAACATCAAGGCGACTGGTTATAGGATTAAGAAGGTATAACTTGATCAATAGCGACTGGTTATAGGATTAAGAAGGTATAACTTGATCAGTGATCAGTGGCGTTTTAGGGAACATCATGGTGACTGGTTATAGGATTAAAAAGGTATAACTTGATCAATGGCGACTTGTTATAGGTTCAAGAAGGTATAATTTGATCAATGGCGACTGGTTATAGGATTAAGAAGGTATAACTTGATCAATGATCAGTGGTGTTGTAGGTAACATCATGGCGACTGGTTACAGGATTAAAAAGATATAACTTGATCAATGGCGACTGCTTATAATATTAAGAAGGTATAACCTGATCAGTGATCAGTGGTGTTGTATGTAACATCATGGCGACTGGTTATAGGATTAAGAAGGTAGAACTTGATCAGTGATCAGTGGTGTTGTAGAGAACGTCATGGCGACTAGTTATAGGATTAAGAAGGTATAACTTGATCAGTGGCGATTGCTTATAATATTAAGAAGGTATAACTTGATCAATGGCGACTGGTTATAGGATTAAGAAGGTATAACTTGATCAGTGATCAGTGGTGTTGAAGGGAACATCATGGCGACCGGTTATAGGATTAAGAAGGTATAACTTGATCAATAGCGATGGTTATAGGATTAAGAAGGTGTAACTTGATCAGTGATCAGTAGTTTTTTTAGGTAACATCAGGGCGACTGGTTATAGCATTAAGAAGGTATAACTTGATCAATGGCGACTGCTTAAAATATTAAGAAGGTATAACTTGATCAAGGATCAGTGGTGTTGTAGGGAACATCATGGCGACTGGTTATAGGATTAAGAAGGTATAACTTGATCAATGGCGACTGGTTATAGGATTAAGAAGGTATAACTTGATCAATGGCGACTGGTTATAATATTAAGAAGGTATAACTTGATCAATGGCGACTGGTTATAGGATTAAGAAGGTATAATTTGATCAGTGATCAGTGGTGTTGTAAAGGAACATCATGGTGACTGGTTATATCATTAAGAATGTATAACTTGATCAATGGCGACTGGTTATAGGTTCAAGAAGGTATAACTTGATCAATGGCGACTGGTTATAGGATTAAGAACGTATAACTTGATCAATGATCAGTGGTGTTGTAGGTAACATCATGGTGACTGGTTAAAGGATTAAGAAGGTATAACTTGATCAATGGCGACTGGTTATAGGATTAAGAAGGTATAACTTGATCAATGATCAGTGGTGTTGTAGGGAACATCATGGCGACTGGTTATATCATTAAGAAGGTATAACTTGATCAATGGCGACTGCTTATAATATTAAGAAGTTATAACCTGATCAGTGATCAGTGGTGTTGTAGGTAACATCATGGCGACTGGTTATAGGATTAATAAGGTATAACTTGATCAATAGCGATGGTTATAGGATTAAGAAGGTGTAACTTGATCAGTGATCAGTAGTTTTTTTAGGTAACATCATGGCGACTGGTTATAGCATTAAGAAGGTATAACTTGATCAGTGATCAGTGGTGTTGCAGGGAACATCATGGTGACTGGTTATAGGATTAAGAAGGTATAACTTGATCAGTGGCGATTGCTTATAATATTAAGAAGGTATAACTTGATCAATGGCGACTGGTTATAGGATTAAGAAGGTATAACGATCAGTGATCAGTGGTGTTGAAGGAACATCATGGCGACCGGTTATAGGATTAAGAAGGTATAACTTGATCAATAGCGATGGTTATAGGATTAAGAAGGTGTAACTTGATCAGTGATCAGTAGTTTTTAGGTAACATCAGGGCGACTGGTTATAGCATTAAGAAGGTATAACTTGATCAATGGCGACTGCTTAAAATATTAAGAAGGTATAACTTGATCAAGGATCAGTGGTGTTGTAGGGAACATCATGGCGACTGGTTATAGGATTAAGAAGGTATAACTTGATCAATGGCGACTGGTTATAGGATTAAGAAGGTATAACTTGATCAATGGCGACTGGTTATAATATTAAGAAGGTATAACTTGATCAATGGCGACTGGTTATAGGATTAAGAAGGTATAATTTGATCAGTGATCAGTGGTGTTGTAGGGAACATCATGGCGACTGGTTATATCATTAAGAATGTATAACTTGATCAATGGCGACTGGTTATAGGTTCAAGAAGGTATAACTTGATCAATGGCGACTGGTTATAGGATTAAGAAGGTATAACTTGATCAATGATCAGTGGTGTTGTAGGTAACATCATGGTGACTGGTTACAGGATTAAGAAGGTATAACTTGATCAATGGCGACTGGTTATAGGATTAAGAAGGTATAACTTGATCAATGATCAGTGGTGTTGTAGGGAACATCATGGCGACTGGTTATATCATTAAGAAGGTATAACTTGATCAATGGCGACTGCTTATAATATTAAGAAGGTATAACCTGATCAGTGATCAGTGGTGTTGTAGGTAACATCATGGCGACTGGTTATAGCATTAAGAAGGTATAACTTGATCAGTGATCAGTGGTGCTGCAGGGAACATCATGGTGACTGGTTATAGCATTAAGAAGTTATAACTTGATCAATGGCGACTGCTTATAATATTAAGAAGGTATAACTGTATCAGTGATCAGTGGTGTTGTAGGGAACATCATGGCGACTAGTTATAGGATTAAGAAGGTTATAACTTGATCAGTGGCGACCGCTTATAATATTAAGAAGGTATAACTTGATCAATGGCGACTGGTTATAGGATTAAGAAGGTATAACTTGATCAATGATCAGTGGTGTTGTAGGGAACATCATGGCGACTGGTTATATCATTAAGAAGGTATAACTTGATCAATGGCGACTGCTTATAATATTAAGAAGGTATAACCTGATCAGTGATCAGTGGTGTTGTACGTAACATCATGGCGACTGGTTATAGCATTAAGAAGGTATAACTTGATCAGTGATCAGTGGTGTTGTAGGGAACATCAGGGCGTCTAGTTATAGGATTAAGAAGATATAACTTGATCAGTGGCGACTGCTTATAATATTAAGAAGGTATAACTTGATCAATGGCGACTGGTTATAGGATTAAGAAGGTATAACTTGATCAATGATCAGTGGTGTTGTATGTAACATCATGGCGACTGGTTATAGCATTAAGAAGGTATAACTTGATCAGTGATCAGTGGTGTTGCAGGGAACATCATGGTGACTGGTTATAGCATTAAGAAGGTATAACTTGATCAATGGCGACTGCTTATAATATTAAGAAGGTATAACCTGATCAGTGATCAGTGGTGTTGTAGGTAACATCATGGCGACTGGTTATAGGATTAAGAAGGTATAACTTGACCAGTGATCAGTGGTGTTGTAGAGAACATCATGGCGACTAGTTATAGGATTAAGAAGGTATAACTTGATCAGTGGCGACTGCTTATAATATTAAGAAGGTATAACTTGATCAATGGCGACTGGTTATAGGATTAAGATGGCATAACATGATCAGTGATCAGTGGTGTTGAAGGGAACATCATGGCGACCGGTTACAGGATTAAGAAGGTATAACTTGATCAATGGCGACTGGTTATAGGATGAAGAAGTTGTAACTTGATCAGTGATCAGTGGTTTTTTTAGGTAACATCAGGGCGACTGGTTATAGCATTAAGAAGGTATAACTTGATCAATGGCGATTGGTTATAGCATTAAGAAGGTATAACTTGATCAATGATCAGTGGTGTTGTAGAGAACATCATGGCGACTGGTTATAGGATTAAGAAGGTGTAACTTGATCAGTGATCTGTGGTTTTGTAGGTAACATCAGGGCAACTGGTTATAGCTTTAAGAAGTTATAAATTGATCAATGGCGACTGCTTAAAATATTTAGAAGGTATAACTTGATCAATGCTCAGTGGTGTTGTAGGGAACATCATGGCGACTGGTTATAGCATTAAGAATGTATAACTTGATCAATGGCGACTGGTTATAGGATTAAGAAGGTATAACTTGATCAATGGCGACTGGTTATAGGATTAAGAAGATATAACTTGATCAATGATCAGTGGTGATGTTTGAAACATCATGGCGACTGGTTATAGGATTATGAACGTATAACTCTTTTTAATTAAATATTAAGAAATCTTCCCACTTTAGAGATAACAAATACACGAGAAAAGATAGCAAACGTCAGAGAGTATAAGTTAAAACGTGAAATTACAAATAAAAATGTCAGACTGACTAAACGATAAAAATAGAAAGATGAAATATAAATAAAAAATGTCCACTTGGAAAAAAGCAAAAATTTAAAAGGCCGACTTAAATTGTAGATAAATAAAAAAGATCCGATTGTAAACTGTAAAAAAATCTACACCTTACAACAATCATAGCAATATTTGCAACCTTTGTCAATAAGAGAAATTAGCTATAATAACATTTCCAGACCCAAAAAAACTTTTAAACCAGTGATTGGAAATTATGTCCCGTTGTATTCATATTAAAAAGTTATTTTTGAAGTGGAATAAAAAGATTGTATGTATATTTCATTTAATATCCCACATACATTTCCAGTACACTTGATTTCCCCTCCCCTCCTCCCCAGCTTTTACTACACCTCACATCGTAAGCTTATTCTTTCATCTATTTTTTTAAATATAGCATTCATAAATTTTATTTTTAAAAAAACAAAGTGTTAGGAAATCAACTGACCGAAATCGTCTGAAGATACCGAAAGGTTAAAACCAAGGCAGTGGAATCGTCTTGATTTCCTAATTATATATATATATATATATATATATATATATATATATATATATATATATATATATATATATAATTAAAAGAAATGGTCCACGTGTGCTTCTTATAGCATGTAAAATAGGTTAGTTAATAAAACAAGAACAAACGAAAGGGTACCAATATAATCAGTAGGAAAAACATTTATTAAATATTAATTATTAACCATATGACAGAAATGAAGCACGGAAAGAAAAGTTTTAAGTCCGGAATTTTCGGACACGACTGGGCGTGTCAATGGGGCGAGAAATAAATAGAGTAATGGGAATTACTCACCGATAGATGCTTTTGTGGATGGTGTATTTTCTGGTGTAGATCAAATTATTAGCAAACACCCGATCTCTGATTCCTCGCTGTACCCAACTTTTTTTTATGAAAATAAACTTAAATTTAAAATTTTCATCGGTTTAAAAGCGTTAGGCCGGTCTATTCTTATTAGTAGGGGAAGTGGAGGAGTAAGATTGTAAACATAGATGAAGATAGTTATAGCTTGCCGAGTGAGGAAGACGTCTCACGTGTCGTTGAAAATTGTTCGACCAAGTTGTCAATGTCAGAACGACGTGCCGTAGTTAGAATAACATGTCAGTTTCCGAGAGATGGGCTGTAGTTAGGATAACATTCGACAAGACAAAGAAGTGAGGAGGAACAAAGGAATATATGTTAATAAAATATAATTAAAAGAAATAAAAATGAAAAGAAAAAAGGGAGGTAACAAATAAAAGGGTAAAACTTTTGGGCAGAAATTTGGAAAGCTATTGTTGAAAAAATTGGGGTGCAGAAAAAAATAGTAAAGGAAAAACAGAGGTGAAAAGCGTATACATATATAGATGCACATGTGTATATAAGTGTACATAACAGTGTGTAAATATACGCACCACACAAACTTATGAATCTCAATACACGTACAAATACAAATACATAATACAAGATTAATATGTATCTACACTAACCTATATATATGTATGCATGTGTGTGTGTGTGTGTGTGTATGCAAACTTTATAAAAAATGCCCTCTCCCCATCCAAAGATTATTTGGTTAGATCGAACTGGGGACATTGCAGCATTTCTCTCTCTCTCTCTCTCTCACACACACACATACATATATATATATATATATATATATATATATATATATATATAGGTGAACCAAAAATAAGTGTACGGTAGGTTTAATAGGTTTGTGTTAGAGTTATATAATAACTATGGTGTTTATGTTACATTATATTAAATTTAATTAATATGTATCTACACTAGCCTATATATATGTATGCATGTGTGTGTGTATGTGCGTGTGTGTGTGTATGCGAACTTGATAAAAATGCCCTCTCCCCTTCAAAAAAATTTTGGTTAGATCAGAAATTGCAGCATATCTCTCTCTCTCTCTCTCTCTCTCTCTCTCTCACACACACACACACATATATATATATATATATATATATATATATATATATATATATATATATATATATACAGGGTGAACCAAAAATAAGAGTACGGTAGGTTTAATATATTTTGTGTTAGAGTTATATAATAACTATGGTGTTTATGTTACATTATATTAAATTTTATTACTAAATTTATTTAAATTTTTTCTTTTCAGATAGTTCAGAGAACCAACGATGGCAAATAATTTAAATACTGATGCAAGAAAATGCCTGTTAAAAGAATTGGAAGTCTCAAAATGCTGAAACCGTTAGAACAAAATGGTACTTAAGACCCAAGGAGACAAACCATTTACCGCATTCATGCCAAATTTGATGTCACTGGCTCAATTCTTAATGCTCTCCAAAGAGGTCGACCTAAGACAGTTTTGCAACAGAGGAACATAAGCAACTTCAAAGTTGTGTAAATTGTGATGGACATCAGTTTGAGCACCTCCGTCGATCAAAATGTTAGGTACTTTTGCACTGTATTATTGTATACAATAAAATTTAATTGTAAATGTAATAATTGTTTATCCAAATTTAATTGAATTAATATGCAATCTCAAAATAAATGTTATTGTTTACTGTCCACCTATTTTTTGGTTCACCCTGTACATATAGATATTTAAAAAGGATGAAAGCTGACCAGAGCACACTACCGCGATTTCGATCTCAGGTGGTTTGTTCAGTAAATCAACCACACGGAACTAAACAACTTAAGCACTTTCGAAACCGGAAGTAGTAGAGGGAGAAAAAATTTCTAACTGTAACCTTTTAACTTTTTAACTTTTTTTTTTCTGAAAGTGACCAAAATGTTAATATTCCAATATAATATAATTTCTATTTGAAATAACACCAGAGTATTTTGCTTACAGGAAATGATAAATTTAATCATTTAGCTTTAAATTAAACCTAAAAAGAAAGTATTTACATTGTCCTCATCTTTGTCGCCATATTTGTCACAACGTTTCGGCCGTTGTACGCTCCGGCCTTCTTCAGGTGGTTGGAATTTCGAACTGAACCCTTTATTTCGATCACTGGGGTAGACTGTTCTAGTTCCACGTGCCATGTTTAATAGATGTCAGTTATCAGTTATCTCCTGCTAATTTTCCCTCTGAAAGTTCTCCACTGCCTTAACCAGGTATTGAACTCGCCTTCTTTGGGTCTGTCACTAGATCTAACCAACGCCTTTATCCACTGTGCCATGTGTCCTTGAGGAGAACTTTCAGTAATTCAGGAGAAAACAGTTTATTAGTTAATAATAACAGAAAAACGATCCCCCACTTTATATTCAGTAGAATGTAATTGGAATAATGGTTTACTCATACCGTGAAATATGTTGGCTTATTATTTTTTTATGATTTTTACTCCAAGCCATGCGATGATACCATAAGGACGCAAGGAGTTACTTGGAATGAAAGAGAATGAGAAGACTTTATTGAGGAGAAAGGTCAATAAAAGAACAGGAATTTAAGAAGATAGACGGTGTCGATTGATGTTGCACTTAGAATTTTGAAGATTGTATTTGGCAGGGAAGCAATAAACCGGAACAGAATTCCAAAGGTGAGAAGTGCGATTAAAAAAACTATTACAATAGAACTAACGGTTTCTAGTTATTTCAATAGTAAAACAATGTGAGCTAGTAGCCAATCAGTTCTATATTCTTATGTGCCATGTCCTTTCAGGACGTGGGCAATCATGGCTCTCCACCTCCCTCTATCCCTTGCAGCTTTTAACAAGTTCCTTCCCTCTGCCATTTGCCTCGGATCACATTCCGTCATCCACTCGGTCAAGCCCGCTATGTCATGCGTTGTTTTCCATTGTCTCTCTTTCCCTCTATCCGTCCTGTGAGTATCAGGTTCTCCAGGCCCTCCTTCCTCATTATGTGTCCCAGAAACTCCAGCTGCCTCTTCCTGATGTTAAGTATAAGCCTCCTCCTTGTTTGCATCCTCTCCAAGACCTCCTCGTTCCTCACACGCTCGCTCTATGATATCCTTAGCATTCTTCTGTAGAACCGCATTTCCGTTGCCTCTTCTTCATCTGTGAGGAAATCGTCCAACATTCGCTGCCTTAAAGAAGGACAGATGTTACGTAACAGCTCAGTATTCTTTTCTTCGTTATCAAAGAAATCCTCCTGTCTCGCAATACTCTGCCCAGCTTTAGGAATGCGTCCTTGGCCACCCCAATACGTCTACGGATCTCAGTGTCGCACTTACCGTCCTCTGTCGGAACGTTTCCCAGATATTTAAACTTCCGAGTCTACTTGATTCTAGTCTTCCCGACCTGCAAATCGCATTTCGGGCTCATCCTTTTACTGATGACTATGCATTCTGTTTTCTTGTAGTTTATGCCTAGTTCCTTCTTTACACTCTATGCTTAAATTCACGCGGTCGATATACCAAGGAGAAGAACATATTAGAATAATTGCCATGAAAATATTTATGAAAAAGACCGAGGGAAACCATGTCACGGTGATGGAAAAGTGACTGAAATCGAGATGTCAGGTCAGGATTGATAA
>CAHIKZ030002722.1:6200000-6230000 GCA_903632075.3 Acanthosepion pharaonis | reverse complement strand
ACACACACACACACACACACACACACACACACACACATATATATATATATATATATATATATATATATATATATATATGATAAAAATATACTTTTAAGGTATGCTATATTTCTGAGTTAAATTGATCTATATAAGGGATGGAATATAAAACAGAGTGTTGCCTGTGGGTGTAGACTTCAATGTCCACTTTTATATATATACATACGCTCTATTCATGATAAAAATATAATTTTAAGGTTTGCTATATCTATGGGTTAAAGTGCTCGATATCAGGGAGAGTGTGTTTGTAAATATAAAAGTGGATTTGTGTTGACTGTTTCATACTTTTAACGCAATCTTCAAGCCATGTGTTGTGTTATATATATATATATATATATATATATATATATATATATATATATATAAGCGTTTCACCCAAGCAAGGCGGGAAGCCACTAGGACGCAAGGGGTTACAGAAAATTTGGTGCAAGATCAGATAGGAGTGATAGAAGAAAGGATGAGGAGAAGGGTAGTGGATAGATCAAGGCAACTGGAGATGTCGATTGACATTACATTTGAATAGCTGGAGATTATAGCTCTCAGGGAAAATGGAATAGGGAAGGGAGTTCCACAGGCGAGAGGTGCGAGACATGAACCTATTGGAGTAGAAGAGACGGCTACATTTAGTAGTTTCGACAGTGAAAGGGTGAGAGCGGGATGCCAGTCTCGTAGGGCGCTTGAATTCATGAAGTCTGGGAATATATATATATATATATAGAGAGAGAGAGAGAGAGAGAGAGATTGCTTTTTATCGTGAATAATCTATGATTGCTCTAGCAAGCACCTTGAAATTTAAATAAAATGTCGCTTCCGTCGAGACTTGAACTTGCATCCCAAGATTATCTTCTCGTTTCTAACGTTATTTTGTCTTGACCCATTCAACTTTAAATCAATTAGTCATCGTTAGATTTTACGATCTAGGGTTGCAAGACACCGAATTTCTGCCAAAATGTCTCGCCAAATTCAAAGGAATGTAAAGTTAATAAATATAAATTACATTTTTACTCCTGCCAAAACGGCTTTTGTCTTTCAGGCACGTCCCAAGACATTTCGCCTCTATAAGAGTAAAAACAGTTTCCACTTTGTCTGTCTTCGAATCGTGGCCGATCTATTGTATGGAAATCAGGAAAAAGAGAATCTGAACTCATAAGAAAAACCATCTTTTCGAGTAAATTGAATTCAACTCGAGAGCAATCAACGCTGAACAAGAAATTATTACAAGGAATAACCAAAGCTTTTAAAGAGGATCTTTTGAAGAAGAGATCACTTGATGACAGGCCAAATTAAGCTACTAAGCGGTTTCGCTTTTCACTGGTCGGCTAATGCCAATCTGACGCTCAGAAGGAAAGTTATTAATTCCTCTCTAAAATGACTAATCAGTTTTGGGTTTTTTTTTTTTTTCAAAATTTGCCTGCTTGATTTACAGTAGTAGTTTGTCAACATTATCTCTCTCGACCTAAATTTCGGAATCTAAATTTGCTTGCGACACAGAATTATTCCACTGACAAGAAATATATTAAACAGAAACAACTCTGAGAAAATCTACTTTAACATATGATTATCGAATGTTCACAATGTATGTAGGATGCATCTATACATAGAAAACTATTAATATACGTATTGGCGAGTCTTTTACTGATGTAACCTTAAGTAACGTGACGTATGAGATGCTTTTTGTCAAATAAACTCCTTTCTATTCAGTTTAATTTTAGACAAGCTTTCTTCAACACAAAAATTATCATTCCTTTTTCCTGTTCTTTCATATTTATCAGAGACGAAAATCCTTGTTGAGATCAAAATGCTGTAAGAGAATTGTAGAAGAATAGCAAATGTTCTTGACGAGATGTGTGGATAAGATTTCTGGATGGACATTGAAAAATACAAAAGAAAGATCGAACTGATCAAAATGTCAAATAGTTGGGGTTTGATTGGTCATTGGACCGAAGCAAAAGAATAAAGAAACGCAAGCGGAAGTAAAGACTTGGCCATTTGCATCTAAATGCAGGCTAATCAGGTTCAATACGACAATGGTCGGAAATATTTTTTTATATTTTTGTCATTTCATAAGATCTTTATGAGCTGTACTAACCTGATTTAATTGGTGTAGCATGGTAGAACAGCTATTTTTTTCAGAAAGTTATTTTTTTTTGTTATCGTGAAAACGCAGGAAGATCTTGGTAAGGCCTTAACGACGTGTTCAAGATTCATGAAAAAAAGTTCACCAGAAAAAGAAGCAAAACCATAAAGAAGAGAAAGCTGAAAAAGAAAACAACAAAAAAATGGAACCTCATCTTTAAATACCACTCCATCTTGTATAATCGTTATGGCTTCGGTAGGCCAAACAATGTATTCACATAATAAAAACGGATGTCTACGAGGATTGTTCAAAAAGTTCTAAGCCTCACCCAGAAAGAAGAATCATAGCTGAACATTTTTGTTGTGGCAACACACTACCACTTATGAAACTAGAAAAACTAATTCAGATTTCTGTATTAATTTCTGTGCAGGTGAGGCCACACATAGGTGTGTGGTGTGCGACAATTCGAAAAATGGATAAAACAGAGGCCCGAGCAGTTATAAATTATGAGCAAAAGAAAGGTATGACACCCAAGGAAATCTATGAAGGCATCGTATAGACACTTGTTGTGGAATTCAAGCAGTGCAGGGACAACACAGAAGATGACCTTTGTTCAGGTTGTCCAAAAACCTCAACCCCTGATGAAAAGATTGATGCCATTCACCGCATTGTTGGGAATGACAGACGTCTTACCCCCTCAGATACACAGACAGATATCACACACCAAATAGTAAGTCCATAGGCATTAGTCCTGATTCGATCCATACTGTTTTAACTGAGATTTTGAGGATGAGCAAGCTGTTTGGAAGATGAGTCCCAAGAATGCAGACACCGGAGCAGAAGCTGAAAAGGACATTTCCAGGATACTTCTGACTCGCCTCCAGTCTGATCCTGAGAATTTCCACTTCAGATCTGTAACTCAATAGGAAACCTGCGTTCACTACTTCGCATCTGAATCAAAGATGCAAAGCAAGCAGTGGAAACACTGGTTCTCCATAGCCGAAGAAGTTCAAGCAGGCGGCGTCTCTTGGCAAGGTGACGGCTTCTGTTTTTGTTTTGTTTTGATTCTGAAGGAATGATCATTGATAGACGACCTGAAAAGTGAAAAACTATCAATGGAGAATACAATGCTCTTGATTTAAAACAACTGAAGGAATCAATCAAGTCGAAACGCAGAGGGAATCTGAGGGCAGGTGTGCTCTCGCCCCAGAATAACCTGCCCGTTCACGCTGCTCAGATTGCAGTCACTGATGCTACCAACTGTGGCTTTGGATTGCTACCCCATCCCCCTTAGTCACTATACTTCATTTGACCTTTTCCTGTTTCTTAATAATTCGTATATTGAAAAAATGTTTTCTTTTCTCCAACTCCTTCTGGATAAAACTTTTTTTTTTTGAACGACCATCGCAGACTTTTGAATTAAGGGCCATCGAGAACAGGTTTGTGTTTGCCTTCATGGTTGGCAGTAAGCACACAAGACTGTAAAATCCACAAAAGGCTATGTGATGAAATCACGGCTAGGCAAGAGTATAACAGCTCAGCAAATTATTAAGGGAAAAATATTTCCCCAATGAGACATTATGCTGCCTACGCCGGAAAATGTGTAACTTAATTTTAAAAAAATATCTAAAAAAAAACACAAAAAGTATATTTCGAGTGAAGTATCAGGGTTAGATGACATAAAAATGTTTGACACGGTATGGAACTGCTAGAACAGTTCGATGGACAAAGTAAGATTGATTTATTTTGGAAGGATGTTAGAATAATCGAGAACTTATACTGGACACAAATTGACTGTATACGGATAGAAAATAAATGCAATAAATAAATAATAATGGAAAGGTATGTAAGACAAAAATATTTCTTTTCACCGGGATTATTCAACCTATACAGTGAGGCAATTCTTGGAGGATTAGAAGTCCTACCAGGATTAATTATTGGCGTCCATAGTCTTAACAAGATTAGATATGCAGATAACACAGTATTTATAGTAGACATAGAAAGGGAACGACAAGAACTCCTACAGAATATAGTAAAGGAAAGCGAAATGAAAAGAATTGTAAGAAGATATAAGATATGGTTGTCAGCAAAATAAACCGCTCATAATACGAATTACAAATTGGAGATACAACAATGAAGCAAGAGTAAAAATTTAAATATCTAGGAAGTGTTTTAACAGAGGACGGAAATTGCGACGTTCAAATCCCAAGGCGCATTGGGATAGCGAAAGATGACTTCCAAGAAGTAAATAAAGTATTAAGAAACAAGAAAATTACATTGGAATCAAAGAAAAACGTAATGTGAAATGTTATGTAATATCAGTCCTCCTATATGACAGTTAATGCTGAATAATCTCATCACAGACGGGGAAGACACTTGAGGCCAGAGAAATGTGGTTTTATAGAAGGATGCTGAGAATATCATTGACTGAGAATGTGAGCAACGGCGAAGTTTTAAAAGAAATGAAAACGAAAGGGACACTTATACGCAGCATCAGAAAAAGAGAGTTGAAATTCTTAGGGCATATAATGAGGAAAGAGGGCTTGGAGAATTTGATACTCACAGGGTATACTGAAAGCAAGAGGGGCAGACAAGGGTAGCGCATAACCAAACTAACAAGCTTTTGTAAATGATTAGCAGAACGTAGATCGGGAGATATAGCAAAAAGACTTACGAAGGGCTATAAAGGACAGGAAGCCATGATCGCCTACGTTAGAAGGAACACCGCACAAAGAAGAAGAAGAAGAAGAAGAAGAAGAAGAAGAAGAAGAAGAAGAAGAAGAAGACCCAGGTTAGAGGTTAAAAAGGACACCATGAGAGAAGTTATACTCTGTCATTCCTCAAAAAAGCTGGCGTAATAGCCTCGTCCACACCCTTTGGTCCGAAAATTCAGCCGGATCTGTCGTATTGGAGGGAGCAATATTTTGTTCTATTCAATATGACCGATTTTTATATTGCTATCAAAGATAGCGACTTCCTCGGGGAGAGGGTGGCAGAGCGATCAATGCAACGATATCCCAGCATCCAGGGAAAGGCCCGACGTTTGTACGCACCGACCATCAAAAACTGCGTCGACTGTGCCAGTCCGGACAATGAAAAAAGAGTGGATTTTTCTAATTGCGGGTACTCACAAGAAATACACAGACGCCTATAACGTAACCTCGCTTTCTTCGTTTGTAACAACGAATGTTACCTCGTTAATGTGCTACTTATGAAATCCAATCGTGATTGTGCATGATCATTCTAGTAGTCTTGTACGATAAATGGAATTAAACATATTTGACGTTTAGCGTATCATCCATCATCGAACGGATTAGTTGAACGTTCAGTTCAGATCATCAAGTGAGGATTAAACAAAGTTTCAGATGATTCGGAAATAAATTTACCTTGTGTCTTAGTATCGCCATCAACATTGAGTCAGCAGCAATTTTGCTGATTTTGGGTCGAAAGCCCAGATATCGCCTTGATCTAGTAAATCCGGATTTGTCAGTTAATATAAATAATAAAATTATTTAACCGTCCGCATGATTTCTCCCTAGCCATTACCAAATCGGCACTATTGTATGGTAGTAAGGCATGAACATTAACAAACTATCCGATTGATTTGTATTTTTTTTTTTTTTTTGCGGTTTATCAACCCTAAGTGGGTTATATAAAAACCGAGACATATATCGTATTGTGATAGGTTGCTTACAGTATTCGGTGTTCCACTAAGTACTACATGGACATTAACAAAATTATCCAACATTGATTGCTTTTTACGTTTTATCAACCCTTTGTGGGTTATTTAAAGCCAAAATATATTTCAGATTATAGGAGGCTGCTTACAGTGCCCAATGTAACAAAGCGCCACCTATATAAGTAATACATGGACATTAACAAAAATATCCTACTGGTTGATTTGATTTTTACGGTTTATCAACCCTTATTTAAAACCGATATTTGTGATTGTAGTTGGCTGCTTAGAGTAACCAGTGTTCCCAAGTGGGCCCTCCTCTAAGTAGTTACAGGGCTCGACACTGCTTAAATTCAGTGATCAAACGAGAACCAGTGTTTTCGGTGCGGTTTGGCCGTAAGCCACAAAAGAATACGAAAAGAAATTTGATGGCAGACACACAAGAATGTTGCGTGCTGCACTAAGTCTATTCTGGCGACAAAAGGTCTACAACCATCGACTTTTCATATCACAGAACATGCGAGAAAGAAGAACACAATTTGCAAGGGATTACTGGAGAAAATTTAAGCAATCTACTATAATTTGAAATATGTTGCGGCTTTAAATAACACACCAAGAGTTGATAAGCCGTAAAAAAAAGAGAAAAAGAAGTCAATCAGTCCTGACGAAGGAACGATGAGCTGACCAGCAATGCGCATCTTAGTACACGAACACGTGTACACATTAATGTTGGTTGATCTTTCAAAACTTACATACAACAATTATGCGACGATATCATCTCTAACTTGGATCCCCAGAAAGCATGTGGATTTGATGGTACCCCTGTAATAGTCCTTAAGAAATGTGCTCCTGGACTGGCTCCTGTTCTCTCTAAACCGTATAATAAATGCCACACTACCTCTTGCTTTCCTGCTTGTTGGAAATCCTCATCTGTTGTTCCAGCCTTTAAGAAGTCATGTGAACAGTCAGATCCTTCCAACTATCGGCCTTCTACCTCTTTTTGGCAGACTACTAGAGGCCCTAACCAACGCTGAACTAGTTAAACATCTCACATCGCAATGCCTTCTTTCAGACAAACAATATGACTTTTTGTTTCTCTAGGTCAATTGCTGATGTATCAACGATTATTAAGAGTCTATCAAGCTTTAGAATAATGAAGTTCGGACTGTTGCCTTGGATATCTCGAAAGCGTTCTGTTGTTAACTGGGACAAGGATAGATTCATTTTAACTCCTCCAAAACAAAACTACTCTGCATTAATCATTTGAGAGAACACTTT
Source organism: Acanthosepion pharaonis (assembly GCA_903632075.3). NCBI lineage: Eukaryota > Metazoa > Mollusca > Cephalopoda > Sepiida > Sepiidae > Acanthosepion > Acanthosepion pharaonis. The sequence goes on along the minus strand of CAHIKZ030002722.1, from coordinate 6,222,930 downwards.
TTTCCTTCCATCAGCATGGCTGATGTAAACCTTTAGGAGAGTAATTTACTGCGCCTTCTCGAACCAATATTCTCGGCTGACATGAAGTGGAAAAACTATATTGAATCCACTACGGGGTCTACGGCTACGAAAGTTGGTTAGCTGTATATTGCTAGACAATTTTTCTCTCCAAAACCTATCTTACATATCTGTAAGTCTGCCATTCATCCATGCTTAGAATATTGCTGCTACATATGGTTCTGCGCTCCTGCTATATATTTAGAGATTCTTGATAAAATCCAAAGAATTAGCAATATTATTGGCCCTAACCTGGTGTCTTCACCTTGGCCATATTCTAGCGGTCGTAAAATTGCTTCCCTGTGACTTTTCTATAAATACTTCAATTGCAATTGTTCTAATAAGCGCTGTTCTATGGTACCTAGATTTTATGAATTTAAGCGGACTACTAGATTAGCAACCAGGTCTTATCAATTTACAGTTGAATTGGTTAGATGTTATATGCTAACAGTTTCCTTTCTCACACTTCTCGTTTGTGGAACTCTCCGCCAGCTCCATGCTTTCCCGTTAACTTTGATTTCCCAAAAATTAAATGCAATGTCAATCGTTATCTACTGTCTTCCTGATTTCTTTTCTGTTGTTCTCGTTCCTTAATAATGTTTTTATTTTCTAATTCTTTCACACTCAGCAACCCCGTGTGTCTTAGTGGCTTAACTGTCTTGCTTGGGGTAAATTCCATGGAAAAAGTCATGTCGCCTCAGAATTTTCTGTCCTTTGTAGCTCCTAGAAATCTTTGCATTTTCATTATACTTCCAAAGAGCTGGGACACTACAGGTGCTACCATCTCAGGTCAGGGTGGACCTGAGAACAACAGCAATTAAGAAGTGGTTTCACGCTCCTCAAAACCTCCTGATCAGTGACCCTACAGCCGGAAATAGCTTATCATTATACCCAGGACGAATATGTGTGTGTGTGTGTGTGTGTGTGAGAGAGAGAGAGAGAATTTAAAGCCTTATTTCCAATCATAGTATGTTATTTTGATAGGCACGTTCATTTCATTTCGGCCAAATTTGACCTGCCTTGTTCAAACAGAGTAAGACTGTATTGATCGAGAAAGCATCCCCGTGGCACATAAAAGAAGGTGAATAAGAAGATTAAACTCGTTTTGCATGAAGAACAACATCAATATTTCAATAGACTATTCATTCATACTTGCAAACAAAAAGTAAATTATTATTAATGACAGATCAATGGAAAAGGTTAAGAAACTCATTTCCGATTTAAGATCGTTAATTTACGAACTATTTTTAAGATAAGTTATTAAAATTATCATACATTTAATATATATATATATATATATATATATATATATATATATATATATATATTTGCCATCCATATAATTAATTTTATATTTATAAATATTTATCTTATAATCCGATAAATCGTTTTTCAGGGTTTTTAATTAGTACTATGGCAAATATTCGGACGAGTTACATCCCTTAGTTCCACCGGCTCAGACCTTTACATTTAGGATCCGTTGGCAAATTATGCCCATTCCTTTCGTATTTCTTTGATAAAGAGCAAGTTCTACTCAGGCAGCTTCTTTCCTAGAACTGTTGCTTTATGGAACAGACTCCTGGCAGTGGTGGTGGTGGTGGGGGGGCTTCCTTGACAACTACATTCTTGGTCTTTTCAACCGATATCTATCATACACGTCTAATGGACACTTCTTTTATCTCAATTAAAACAATCTCGGTCTACCGGGAGTTACCTCTGGATCTTGTGTTGGGTAAACCAACAGTATAAAAAATTCAAAAACAAATTATTCGAAATAAGACAAACAACAAATTAAATCTTAAGAATAGTAATCTAACATACTTATAGATCCACCATTCTTCCTTGTTTTCAATATTGCAGCCACATCTAGTCTGGTGCTCCTGCTATATATTTAGAGATTCTTGATAAAAATCCAAAGAAAAATATGCAATATTATTGGTCCTGACCTGGTATCTCGGTTTGTTTCCCATCGCCGTAATGTAGATTCCCTGTGCCTTTTCTGTAAAAACTTTCATAGTAATTGTTCTGATTAACTTTCCTCAATGGTAACTAGTTAGAACTACATAGAGACTTTGAGGTATTATGGTGACTGTAGTAAGAATGGTAAGTAAGAATGTGTTGTTTTGATGTAAGGAATACTGTTGAATATTTGAGTCATTAATCTTGGCTAGCTAAGTTTAAGATAAGACGGATTGAAGACCATCCCACCCCTATGCCCCACTTGGCCTCGTGCCACATTTTTGTACTTTCAATCTAAATATTACTTTCCTCTATGGTACCTAGACTTAAAGGGGATTACTAGACTGGCGACAAAGTCTCACCATTTTATAGTTGGCTATATGGCACCGTAAGTCCTATCCTAACAGTTTCTTCTATCGCACTTCTCGCCTGCGGAAATCTCTTCCAGCTTCTTGCTTCCCTGTCAAGTTTAAATGTAATGTCAATCGTTTTCTTCTACCTTCCTAATTCCTGTGTTTTTATTGTTCTCTTTCCATAATAGTGTTTTTTTTATATTCTCTAATACTCAGTAACCTCATGCGTCTTAGTGGCTTTGTTCACTTACATGGGATGAAATGATTAAAAAATAAATTATAAGACTTAATATCAACTACTTAAAAAAAGATAAAATTAAATACATGCTTACGTATCTTAAAAATTTAGCTAAATTATCCTTTCAGCAATTTTAATGAAATATGTATTTTAGAGTTATTGCTGCCCAATTTCACAACGTTATATATATATATATATATATATATATATATATATATATATATATATATATATATATATATACTAACCGAATTAGCCGCGTAAGAAAATGATTTGTGGAGAAAAATGATGCATCTCTATATTACTCAACCGCCATATTTCTTTATTTTGCATAGGAGTCATTCTGTTGTTCAAATTTAAATTTAATTTAAATAAAAGGGGAAAAAATTCAGTGGGTGTGCCCCCACCTCCCCACCGCGGAACCTCCTTTGATCAAAATGAAATATACTTATCCAAGTACCCTGAGTAATGTAGTTTCAGAATATATATGGTTAAGGGGGCCTATCTCCCAAACCCTAGGAGGCGTTCGATAACAAATAGACAGACAGAAGCTACAATATTATTTACATAGATGTGTATGTGTGTGCGTGCGTGTGTGTGTGTGTGTGTGTGTGTGTGCGTGTGTCTGCAGAATTTTCCTTCATATAGAAAAATGTATTCTACAAAACTCAAAACATAAAAGCATTTGCCACAGCCCTGAAAAGAAAAATAGCTTTAACCTGGAAAGTTTGATTTAAGATATGAAAACACATATTATTATTATTATTAAGGATTCCCATTCTACAAAAAGCAGCCCAGCTTGTATTATCCATTTACCCAACTTTCTGAATTTCTTACGACATCATTCTCAGCAAAATACCATTCCTTGTACATTTCAAACGTGAGTCATAGTCTGGACAAAATGAACGAAATTTGCAATATATACAAGCACATATTTACATACATGCATACAATCCATTTATACATACATACATACATACATGCATACATACATACATACATACATATGCATACATATAGATATCTATCCAAAAAAAAAAGAAAGAAAGAAAAGAGAGGAATAGTAAACGTAAAAATTTAAAAAAATATATATTCTTTATTTCTTTTTAAATAAAGCCCATGTGTAGGTAGTACAGCAGCTATCGGTGCGGAAATTGGAATTGGCGAGCACAGTTCAAATTCCTTGCACACGAATGGCCTTGAGAAAAGTGTGAATGCATTTCTTCTTCCACCAACAATAAGATAAATAACAAGGTAGGCTACTTTGAATTCAAAACCGTGGCAAGTCAACGGGAAACCACTCTGTTGTCTTGCTTAAGAATTCATGGAAATTGACAAAAAAAAAACTTTTAATAACCATCATCACCCACGTCCTGATAGATATATATATATATATATATATATATATATATATATATATATATATATGTGTGTGTGTGTGTGTGTATTTATGTATCTATATTTAAATAAAAAGAAAGAACAATAGGATACATAATCCAGTGTTCTTATTGATATTTTTACAAAAAAGTGCTCAATGTAAATTTACAGAGCCTTAATATTATAAATTAACTGATTTAAAATATGTTTTTTTTCGCTACACAGTAATAACCATGTTTCAAAAATGGAAGCTAAACTTTAAATTTAATTTTGTAATTAAATTAAAAACATTAGTTCCAGTTCATCCTCAAGCGAATTTTGGAGTAACTAATTTTTTAAATTTACTGAGTTTTAACTGCAAGGGAAATTCATAATTTACGGTTACAAAGGATACAGAGAAATCCAATCATCCAGACAAGGGGTGGTAACGTGTTCATTTTTATTAACTTTTGTTGTATCAGTTATTTGTTACGTTCGAAAAAGGGGTTAACTTTAGGTACGGGTGGGGATGTATTTTTCAACGAATTCTGACATCTAGATGAAAATGTCATGTCCATTCAGAACGTAGGCGATCATGGTTCTCCATTCCTTTTATCTTTTTTATCTGTGAATTCCCATACATTCTGGGGAAAGATAATGGTGTTAGTTCGCGTTTTTTTTCCTCCATGGTTTTGAATTCAGAATTTCCATTTTCTTAGACAGGTAATCTCCCCCACGTACCCCAAACGTAGAGATTAATTGATTTGTTTATTACGGATTATCAACCCTTTGTGGGCTTTCTAAAACCGAAACATATTTTTAGTGTGTAAGACTAATTCTTTTTTCGTTAGTTAATTATTCAAGAAACAATGATTTTTCCAAAAACAAGTCCAACTATTTAACCCATAACTGGGGAGGCATTTGCGCCTATGTGAATATAACTCACTCGACTCTTCGATGTCTCATTCCGAACCGATATCCATTACGCCACTGCACATCCATCCAAGGCTAGAGAGCCAAGTTTACTCTGCTATTTAATCCATCGGTGGTGGAGAATAGAGAGATTCATACCTTTCTCAGGGGCATTTGTGAGAATGTCAATGCGACAGACTGTGTCGGGACTTGAACTCGACTCGCCGATTGCAATCTCGTCGCCGATATGCGTTAGATCATCCGCATATCCCATTAAATGACTATATATATATATATATATATATATATATATATATATATATATATATATATATATATATATATTTTATTCGAAATTATAATAAATATGTCATAAAATTACTAAAAAAATAGCCATTTTGTTTTAACACTTCTGGTGTCTTAACAAGTGATGGTGCTGAATGTAGATTCTACATTCAACAACATCACTTGATAAGACACCACAAGTGTTAAAACAAAATGTCTATTTTTTTAAATAATTTTATGTCATATTTATGCTATAATTTTCGTATAAATTATATTTGCTCTACTTTATATTGAGCACTCTTGTAAGAATAGTATGTTTTGGTTATTGGAATTTATTCCGTATACACCAATCCTATACTTAAATATGTATGTACATATATATATATATATATATATATATATATATATATATATGTGTGTGTGTGTGTGTGTGTGTGTGTGTGTGTATGTGTGTGTGTGTGTGTGTGTGTTTGTGCGTGTGTCTATTTTAATCAATTCAACCCGAGCAAGGCGATAATGCCACTAAAACTCAACGGGCTACTGGGAGTGAAAGAGAATGAGAAAACTTTAGAATGAACCGTAAACCCAATCCTGAAACGGAAACAAGGTCTAAACCTCTATTCCTGTTCAAAAGACCGAGTAGGAGTGTGAACCGGACGATATGCAAATTATTATGTGCACTGATTCTAAAATTAAGGCATGTACCAAGAATCTTTCAATACTGTATTAATAGCCTGTATATCCTTCTCGGGCATTAATACATCCCTGTACACTTGCATGCATACGATCGTACGAATAGCAAATACCATCCTGTGATTTACTTTTCCACGCTTTTTGCACTTGTTGACGCCGTACAGTTAGATTTGGAGGTGAGCTAACTGAACGAGTTAGGCGCCATCCCATCATATGCCAGATATGTTTAATGGAAAACAGGTCTTGCCTGTCAGGAAAATTGCCAATCATCTTGCAGATCAAGTTGAGTAACACGGGCGTTTTATGGGCGGACATTAACCCGATAGAACCGGACATAATCTTCTGCCTTCTCCTACAAGAAGGCAGTAGAACAGGTTGAGCAATGTCGTGGGCATACACGATGCTGTTCAACACCACATTCACAAACAGCAAAGGCGAGCAAGATCTGTGGCTTGGTTATGGCACCACACCATGGTGCCAAATTAGTTTACCTGTTTCGTCATGAGTAAATATACTCCGGAAGTTGTCACCCTACAAGTATACGTCATAAGCGGAAACGAACATCACTTGCATGGAGGTAGAACCTGCTCTCATCTTTAAACAATATACATTGAGCTATACATTCGATCGCTCACAATATCTACAATTCGTCCTTGCTTTTAAAATTGCTGCCACATCTGGTCTCCTGCGCCTGCTATAGAGATTCTTGATAAAATCTAAAGAAGTATTTGCAATGTTACATGGCATCTCGGCTTCAGTCACTTTCCCACCGCCGTAATGTAGTATTTTCTATAAATATTTTCATGATAATTGTTCTGATAGACTTTCCACTGTGGTACCTAGATTTTATGAATGTATGCATTGTACTAGATTAGCGGCAAGGTCTTATCAGTTTATAGTTGAAATGATTAGATGCAACCGTAAGTTCTATGCTAACAGTTTCTTCTATCGCACTTCTCACTTGTGGATCTCCTTTCCGGTTCCATGCTTTCCAGCCAACATTAATCTGCAACAAATTAAATGCAATGTCAATGTTTTTTTTTTCTCTGACTTCTTGCTTGTGGAACTCTCTTCCGGCTTTTTGCTTTCCAGTCAACTTTGATCTTCAAAAATTTAAATGCAATGTCAATCGTTATCTTTTGTCTTCTCAATTCTTCTTTTATTGTCCTCTCACTTTAATAGTAGTTTTTCTCATATTCTTTAACACTGAGTAACCTCTTGAGCCCTGCTGGCTCTATTGCCTTGCATGGGGTGAAATGGTTAAAAAAACAAAAAAAACAATCCTCTCTTGATACGACTGGAAGTGTATTTCATTTTTTACTATTTTTCGCCTAATGCAATGCCCAACGTTACAGAATGCGTTTGTTTTGTGCGCTTAATAATTGCAGATTATAAGTATATGTAGGATAGATAACGTTTGACTCTAGACTTGAAGAGGTAATAATCGGGTAAGCATCCTCTCGGGAGTCTGTTCTGCAAAGCAGCAACTGTTGAAAAGAAGCTGTGCAAACGGAACTTTCTTCTTACTAATGGAATATAAAATAAATAAATCGACTCTGTGGGCATTGCATGACGGATTTGAACTTAAAAGGCCTGAAATATACTGAGTTCTCGTTACCTTTTTTGCTGTTTAGAATTTAGAATCTTCTTTCTCTTAAACAGATTACCACCCAGGTTTAGAGAGAGCCTAGTCTGCCCTATTGTTTAAACACAGCTCTCGGCGAATAAACAGATCCATACCTTTTCCAAAGGAATTTTTGAGAAAGAGGTATACGACGGTGTTGTGGCGTATGTGAATGTCTGGCTCGAGGTACCTTTGCCTGTCGCCCTAATACGATTCTCGGTGGTTGGTGTTGACAATCCTGGATCCTTATTTGCTCTTATATATACTGTAGACGCCGTGCAGTAAGCCACTGCTGCTCTTACATATGCAGTAATCTCGACGAGAGTCTACATTACTGAGTGACCGTCCGGAAATTGGGCAAGGATGCTCATTTGACCAGAGTCCTAAACAACGAGGTCTTATGTTCAACATGCACAGCAATTGTCCGAAACGACCGCCTAGACCCTTAAATACCCAGGGTGGATCAACAATATTTCTGGACAAAACCTTTCATTCTCTCATCTCCCTGAATGAAAAAAAAAGTTTTTCATTTTACAAGTGTTTACATTTTATATCCTGAAGAGGTTTATCTCTTGTTTCCTGTTTAATATTGATTTTCGTTTCCTTCTAAAGTCTACTTCAACTTTATATTTCTAATGTCTCTATTGTCTGGTTCACAGTTCACCCGGGTCTTTTGAACAGGTGTTGGGGTTTACCTGTTTAGGATTGGTATTCCGCTTCCTTCTACTAATTCAGCTAAGTACTCCTTATGTATTCGTCTGAAACCTGAAATTTTATCTTTTTATTTTATTTTCTTACTCTCCTACATTCATAGGAGTAGATAAGTTGGCCTATCGCCCGGTTCAAACTCCTCTCCGGTCTTTTGAAAAGGAGTTGAGTTTTATCCCTTGTTTCCTGTTCAGGTTTGTTATTCCTCTTCCTTCTACTGATTCAGCTCTGTACTCCTAACATCTACGCCTGAACCCTGAAATTTTATTCTCTATTTATTTCGTTTTATTTTATTTTCTTACTCTCCTCCACTAATAGGAATAGATAACTTGGCCTATCGCCCGGTTCACGTTCCTCCTCGTTCTTTAATCCTGTTTAGGATTGTGTTTCCGGTCCTTTATAAAAATCGACTTCTAACACTTGTCCTTGCCTATACTAATATAAATTCACACGGTAACCCTCTACCTTTAGTGGCTTTTGGGCCTTGTGTATGACGAATATTAGTAAAAAAAAAAAAAAAAAAAAAACCGATCTCTTATAAACTGTTGTAACTGAAGAAATAAGTACAATAAGAAATAAGTAAAATTAATTGCAAGCAGATATTATAATAGATACACCTATTATAATATCTGCTTGCAATTAATTTTTCACTATACTGAACCTTCTTGCCGCCTTCATAGTCGTCTAAAATCAGACCCAGATGGCGCACTGAAACAAGTATAACTACACCACAAGAGAGAGTGTAAATTACTCCTTAGAATGGTTTGTAACACATCTATTTAGCATCTCTCAATTAGGTCTCTGTCTTTGGGCAGAGTGCACTCAGGGGTGACTCCGTCAAAGGACAGAGTTGCAACTGAGAAAAATTATACTGAGATGTGCTCAGCCCTGGGGAACAGCTGCCCGAGGCCGCGCCCCCTCACTGCAACAGAGAGAGGGATCGGTGATCGCACCGAGGCCAGCGCAACCGAAGGTTGCGGGCCTGTGGGCAATTTTTGTTTCTGGCCCGGATGTACGCGCTCGGAATCCCCACATTAAACCGACCTTGTGTCACAACCTGACCTCGTCGGGGTTTGAGTAAATACAAACTACACCACAAGAGACTGAAGACTTTCAAATTTTCACCAGAATATCTACTATCCTTTGGAATTGTAATATTATCCGTTTCCTAATATGGAAACATTCGCCATTCCTTGACCGATCAGTCAGTGCTAATAACGATTGTAATTTATAAAATCTCTCCATCAAAAAAATATTTAGGAAAATAGGTTTCTCAAGTCCAGTAACTGTTGTGGATCTTTCCAGTACTGATGAGGGATTCCTTCTTAACCTTTTATTAGAAGTAACGTGTGTAACGCTAACATCTTGATTATGTCATTATTTTCTACTCGCGTTACATGTGCTATTCATTATATCTGTTGCTGCAGTTGAAAGTCCTTAAATGATGCGGTTTCTGTAATTTGTCACAGTTCTTTGTTTGTGATTCTGTAGTGTCAGTCCACTAGGTTCCAAGAAGATGGATCTGCTCTAAGACCTATAAGGTTCATTCGCTACAAGCCATTTTTAATTTTAATTATCATGTACATATTGCGCCATGCTCAAAATCGGCACCCTCCTTCCTTGTAGCAATAATAAATGGAAAGAAGTAAATAATTGAATATAAATCTCTCTCTCTCTCTCTCTCTCACTATATATATATATATATATATATATATATATATATATATATATATATATATTATTACTTTCAACGGGATATTTAGTGGATAATTTATGCTTATCGGCCTCTGTACATTCGAGATGCTTTATAAGAACCTGGCACATTTTCATTATTAAGATTTTCGAACGTACGAGTCAATAGATTATACAGTTTAAAAACGGGTAGGACTACTCAACAGAGATAGATAGATAGATAGATAGATAGATAGATAGATAGATAGATAGATAGATAGATATGAACAGAGATAGAGAGAGAGAGAGAGAAAGAGAGATAGAGAAATATGAACAGAAATAGATAGATAGATAGATAGATAGATAGATAGATAGATAGATATGAACAGAGATAGAGAGAGAGATAGATAAAGAAATATGAACAGACATAGATAGATAGATAGATAGATAGATAGATAGATAGATAGATAGATAGATAGATAGATAGATAGATAGATATGAACAGACATAGATAGATATGTACAGAGATAGAGATAGATAGAGAGAGAGATAGATAAAGAAATATGAACAGACATAGATAGATAGATAGATAGATAGATAGATAGATAGATAGATAGATAGATACACACACACACACATATAGATAGATAGATAGATAGATAGATAGATAGATAGATAGATAGATAGATATAAAATAGGACACAGGATGGGAGGTAATAAAACAGAAATATAATACAATTGTGGTAATAGAATAATAATATATTAACAATAGATATACATTTTTCCTCACTGTTTGGTACAACTCATTCATGCACGTTTTAGCCACGGATAAATACATACATACATGCATACATACATAGATGCGTGTGTATGTATGTGTGCCTGCGTGTGTATGTGAGTCTATATTTGTATGGACACGTGACCAATTTTAAATAAACCAGTATATACATACATAATCGTCGGGGACACTTCGATGCGGTTAGCAAGCTGATCTCGTTAGATCAGTTACGACTAAATAGTGAGTTCGATTCTCATTGGCCTTGTGCCACATCTAAGCTATGCTTAGTAAAATCACCATACATAATCGTCGGTTGTTCTCGTTTCCGTCTGCTAGGGCGTGTGGCCAATCTCTGTTGCAAACGGCTGCTCAGAGACATTTGTCTTTGCTCAGAAGTCACCTATCGTTATTACTGTAACTATTCTGAGAGGACCTTAATTCTTTTTTTTTTTTTTTCGAAAGCGCATAGTCTGCCATGATCAGCAGTTTGAACAATGCCATTAGTATAAAATCCTCGGTCACGATGACTTGCGACTTCGTGCAAGCACAATGATCGACGACGTCCGAACCGTTCCGTCTACCCAATTTCCCCCATATGGCTTGGTTTTTCAGTCACTTTCCAAAGGGATCGCCTCCCGCAGTCTGATAACATCAAGCAGTCACCTTTTCAAGAAGTCGAATCGGCCATATGGAGATTCGAACCCTGTCCTCGTAGTCGGAAAGCGATACTACCAATGTTTGTAAAATGATTACCTATTTTTTTCGTTCATTCTTTATGCGATTTTAAGTATACGTTCATCGCTGTACTTGTGAAAAATATATGATTTCTTTAAACGCACCGATCGATGGCTTACATAGTATTCGATTTACAAATAGCCTTCTGCAGCAGACACAGAGCAACGTGAAAGCTCAATGTAGAGTAAATCGTACACCATCCTTACTTTAAATATATCAATATGTTACACACTACGCACCTACGTATGTGCCGTGGCTTTCGTTGCAGTCAATGCTCTACTATCAGCAAGCCTACCATTAAACACCAGCACTAGTAATAGACCAATGAAATATAACTTAGCTGTGTTACTGTCTTATTGTCTCTGGTGCATGTTCAGCTGTAGAACAACAACGACAATAATAATAATAATAATAATAATAATAGCAACAACAACAGATTAAGGATGGGGGAAATAAAAACTGAGACTGTACCAATAGAAATCGGAGCTCTGTACCGCGTGATAATTTTGCTAACTGGTAACATCAATAGACAAGTTGCCCAGAAGATCGCTCTACTTAAAACATCTCATATACTAAGAAAAGTGCTATCAGTTAAATGATAATTCTTCTACAGGGCCTATAGACCATACTTTGAACCCAGCTCTACAGAATACAAAGCAGGAAAACTAACATACAGAAATAATAATAATAATAATAATACTGCAATGTATCTTTGTATTGTCAAAATACAAGGACCTTGAAATAGAAATCTCGAAAATGTGGCATATGGGAACATCAACAATCCCTGTTGTAGTTGGAGCCCTAAGACTGGTTGGAAAAGATTGCAGTAGACTAATTGAAGGGATTCCTGGAAGTCCATGCCTCAAGGAGATACAAAATATTGTTCTGACAAGTACAGCCCACACTTTACGAAGGGCTTTATCTATGTAATTTTTTATTTTATTTTATTTTTATTTTTTTTGTCAGTGGAAAGTGTCATGATGCCATTTCTAACCTTAGGTCCCTGGGCGGGATCCGGAAAGAAATGTGTAAACACCAGAAATCAAAGAAAATAAAAATAATAATAATAATAATAATAATAATAATAATAATAATAATGCGAGAGGATGCTTAAAAGCGTTCGACTTGACAAAGATGGCTTTTTAAAAATCAGTTGTTTGGTTGTCTGTGCAGATTTGGTAAAGTGTACTTAGCTGGGTACATTTTAGAACCCCCCTGCATCATCATCATCATCATCAGCAGCAGCAGCAGCAGTAGTAGTAGTATAAAAATAATAGTAATAAAATAATAATACATCCTTATCAGGCTGGCTGCTATGATGGGTGTCGTTCTTTCGTATATTAATACTCCAGCTTCACTCAATAATAATAATAATAATAATTAGTTTTAACCCGTAAAAATCTCACGGTTTTCCTGTTTGAATTTTCTGATTAATCTTAATTCTTAAGTTAATGATTGACTAAACTCATGGCGAGTTCTATGACAATAAAATATCCTAGAAATTCCCCTGTAACGTCATTAAATATTTGAGCTTAACAACTTTAACAAAATATTGCAATAAAAATCATAAATATGAATTTATGATTGATTTTAAGACGTGGGTAGAAATAAAAAAATTTGAAATTGACAAATTTTTCAATTTCACTGAAACAGCCATTAAACACGTCTATCTATCTATCTATCTATCTATCTATCTTCCTTCCTTCCTTCCTTCCTTCCTTCCTTCCTTTCTTTTTTCTTTCTTTCTTTCATTTTCTCACTGTAACCAAGTAGTGTCTTGTTCCCTCTTTCCACGTGATCAAAATGAAATAGTCCATTATTTATGAGGCATTGGCAGGGCGTAACGGTCGTGTGAACTAACGATGGGAGGGAGAAACACAATTATAATAGGATAATAAAGTTAAAATAGTTAATCCCAAAACATCTGGTAGGAACACGAAAATACATTCTTGGAATGATTAAAAAAATACGAAAATACATTCTTGGAATGATTAAAAATAATGCGAAAATACATTCTTGGAATGTTAAAAAAAAAAAAAAAAGCGGAAGGAACACAGCAACATATTGAAAAATTCCCTGGAAATCTCAGCTTAAGAGAAAAACAAACAAATTGTCTTGATACGTACAGTTCACATATTGAGAAGAACTTGGTCCATGTAACGCTAGTGATATTATGTGAGTTAGAAAAACAAGTCATGGAATGTAACCATAACAACACACTTACGTCTTTCGGCAGACTTGGTACGTAGTGTAACCAGAAATCGAAATATAATGATGATGATAATAATAATAATAATAATAATAATAATTCTATATTAGGAAGCCAACAAGTTCAAAATGGAGTTTCAAATGGGTGAAGAAATGCAAGTAAAGCATAATACATCGACTGCAGCTGCAAAAAATTAAAAAAAAGAAAGCAAAGGCAAATGTAATCAACCAGATACAGAAACGATGGCAAGATAAACCGCTTCACGGTCAATACCCTTCCCGTACCAAACAAGCTGATGTAGACAAACCCCGTACCCATCAGTGGCTACGTAATGCAGGGTTAATACCTGAAACCGAAGGTTTTATTTTTGCTGCACAAGATCAATGTTTGATACAAGCACACATACTGAAAAATTGTGTTAGCCTAAAATGCAGATTCTGTGATAAATATCCAGTATCAATTGGCCATCTTGAATCAGGTTGCGCAGTATTGGTACCCACTGAATATAAAATTCAGCATGACAAAGTGGGCCAATATCTGCAGTAGAATAACTGCAACTTTTACGGAAAGGAAACTGCAAGAAATTGGTATGAACACCACCTAGACTCGGTTACGGAGATGGGATCTGCAACAATTGTATGAGACTTTAAAATACACACAGACAGCACAATCAAAGCTAATAACCCAGACATTGTGATTAGAGACCGCAAAGATAAAATGTGCTTTCTTATTGACATGGCAGTCTCTGCAGATTGCAATGTATCTTTGAAGATCTTCAAAAACCTATCAAAATACAAGGACCTTGAAATCGAAATCTCAAAAATGTGGCACATGAGGACATAAGCAAATCCAGTTGTAGTTGGAGCCCTCAGATTGATTGGAAAATATTCCAGTTGACTCATTGAAGAGATTCCTGGTAGTCCTTAAAGAAATACAAAAAATTGTTCTCGCAAATGCAGCCCACATCTTACGAAGGGCTTTATCTATGTAAAATGTGATTAAAAAAAAAAACTGCTCAGTGGAAAATATTATGACGCCATTTCTAATCTTATCGGGACCCGGAAAGAAATGAGTATACGCCAGAAATGAAAGGAAATACTACTACTACTACTACTACTACTACTAATAATAATAATAATAATAATAATAATAATAATAATAATAGGCCGTACACGGACATAATTATCAAAAACCGAAAAGAAAAAACTTGCGTACTAATTGATATGGCTTGCCCAGCGGACTGTAACATAGCAACCAAGGAATTTGAAAAACTATCCAAGTATGAAGACCTGTGAATCGAAATAGAAACAAAATGTGGAAATTGAAAATAAGAATAGTACCAGTCATAATAGGTGCACTTGGAATGATAAAAAAAGGAACGCAACAACATTTTGAAAAAGCTCCTGGAAATTCCAGCTTAAGGGAAACACAAAAAAATGTCTTCATAAGTACCGCCCACGTACTAAGAATAACTTTATCCGTGTAACGCTAGTGATGTTATGGGAGTTAGAAAAACAAATCATGAAACAACACACCACTACCTGCCTTAGGTCTTCCCGCAGACTTGGGAAGTAGTGTGATCAGATCAGAAATCAAAATAATAATAATAATGATCCTATGTATTTGCTGTAGTGTCTGAAGATACTGAGCAAGGCCCCCGAGGTTCGAGGAAGTATGTTCCTACTGCATCAGATGCTAACATGCAAATACATGAAATTATTATTATTATTATTGTTTCACTTCTTGTGAGCTCAGCCGTCAGTAGTAATTGATGGCGCACACTGGAAATAACCATTCTTAATACCCCAGCACCAAGACCCGCCATAACGCGCACATTTCGGCGAACCAATCTCATTCTCTTTGCATTCCATTGGTAAGATGTAAGTTCCAGTCGGACAGCTTCTTTCCACAAATGGCTGCTTTGTGGAACTGACTTCCCAAAGCTTAACTTGTTCAAGTCTAGGGTCAACCGTTATCTCCCCTATATATCCCCATAAACTGTGCACCTTACTCTACCTCGAGTGGCTCTTGTGCTTTGTGCAGCGTGAACATCATTGTAAAAAAAACAAATTTTTAATACTCTAATTGTTTTCAATAATCCCATTGACTGGATGTTTCCTGTTCTTCTTCTCCTAATTCAAGTCCTTCTAGACAAATTCCATAGGCTCTTCGGAAACATTCCCAGTGATCCGATAATGATAGGGATGACTGTCATCTTCATGCTCCGCAGATCCTTCAAATCTCTAATAAGTTTGAGATATTTATTTAACTTTCGTTTACATTGAGATTATTTTCTTTTTCATATCTTTCTTCCTTCCTTTCTTTTTAGTTTATTTTTCCTTTCTTTTCTTTCTTCGCTTTTCCTTCTTCATTATCTTCTTTTTTCTTTCTTTCATTTTTCTTTCTTTCTTTTTTTATTTATTTTCCCTTCTTCATTATCTATTTCTTCTTTTACTTCTTTCATTCAGTTTTCCTTTTTCTTTATCTTCCTCATTATTTTCTTATTATTAGGATTATTATACAGATTATGGATGATACTGATGTTAGTTATAGCATATAATAATAATAATAATAATAATAATAATATTGTACTCACAAGTACAGCTCACACATTACGAAGAGCTTTATCTATGTAAAATGCGTGTGGTCTTAGGAATATTTTTTTATAATAAATGATCAGTAGGAAATATGAAGCTATTTCTGACCTTAGGTCTTTGGTTGGGACCCAGAAGGAAATATGTGTATAGCAGAAATCCAAGGAAATAATAATAATAATAATAATAATAATAATAATAATAATAATAATAATAAAAGACCTTGAAATAGAAATCTCGAAAATGTGGCATATGGGAACATCAACAATCCCTGTTGTAGTTGGAGCCCTAGGACTGGTTGGAAAAGATTGCAGTAGACTAATTGAAAGGATTCCTGGAAGTCCATGCCTCAAGGAGATACAAAAAAGTGTTCTAACAAGTACAGCCCACACTTTACGAAGTTCTTTATCTATATAATTTTTTTTGTTTGTCAGTGGAAAGTGTCATGGCGCCATTTCTAACTTTAGGTCCCTGGGCGGGACCCGGAAAGAAATGTGTAAACGCCAGAAATCAAAGAAAATAATAATAATAATAATAATAATAATAATAATAATAATAATAATAGAACTGATTCGGGTTCCGTCCCACTGAGGAATATTTAACAAGAGAATTTCGCTTAAAATGTCTATCGCAGTGATTTTGATCCTAACTGGGTGCTTCGCATTCGCGGACTTGCACAATACCAGGCTAAGTTTAGTAAACATTATTTTATCTGCTTTGTCATCTAGCAATGGTTAACAAGTTCGTCTCGTTCATCCTTACTGATAGATGATGTTGTGAGTTCGATCCTCATATAAAACATAGAAAATGATGATGGTGACAGTGATAAAAGTCACGAGTGGTGAGGGGTTTATAAATTTAAAGATGCTGATCTGACTGTTAATTGCAGTGATGATGATGATGATGATGATGATGATGATGATGATGATGGAATAAAAGTAGTAGTAGTAGTAGTAGTAGTATGAAAAGACCCTGGTCGAGATCGCAAGCAAACTAACATATCTTTGCCTGCAGTTTGTGTTCGAATCTTTACAAACGTTTGGGTCAGCTTTCTACCCAAGGCATGCAGGTATCTGTTTAAGAGGAATTTGCCGCTACACAGTCTTCTGAAAATACTTTCCGGGTTCTGTAAAGGAAAACGATAATAATATGAGATATAATCATAAATAATAATCAGGGCTTGTCTTTTGGTGGAGAAAATTGCTTATTTTACACCGGGACAAATGGCTTGTGTTCGTACTACAGGTAAAAAAAAAAATGAATAAATAAATAAATAGATAATAATAATAATAATAATAATAATAATAATAATAATAATAATAAAAACTCGAAACACTCCGCGGAAGAAAATAGGGCAGTAAAATTGGCGCAGCATAATCTTACTGCTCTATTTTCACCCTTTTCGTAGTGCGTCGTACAAAGATAAGGTTAGAAATAATAATAATAATAATAATAATAATGGTCTGAGTAGCAGCAATTCTGCTACTGCTGATGATAATGTTCATGATGATCATGATGACGATGATGATGTTCATGATGATGATGATTTCAAATGGAATAGCAATGATGATCCCGATGTAGATAGCACTTCTAATATCGATAATGACGCAAGTAGGTAAAATAAGACACGACGGTGATAATTTTAATTAATATTTAAATGCCTTTTTACTTGTTGGATATCAAAATTAAATTCACGACGAATACGCCAAGATACTGCCTGATTGCTGCCTCTTTTCTTTTTAAATTCATAACATAACCCGGTTTGCTTTCTTTTTTTTCTTTCTTCCTAAACGCTCATCATCACCATATGTGCTTTTAGTGACCAGGGCGCACAAATCCGTTGCAGGCCGATAATCAGTTATACATTAATACTTAGATGAATAATTGGGGAAAAAAAATGGTGAAATAAATAAAAAAAAAACAAAAAAACAAAACCTATAAAGGGTGGGGAGGCGATTAAATTGTTTTTGACGCGTTAGATTACTGCAGTGCTTCCATGGGTTTGTTTATTGTTGCTCGCAGGTGGATTGTAAATTTCCATCTGTCTTTTTCTGTGGAGTGTCGCAGAAGAACCCAAAGGCAGACGAAATCAATAATAAATACTAATACAGTTTTGTATCCACGAAGATTCATCAATATTCATGACTATAAGCACACACACACACACACACACACACACACACACACACACAGAGACAAAGACGCGAACGCGCACATACACGTAAAAATGTTTGCTGACAAAGAGAATGTGGTTCAGTGTATTTTCTTTTGCTGTTACGCTATCATCATTGATTCATCTGCACATCCATCCATTAAAACGTAAAATGTTTTTGTATTATAGTAATTATGTTCATAGAAACACACACACAGATACATGTATATTTAGGTGAATATGCGCGCACACGTGTGTGTGTGTGTGTGTGTGTGTGTGTGTGTGTGTGTGTGTGTGTGTGTGTGTGTGTGTGTGTGTGTGTGTGTGCACGCGCGTAGCGATGCAGTGTGAAAATAAAAAGGCGAGTATTTGTTCAGATATATAGATATGTGTTTGTGTGTGCGTTTCAAGGATTTACGTCTTAACGCACATACACAAGAGAATTTATGCGTGTATGTGCCCGCGGGTCTGCTTGGGTTGTGTGTGTGCATGTGTATCTGCGTGCGTTTCTATGTATGTATCTATGTGAGATCTTTTAGAATATGGAAATGCATCTATGTGATTTCTTAGCAAATACGCATCTCTGTAAACGTTATATATATATATATATATATATATATATAGAGAGAGAGAGAGAGAAAGAGAGAGAAATTGCGCGTCTGCAAAACTACTGGGAACATTTTCACATACACAGCTAACAAGCTAACACACATACACACACACACACATATCTATATATATAATGAGTGTGTATGCATGCATAAATATATATATATATATATATATATATATATATATATATATATATATATATATATTCTCACACATATGTGTGTGTGTGTGTGTGTGTGTATGTATGTATGTGTGAGAATATATATATGTGCATATTTGGGCACCCCGAAGACAGTTAACAAGCTTGTCTCGCTAGAACAATTACGACTGGGTAGAGAGTTCGATCCTCACTGGGTGCTCCATGCTTTCGGCCTTGTGTCATGTGTATATATGAATAAAAGTATATGCACTTATATATATGTGCATATATATATATAAGCAGGTCTCTGTGTGTGTATATATATATATATATATATATATATATATATATATATATATATATATATATATATATATATATATATATATATATATATATATATATATGCCATGGATATTCCCATACAAACAGCTACATATATAAGTATTTTATTTTTGATAAAATTTTATAATTTTATATTATTTCATGCCTACCTATATGTATCAATTTACCTTATGTGTTGGTGTTGGTGATAGATAGATAGATAGATAGATAGATAGATAGATAGATAGATAGATAGATAGATAGATAGATAGTGAAAGAGAGAGAGGGGGGAAATGCATTCTCTTTGTGAATAACTATGCTTCAATGCTAAGTATGTAAATTTAACCGCATAAACGGAGCCATTTACATAACTTCCCTGGCAACAGTCGAGCACACAGTTAGGATTAAATTCCCTATATAAACAATAACCTAGAAGATTAGATTACAAACTCTTGCTGTGCAGTAGGCACCTGTGTTTGATTGTAGTGTAGATATTTCCTAGGTTTAATTTACTAGTATATTGGATCACGTTAGTACAGCAGTCGGTGGGGATTGAACTCACTACACAATATTGATCTTACGCTAAACCAGTTAACGCTATTTATTCTATGACAAGGCATCCAGGTAACCTTGTACGTACAAAATATTTAATCAGCTCCAATAAAAAAAAAACTTATACAAGGTTGCGTTGAAAAATTTTCAGCATGATCAACTGCTTAAAATCATTGTAATACTGATTTCGGGCCAAGAAATTTCAGCACTCTTTGATATGTATGTATGTATGTATGTATGTGTGTGTGTGTGTGTGTGTGTGTGTGTGTGTGTGTATATGTATGTATGTGTGTGTGTAAAAACAAAAGTAAAAATTTCATGGTATCTTTTTACAGATATATGTATTTTAACTTCTAACTGAATATTTACACACGCGCGTGCACGCACACACATATACATATATAAGTATATGGAAGAAAATATTCAGCTATCCCTTGCCCTGATAGATAGATAGATAGATAGATAGACAGAAAGAGAGAGAGAGAGAGAGAGTAAGAGAGTAAGAGAGAGAGAATGAAAGAGCGAGGGAAGGAGAGAGAAAAGGGGTAAAAGAGGATGGAGCGAGAAAAATAGGGCTGCAGGTAGACAGGTTTACGCGCACACACACACACGCACACGCACACGCACGCACACATATATAGATATATAGATATATATATATAAATAATAAGATAAAGAACAAATAGGAAATGTTTAGCAATTAATTTTTATAAGAACCAATTTGTACTTTATCTTATTATAATGTCAGATTCCGATCAATATTTGATCTATATTTGAACCTAACTCATATATATATATATATATATATATATATATATATATATATATATATATATATATGAATGTGTATCTAAGTAAAAAGCGGACATCATTACACACATACACGAGCATATACATTCACACACTCAAATATTCACACACACACACTCACACACACATACACATATATATATATATACATGTCCATATACAAGGCGTAACAGCAAAATTGTCCAATTGTTAGATTAAACTGTGAAGCATTGTATCTTAGAACTGATGAAATATATCTTATTGGAATTCTCCGAGGTTTTTATAACACTATTGGACTCTACTCTGAATAATAAGCTATAAGTTGAAATGATGATCCCTCTTGCTGTTGTGACCTCCTCATCCAGTTTTCCTCTTAACTGTTCCCTCTTTTTTAATCTTATTCGCTGTTCTCTTGATGGGTCTTGATTGAACTTTGAAGATGAAAGCCAGAGTATGAATGTTAGAACTATTACTGAAGGCCTGAATGATCTTTTACCTCTCACCATTGCTCAGTTGGGAAGATATAGTGGGCTTGACACATAACGCTTTTAACTTTTAACTCTTTCTAGTTCAATAACTCAAAGGGTTTTCTGTGATTCTTACGACAACTGGCGTCAAGATGGAGAAACGTCTTATCTGAAAACATGGAAAAAACAAACTCAATTAGTTAAGTAGTTTTTTTTTAAGGTATTAAACATTTTGTGGAATGAACAATTATGCCACGCTGTTAAACAATTTGGACAATTTTACTGTTACACCCGGTATATATACTGTATATATAAAGTGATGACAAATAAACTTTTTATATATTGTTATGTTTTTATTAAAATTCAAATTAAAAATAATAATTAAAAATAATAATTAATAATAATTAAAAATAATAATTAAAATATATGTACAAAGAATGTCTTTGTCATCAAGTTTTACGTAATATAACGAGCATAGATCGCTATATAATATTAATGAGTATATGTGTGTGTATGTGTGTGTGTGTGTATCTGTGTAACCACCATCTAACTATTTAGCTGTTTGTCATCCTCTATCTCCATCTTTCTCTCTCCCCCTCTCTCTCTTTCTCTCTCTTTCTCTCACTATCTATCTATCTATCTATCTATCTATCTATCTATCTATCTATCTATCTATCAGGGGTTGAGATAGTTGATTATTTTCTTCCTTTGCCCATGCCAGGCATGGGAGTGGTGCCTCTTGACCTGTATGTTGTTGCAACATAATCTTTCTACTCCTTAACACCCAGAAAGTTGTTACTAAATTTGTTATACCGACATTTGGCTCCCTATATTTCGGTCTTCGTCTATCTTTCTCTCTGTCTCTGTCTGTCTGTCTCTGTCTGTCTGTCTCTCTCTATATATATATAGATCTCTCTCTCTCTCTCTCTCTATATATATATATATATATATATATATGCATATGTATATATATATATATATATATATATATATATATATATATATATATATATATATATTATATATTATATATATATGTTATCTATCCCAATTCAATATCTATCTATCTATCTATCTATCTATCTATCTATCTATCTATCTATCTATCTACTTCAAGGCTGTTCGCATATACCTCTAACGGATACATAATCCAAGTATGTAAAATAATGTAAAATATTTTGTGTTGAAAAATATTTTTAAAACGCACGCACGCACGCACATGCATACATATTTATATGTGCAGAATAAAATTGTTTTCAACCAATCTCTTGGTAAAACTTTTAGAATCTAATTATAGTCATATGATGAATATAGGTAGGTCATAAGAATGATAGAACGTGAATAGAAAGCGAAAATATTGTAAAGTTATTAAGCCTTAGAAACTGAGAACAAGATGAGTGGTATTCAGAGGACAATCAAAAAATATTGGCAAAGATAAGAAGCAGAAAATATAGGGTTTTAATAATTTTTTACAAAAAGATATTTCAGAAGAATAAAAAGTCAAGAATAAACATGAAATTGTGTTGATCGGCAATAAAGTATTTGAGGAAGCTAGTGTTGTTGCGAGGAGACAGGGTGAAGTAATGGATAACGGCTTGGATTGAGAATTTGGAGAGCCGAGTTCAAATTCCATTCAGATTCACTTACGTGCTAATACCCTTGGCAAAGGTATGAATCCTCATCTTCTCCCTTCAGCTATGGATAAATTGCAGGAAAAACCGGG
>CAHIKZ030002722.1:6057500-6195000 GCA_903632075.3 Acanthosepion pharaonis | reverse complement strand
GGAGTGTGGCGAAGGTAACGATGGCAGCAGAGGCGGCGCCGACAGAAGCAATAATGACAAAGTTCGTAGCGGTAAGAAGAATGGAAGAAGAGTCAAAGAAAAATCGAAAATAAAAAGATGAACGCCGTGGTGAATGGAAGAAAAAAACAGTGGGGATGTGACAAAAAGAAGCGAAAAGAATCGTAAAATGATAGCTTGTCATTTTAAGGACGCAGGTGTCATGGCTGGCGATCTGTAATACCAGCCATTTCCCGCTTCTCTTCCATCTGACATCCCCCCTCTCCTTTCACTTCTTCTTCTTCACCTTTTTCTCGGTCGTCATCTTCGTCTCCTTCTTTAAAACAAATTGTCCAAGAATGTTTTATTTTCAGTGGATAGGCATTTCGGTGGTCACGCTATGATCTCCGCAGGTGTTCATGACGTTGTTATGCAATTATATTTGAATGATGCAACTGTTTGTCTCCAACATCTTATTCAATGATGGCAATATATTTACAAAGCTTTGTTAAGTACGCCAGAGGGCCGTATGAGCGGGTGAGTATATTAGAAAGAGTGTGTTACGCCAATCTTTCAAATAGAGAGTGCTAACTCAGGTAAAAATCAGCATTTAAAATGTTTTTTTTGTTTGATTTTTTTTTTTACCTGAACTCGAACACCAACTTCTGATGACGGTGAGAAATTCTTAACTAACTATCCATTGAACAATCTACAAATATTTTTTTTTTCTAAGTTTTGCATAAGGGAAAAAGGATGAGGCAGTCCTTATGGATCGAACTCACTGCACCAACGATGGCTTTTGAGATAAACTTACTAAACCTTCCTCAGCTAAATACATGCAACACTCAATGAGCATTGTACCCCCTTGTAATTGTTTGTCCATTTGGTTTGCTTTTTTACGGCTTATCAACCCATTACAGGTTCTTTAAAGCCAGGAAATATTTTTAGATTGTAAGAATTATTTTTGGAGATGATAATTATTTACTGATACAAGTCCTACTAATTAACCCATAGCTGAGGGAAAAAGGGGATTCATGCCTTTCCCAAGGGTATTTGCGTATAAGTGAATATAACGAACCCAACTAGAATTGGAACTCGGCTCTCCGATTTCCAATTCCGAATTTTTATCCAGCCGTAAACCCAAACTAACAGCACCTTGTATTCCCATCTAGGTAAATAGCCAGTTTCGACGTAGCTTAACTTCGTCCTTGTAATTGTCTACGAATCTGATTTGTTCATTGCTGTTTCATGTTAAGGCACCTAATGATGGCAGTATATTGATTCCGCAAAAATATCAGGGTTGTATTTATTTATTTATCTATTTATTTATTTATTTTAAAAATCACAGGACATAATGAAAGCAAGAGGAAAAACGGATCAACCTACCTAATGAGCTTGTGGAAGACATAGTAAACGGATGAATATTTAGAGCTTAGCGCTACAAAGGATAGGAATTTGTTGAGAGCCATGATCCCCTACAACCTGAACGAACACTGAGCATAAATGAGAGGATACTCTCGAGACATGTTTCTCTCTTTATTTTATAATGTTATACAGACTCGGCAATTTAGAAGTAATTGTCAACTGGAAACAAGACAAATGACACAATTTCTAGGACACATAATAAGGAAAGAGAGCTTGGAGAATTTGACACTCATAAGCATGAAGAATAGATGGAGACAGCGAATAAAATATCTAACGAGGACAAACATTGCTTAACGATACAAAGCATAGGAAATTGTAGAGAGCCATGATCGCCCACGTTCTGAAGAGACATGTTACATAAAAGAATATACTCTTTATCCATATTTCAGAAATGTTTTTTTTTAGAATTATATACAATACACAGACACAGTAAGTTTAAGCGCTATTGTCAACTAAGGACAAGACACTTAAATCAGTTTAAATTTCTGAGACTATAATGAGGAAAGAGGACTTGGATAATTTGACACTTACCGAATGTAACAGCAAAATTGTCCAATTGTTAGATTAAGCTTTGAACCGTTGTATCTCAGAAATGATTAAAGATATCTTACTGGAATTCCCCGCGGTATTTATTTATAACACTATTGGACTCTACTTTGAGTAATAAGAATGTATAATTACTCTCCAAGCTTAACAGAATAATTATGATGAAATCGGCTATAAACGAAAATGGCATGTTCATTATTAATTAATCATAGCTAAGGATTGGAAGTTCATGAAGGATTGAAATAAAGTTCATATATATATATATATATATATATATATATATATATATATATATATATATATATATTATTCCAGGATCATTTTCCACCTTCGTCCTCTCTAACCTTTTAACTTTTTGTTCTCACAGGTTTCACGTACGATTTCATTTTTAAGTCTTTTTTCACTCCTCTTTGAACTGTCATAGCTGAAACTCCTCTCTTACGTGCCAAACATCTTATGGATCTTTTCTCATTGATCTCTTTAGCTCTAAGATGATCCCTCCTCCTGTTGTGATCAACTGATCTAGTTTTCCTCACTACTGCTTCCTCTTTTTAAAACTTATTCATCGTTCTCTTGATGGTTTTTGAATGGAGTTTGAAGATGGAAGCCAGTGTATGAATGTTTGTACCATTACTGAACGATTTTAACCTGTTCTCTTTCTAGCTGATTAACTCACATGGTTTTTAAGTGATTCTTACGACAAATTTTATCAAGATAGCTAAACGTCTTATCTGTAAACCTGGAAAAAAAGAAACTCAATTAGTTTAGTGGTTCTTTTTATATATTAAACATATTGTGGGATGGACAATTATGCTGTAACACGATTTGGACAATTTTGCAGTTACACCCGGTGTAGGACATACTGAATCTATAAGGTGCATAGGGAAGCGTCGTGTATTCTAGCAACGAACTTGTGTAAATGGATTACAGAAAAACAACCTGTAAGGATATTACGAGGATGAATTCTTTTAATCATTTTCACCGCAAGCAAGGCAATAAAGCCACTAAGATGCAAGGGGGGTACTGAAATATGAGAAAGATATATTATTAAGGAGAGACGATAATAAAAGAACAACAATTAAGAAGACAAAAGATAACCATTGACAGCGCATTTATTTTTTTTTTTCAAGATTATAGTTGACAGGGAACCCAGAAAAGAGTTCCACAAGCAAGAAGTGCGATAGAAGAAATTGTTAGCATTGAACTTATGGTTACATCTATCCATTTCAATTGTAAAAAGATGAGACCTTGCCGTCAATCTAGTACGGCGCTTAAATTCATAAAGTCTAGGTAACATAGAAGAAAGCTCCCCAGAAAGATTACCATGAAAATAATTATAAAAAAAAACAATCACAGAGAAACTACGTTACGGCGATGGGAAAGTGATTGAAGCCGTGATGCCACGGCAGGGCCAATAACATTACAGATTCTTCATTGGATTTTATCTAAAATCTCTAAATATATAGCAGGAGCACTTGGCCAGATGTGGCAGCAATATTCAAATCAAGGGAGAATGGTAGGTTTATAAATATATGGCGGGAAAAAATTGTCTAGCACAATATAGGGAGCCAATTTTCTTAGCTGCAGACTTAGCAGTTATTTAAATATACACTTTCCACTTCATGTCAGCGGAAAACGTCAACCCAAGAAGGCGAAATGAGTCCCTCTCTTGGAGGTTAGCATTAGGCCATGCTTATGGAAGATAAAAAGGGTTCTCTCAGACGATTAAAAGAAATAAATTTCGTTTTGGACGCGTTAAAAATAAAAAAGCCATTTCTTGGCCCAATTAACAACAGATTGTGAACAGCCGCCAATTTGACATTACCTAAGCGATCAGACTTATTATTAAGAGAGGATTAAATAGTTATATAGGATAGATACCAAGGTAAGCACCGATGAAATCAGGAAGGTTATTTATGAAAATTAGAGCTTAGAACTACAAATGATAGGAAGTTGTGGAGAGCCATAATCAGCCATGTCCTGAAGTGACACAACATCTAAAAGAATATATGCATCTTTTATTTTTTTCAGTTTTTTATGGCTAAGTGTCGGGCAAAGTCTCTTTATAATTTAAAAAATATATTACAAAGGCAACTGATGAGCTATCATAATCAGATTTGTTCTATGTACTCAGTAGCTATCAAATTTTTTAATCCCATAGCATTTGTGTATTTCATTTATTCTTTTAAATGAACCCCTAACATATCCGTCCGGTGGATTGAAAGAAATGACCTAATTCTCTGGCCACATCGTTCATCAGATATCACTACCCTGGATTCCCTTTTAATGGGGTCATGTTAAAGATGTCGTGTATTGAACAAAGATATGGGACATCACTGATCTAAAGCAAAAGATCACTGATACCATTGCAACCATTGATGAGTCTATGTTACAGCGAACATGGCTAGAAATCAAATACCGTTTCATCGGCTTCGTGCAACTAATGGTGCCCATATAAAGGTGTATTAAATTAGTTAAAAAAATAACAATTTCCACATATTTGTCTGTTCACTTGCATTTGCAATGTATTTTTTAAATTATAAAGAGACTTTATGGACATCCTGTATATCTAAATATATAGGTAGATATATAGATAGAGTGAAAGAGAGATAATAAACAGACTTAGATAGATAGATAGATAGATAGATAGATAGATAGATAGATAGATAGAAAAGGAAATGGATAGAGAGTGAGAGGGGGAGAGAGAAAGCGATAGAGAGAGAGAGAGATAATAAACAGACTGGGGTAAATGGATATATAGATAGATATTAGCAGACCCAGGTAGATGGATGGACAGAGAGAGAGAGAAAGAAAGAGAGTGAGTGAGAGATAATGAACAGAGTGAGGTAGACAGATAATTATTGTTACACCCATAAATCATATTAAAATGTATATTTATTTTTCGTACTATTACAGAAATCGTTAAAAGTCGATAAACCGCTAAAATTTATTGCATAATTATATGGAAATAATAATTCACTTGGCATTGAATATTAATTTGATACTAATGCGCAAAATCAAAGCGCAATTCCTGTTTACCAATAACTTATAAATGTCCAGTCATGACCAAGTTCCTATTCTGTCGAATTAAAAGGATACGGTCTGCACTTCCAGATAATCTATTAAAATTATTTATTAAATTTAGAGTAGTTAGACGATAAAGGTGAGAAATCTAATAAGATTGTGTTTGAAAACGTGGTTTTAACTGGACTCAAAACCGACTATTGATGCTAATTGTTGTAACCTAGGGAAGGTTACTGAATAGAATAATCACACGAAGGTTGGTAATGAACGATAATACATATAAGATTCGCCAGCAGCGCGTAGAAGTAGTCAACTGCTAGAAGTGAGTCAAGTGAATTCGACAATGAATCACTAACTGCAGGATATCTACCAACTGCCCTATGCGGTCAGGTGTGGCACAAGGTCGAATTTAATGTGGGGTGTCCGATCACGTAGGTTCGGCAAAAATTCCCCGTAGACCCCGTATAAAACGGGGTCGGGTAGCTGTTTCCCGAGACGAGACTCTCTCCTTCGACATAGCCTCGTCTTGGGATACTCTCTACCCGGAGGCAGAGAGTTCGACCAGCACAGCTGGAGACGAATCTCTAATTGCAGACCAACATACAGTATTTACTACTATATTTATGTGAATGGTGACATACCCATTATCGTCAGTACGTATGCTACAACACTAGTCTAGATAGCTAGAACAAACAGGGTCATTAAATGTAAGAGAACAGAATGCACGGTTGCCAGCAAGAGATAAAGCATACTCAGAGCTATGTCATATCGTGGACGTCAAAATCAAGTAAGAGCTGGAATTTAACTGTCTGGGTTGCGGCCTAACGTTTTATGCGTGCCATGTCGTTTCAGGACGCGGGTGATCATAGCTCTTCAAAAATTCCTTTCTTTTATTGCTCTGACTAATATTTCACCCTTCTAGGGATACAAACAGCGATTCTCTTCTTTTCGGTGACGCGAAGGTCACGTGTCAGCCAGCCAGTGACGTCAGGTGATAGAGTGTCGAAGGATAATGGCGATATAGAGCTCAGAGAAGGACATCCCTACACTTACAGAAAAAAAAAAACACATGACCTTCATAGCGAAAGCGCTGAATCTCCAGTTTTCCTTTCGGGAGATATTATAAGTAAGGTTCCCCTTTCTTACAGACCGTTTGTTGTTGCATACATTATAATTTATCTGCGTGGGACACGGGTAGATAGATAGATAGATAGATAGATAGATAGATAGATAGATATAACTCTTTGTGCAATGTAACATTATAAAACTCTCTCCGAAAACTAAGCATGTTTGTCATTCTTTTTCCATTCAGCCATTCCGTTGTGCCCGTGAGATATGGTGTTATTATATCACGGATATAATAAAGCCCATAACGAGGGAAATTCAAATGGGATAATAAATCTTCTTTCATGGTAATCTTCGGTTATACCCATTACCTATCTTGTTCACCAATTCACGTAAACCCATTGAATTGCTTTCTCGTTGTTTCCCCTTGCTTCTCTTGCCTTTAGTGTGTCATGGGTGTCTTACGTTCAGCAAGCTTCTTTTGTGTCACTATAAAGGGTCCCTGGTAGCAGTTGAAAGGAATGTGACACTATTGTGACACTGGTAGTATGAAATTAGGATTAAAAGGGATCATGTGAAAACCCCGTATAGAATTGGAGAATTAGAAGAGTTGAAAGTGTTAAGGTGAACACCAATGAATTGAAATATGAAGCCAGAAAAAAAGATATATGTTTTTTTTTCCTTTCTCATTAACAGAAACTCCGAATTGAATGTTAAGTCCAAAATATGGAGACGCAAATAAGAATTGTTATGAATACGAAAAGGCCGGAATGTAAAACAGTAGAAAATTCCGTTCTGAAATAAATAATTTTGTTGGTATTTGAAGGTCATTATCCACCGAGGACCGAATTTAAGTAAAGCCAAAAATGTAAACAATGGAATTTGGAATTGGGTCGGATTTGGAAATCGACAAAGAAATTGCCGATTTTTAAAAAATTTTAAACACGAAAATTTATTGACGAGAAATTATTGTTGGTAAAAAAAAGAATTTTAAAACAAAGTTTATTGTCTTGAAATACCAGACTGATTTGTCTAGGGTCGATGGTACATCTCCAGAGTTTAAAAAAATAATTAATTGATGAATACATAATGAGGTGTAGTGAGAGTTGGGTGAGGTGCATATAAACCGAACGATTGGTTGAAGTTAGTAGGAGGAATTGCCGTTGGAGAAGGCTGAGACGAATAAACATCAATCGAGGGAGCTGTTGAACCCCACGTTATCTGCCATCTGCCCGACCTAACATCTCGTGTGAACATTTAACCCGCATCAAGTTTTAGAAGCAAGAGATACAGTGTCACGATAGAGTCGAATGGGAAGAATTAATTTTGTTGTAGCAACGATCATATAAAACCGCTGAAAAATAACCCAGCTGCCTTCTTAATTCGTTATGACATTTGTATTTTCACTGGCGGAAGCATTCTTGTCCTTTTTCATAGCACGGTTCCGCCAACTTGATTCAGCACTTAAGTGCGGACGGAAATTCGATCCTCATTGCACCGTGATCAAAGAACACAACGTGGGCAGAGCAAATGAAGAAACGAAGCTGTCAACAGATAGCCAGCAGTTGACCGACGCGAGTACTGGCCAACGTAGGAACAACCCGGGATCAAACCCAACCGGTAGTGTTATACTTTGATCATTAGTAACCTAGAAATTTCAAATGTCTCTTTCTGATTGCAATTTTCTTTAATCAAATCTACCCCACAGAAAGGCATTTAAGCCACTAAAGGACAAGGGGTTGCTGGGCGTGGAAGAATTAGAAAACAAAAAACATTATGAAAGAGTCAGAACAGAAAGCCAGTAAATAACGATTGAAACTGCATTTAAATTTTTGGTGACCAAAGTTAACTAGAAAGCATGGAGACAGATGAGAGTTCCACTAGCGATGAAAGTTTTAAAGAAAAGGCAGAGGGAAGCAAATTTACCGCCGTTGGAAAGTGACTGAAGCTGAGACGCTAGGTCAGAACCAATAATATTGCTGATTCTCCTTTGGATTTTATCAAGAATCTCTAAATAAATAACAGGAACACCAGACCACATGTGACAGAAATATTCTAAGCATTGGCGAATGGTAGACTTATAGATATGTAAGATAGATTCTGGAGTAAACCAAGTTTCTTAGCACCTGACCTCGCAATGGATTGAATGTAGTCTTTCCACCGAGAATTTTAAGCCGATTAGGCGCAACGTGTCACTCTCCTGGAGGTTAACATCAGCCATACTGATGGAAGGCAGAAAAGGGCCTCTCAAATGATTAACAGAATGATTAGTTTTCTTATAGTTCATATTTTCCTTAAAACTTTACCGTTGCACATATGTTCTGGTTATGCCATTCTTAGTATTCGTCATAGAATCACCTCCCAATTGCATTAGGTCTCTTCTTCGTCTGTGAGAATGTCCGTCCTTCACTGTCATATAGGAAAATTAGATATTATGTAGAAGTTCAGTTTGATCAGCTTTGTTTCTTAGGATACGTTCCTATTTCTTAATACTTTGTTTCGTTTCTGGGAGGCATATTTCCTCATTACTTTTCACCTTCGAATTTTGATGTGTCGTCTACCCAGATAAAGAGTGTTCCAATAACTTGGGCGGATTTTAAATGTGAATTAAATTTAAGCATCTAATGAGTTTTTTTCCTTTCCTTTCAGATTTAACAATTTAAGTCTTTGGCAATTTCAACCATGGAAATATTAACAATCAAACAACGTGTAAAAGTTATCGAAGCCTATTACGAAAATGGACGTTCAAACAGAAATGCATTTTGAACACTTCGCGATTTTTTTGGTCCACATAATCGACCAACCGAGAGTGCAAGTGGAAATGATGTAACGTTGTTGTGGAGAGGTTCAATTCCTGCGCGCGATATCTGGATTTTTGGCCACATTCTCGTGCAGTGCAGCAATGTTTTCAGATGAACAGCGTAAACGATCACACAA
The DNA here is from genome assembly GCA_903632075.3 of Acanthosepion pharaonis. Taxonomy (NCBI): domain Eukaryota; kingdom Metazoa; phylum Mollusca; class Cephalopoda; order Sepiida; family Sepiidae; genus Acanthosepion; species Acanthosepion pharaonis. The sequence continues at coordinate 6,186,006 of CAHIKZ030002722.1, read as the reverse complement.
TGGTGTTTTCATATCTGCCACCGACCCAGTTTGTTTGAATTTACGAAGAATTTTTTTTCCAATTGCACTTTTGAAACTTTTACACGTTGTTTGATTGCTAATCTTTCCATGGTTGAAATTGACAAAGACTTAAGTTGTTAAATCTGAAAGAAAAATAAAAAAATCTATTCCAATAGCTTCATGTCTCACACCTTCCGTCTGTGGATTTCCCTTCCTATTAGTTGTTTCCCTGATAGCTATAATCTCCAAATATTCAAATGTAATATCAATCGACATCTCCAAATGCCCTGACTTATTCCTTGTCCTTCTCTTCATCCTTTCCTCCATCACGCCTCTTTACTCTCACTCCCAATCTGTAACCCTTGCATACTAGTGGCATTCCGCCATGCTTGGGGTGAAATGCTTAAAAAAATAAGAAAAAATCATTAGACGCTTAAATGTAATTCACATTTAATATTGGAACACCCTTTATTTACATTTCTAATCTAGGATCTGGACATTTAAATATTTGGCGCAAAACGAAGAAGTCTTGAGGAAAAATAGAATCAACAAAGGCACTTTACTCAATCAAAAAAGGACAGCTGAAATTTATGGAACATATAATGAGGAAAGAAGGCTTCGAAAATCTGACATCCACAAGACATATCGAAGAGAAAAGAGACAGAATGAGGCAGCGAACCACCTCCCTAACGAGTTTGTGACTGAATATCATTACGAGGATTGGGAGAGACGGTAAAAAGACAAACATTACTACGAGCTGCACGGTATAGAAGGTTATGGAGGACCATGATCATACATGTCCTGAAGGGATGCGCCATATAGAAGGAAGAAGTGTAGTAACTTACAACGGAAAATGTGACGCAGAAACACTACATTTGTGGCCATATCAAGTTAAAACAGCGGTTCCCGCTCGATCAAATAAAGCAACTTCAAACCTGGTGAGTGACCGCTTGAGAATACCAGATGCTGTAAGCTTGGATGTGTGGGTGGTGTAATGGATAACAGCTTAGAATTGGAAATCGGAGGAACAGGTTCCAATTCCAGTGGGGATTATTATATTCACTAACACACAAATACCCTTGGTATGAATCCGTCTTTTCTCCCTCCAGCTAAAGGTTAATTACAAAGACTTGTATCAGAAATTCATTATTATCTCCAAAAAATTCTTACAATCTAAAAAATATTTTCTGGCTTTAAATAAGGTGCAAAGGGTTGATAAGCCGTTAAAAATCAATCAAACAGAAATACTTCATACAAAACATGCGAGCAACAAATCAATTTTACTTTTGAAAACCCAGGGTGACTAAATTATATATTTTCTTACCTTTACCACTGCTTTTGAAAATAAGCTTGACTAATTTGGACTATTAAGCAAAAAAAAGTTCATTCAAAATTTAGTACCAATAAGATTTTTTATATTTGCTATTTGTATCCCAATCAATATTTCATAAACAAATTAGTGGGAGGGGGGGTCAAAAATGCTTCATAATGACTTTTTGCAATATTAGATTACATTACATTTTTCTACTTTAAAAGTATGTTTAGAAGGTTGTCAAATTTGGCGACTATCAAAAACCCAGCTCTACTAAATTTTACATTTTTGTAACTTGATGCAAGTTGCATTTTAAAATCAGCTTGACTAATTTGGGCTATGAGGGAGACAAAAATTCAATGAAAAATTTAGTACCGACGGATTTTCAAACATAAAATTTGGAAGATTTTTTTTTTTTTTTGGCAGAACAGAGAAATTTTCGGTATCTCCTTGCATTTTGGTACCTGAAAATATATAATTCTTTCAACGAAAATAAAACGGAAAAGTGGAAGGAACATTATATATTGTATGCCGCATTAGCAGAAAAGGGCTATTAACAGTATCATTTATAGATCGACAGTTAGTTTTCAAGTTCCATCAAGACCCGTAGGTAGGTCATGTGTGACGCTAAAAATAAATGCATTATCAGGTCTCTACAACTCACAAAAAAATTCTTTACATCTCTGGCTCCTATCTAGCAAAGTGAAAACATTTCTCTCCTTCTAAAAGAAATAACCGTATTTTGAATTGTGTGGATCTTGAAAATATCACTATTTGAAACTTGTGAATCAATGTGTTATGGCTTGTCATCAAAAATGTCTATACACTTTTAATAGAAGGTGAACAAACAAGGCGTGATTGGTTTATAAGTAATTAACATAAGCTTCGTCATAAGGTTTCAAGAATGGATCCCTTAGTGGGGATCGAATTCATTGCTTAGTCTGCTAGACTAAGTACTCTAAAGCGAGATACCTTTATAAATATATAATCTAGTATGACATACAATAGCAAGTGACGGTCTTTTGAACAGGTGTAGAAGTGTATACCTTGTTTCCAATTAGAAATGGGTTTCCGTTTCTTTCTAAAGTCTTTTCATTCTTTTTCATTCCCAATAGCCCTTTGCATCATAGTGGCATTATCGCCTTACTTGGGATGAATTAAAGTAAACACAGTTAGCATCAAACACACTACACGATAGTAGTTATCTACTAGTTTACTAACTATTGTCCTAGCATGAGTGCCTTTATATTATTTTTCACGCTATACCATACCCAAGAGCCACTCAAGGTAGAGGGTTACTGAATGAGGTTATATTAAGTAAAGGAAGGAAGTAAGAAGTGCATATGATGAGGATATGTAGGATAGATAAAGATCGACCCTGAATTTGATTAGGTTAGGTTCATAATGGCGATTTTCTAAGCGTAGTTTAGATGTGACACAAGGCCGAAACTATGGGGTACACAGTGAGGATCGAACCCACTGTTCAGTCGTAATTGATCTAGAGAGACAATCTTACTAACCATTAAACCATGTCGAAGAGTCCAAAAGATTTTCTAAGCGTAGCTTAGATGTGGCACAAGGCCGAACCTATGGGGCACCCTGTAACGATCGAACTTACTATCCAGTCTTAATTGATTTAGCGAGACAATTTTACTAACCATTGCATTATGTTCAGTGCCCAGATTAAGATCATAGTTCTACAAAGTAACAGTTCTGAACAAGAAGCTTTCTGAGTGAAACTTTCTCCTTACTGATGGAATCCGAAGGAATTAGACTGAGTTTATTTCTGTGTACGTAGCATGATGGATCCTAGCTGTGAAGGTCAAAATTGGTGGAATTAAGGAATGCAGCTCGTCTGAAAATCTGCCATGGAAATAGCGATAGAGTAACGTTTCGTCTGTTGGAAAGTGGTTGCAGGGTGGAAAACAACTCATCATCCACAAGGCCGCGTAGGAGCTGTTGAACTCTATCAAAGATGGAAAGAGGAGACAACTATGGCAGCAATGTTTCATTTTTGTCCTAATCTGCAAAGGTACTGCATGCAGTTGGATTTAGCTAATTTCTGGGGTGGTGCAAAGAACCGGAGGTTTTATCCGGTACCTTTTAGTGTTGGCACGAATATACGACTTCTGCAGTGAGTTTTTGTCGCGGTAGACGTTTGAGGCAAGAAGCGTCATAGAAAATACAACCGCTTAGTGACTTAACGTTCTGTCGATATAGTTAGTAAGCTTAGCTGTGTCTGGCTCAAGGCTAATAATGTGTGAAGATCCAACCAATAAAATTAAAATAGTCTAAAACCTCAAATGGAACACAAAAGATACTGGAAGAATGGTTGCTTCTTTGCATCGTTCCAGAAAATACGTGGTATGCTCCATATTTCACAAAGATCAGATCAAACTAAGAATGGAATATTGCTGGCATATCTGGGCTGGTGCTACCCAGTCCTCACTAGTCAGAGTGCAAAAGCGGTTACGCGGTCTCTTGAGTTATTAATCATTCTCCACTCTGCAATACTTATCCCAAAGATGCCTAGGAGTTCGTCTTTCAGGTCAACCCCCCACCTGGCTTCTTTGATGATCTGGTGTGACATTGAATGCAAATTCTATTCTTGCATCATCTGAAGGGAGTTTCATACTATATATTGTCGCCTTTACTAAATTATAACTGATGATAGGGCAAATAACAAGAAAGACGATTGGTAGAAGAAAAGAGTCAGTTCCGTAAGGTGGTGTATTCTTCAGCTAGAGGGCTCTCTTCTGTAGTCGTTATAGAAAGGTTTGCCTTCTTCTCTCTGTTGTAACTTGGGGAAAGTTACTGAATAGAATAATCACACGAAGGTTTGTAATGAACGATAATACTTAGGACACGAGCAACACATATAAGATTCGCTAGCAGTGCGTAGACGCAATCAACTGCTAGAAGTGAGCCAAGGAAATTCCACAATGAATCTCAATCTGCAGGATATTTGCCAACCGCCCCACGCGGTCAGATGTGGCACAAGGCCGAATTTAACGTGGGGCTTCCGGGCAAAAATTCCTCGTAGAGCCCGTAAAAAACGGGGTCGGGTAGCTGTCTACCACCCCAGACGAGACTCTGCCCTTCGGCATAGCCCGTCTGGGTTCCTCTCTGCCCGAAGGCAGAGAGTTCGACTAGCACAGCTGGAGACGAATCTCCATCTTCAGACCAACATGCAGTATTTACAATTGTATTTATGTGAATGGTGACATACATACCCATTATCGTTCATAGGTATGCTACAACACTCTTATGGACCTCTGATCGTTAAATTAATATGGATCATAGTCCAAGTGAAAATAATGCAAATAATGATAATTCTTGATCCAAGAAATCCAGAAAGAAAATAAGAAAAATATTCCCAAATCTTTGTTTTCGAAACCAATCCATTGTCAGGATAACAGAATTGACTTAATTCTCAGTGTATCTGGGAAGTGTTTTAGCACAGGACGGAAAGTGTGATACTGAAATTGGAAGGTGCATTGGGATAGCCAAATATGCATTCCAAAAGCTAACGCACAGTATTACATTTATTTCAGGTTTTGGGGTCGTTTGTGCAGCCAATCCACTGCCTTTTTTGTTAAACATTGTCGTAGGTAAGTTATTTTTTCATCCCCTGTTATGATTTAAAGAACAGTAAGACAAATGGAAGAGTCCCAAATTTAAAGAACCGTAAGAGAACTGGATGAGCGCAATGTGCGAAGAGTAAATCAGAAATACCAAAATCAAACAAGAACAAAAATTCAAATCATTTGGAAGCGTTTTAAGAAACGACGGATACTGTGACACTGACATCCGAAGGCGCCTTGGAATAGAGAAATATACATTCGTAAAGCTAAGTAGAGTAATAAGAAACAGAAAACATTTCATTAGAAACAAAAAAAGGAGTACTGAACTTTTACGTAATATCAGTCCTCGTATATGGCAATGAATGCTGCGCAATCTCCTCACAGATGAAGAAGAGACTTGAAGCAACAGAAAAGTGTCTTTACAGAAAGATGCTGAAAATACCATAGACTGAACCTTTGAGCAAAAACAAAGCTTTAGAGAAAATGGTGACAAAAAGGATACTTATATACTTAACAGCAGGAAGAGACAGTTGAAATTTGTACGGCACATAATGAGGAAAGAGGTTTTGAAAAATCTGGTCCTCATAGGAGAGATTGAAGGCAAGATAGACAGAGAAAAACAACGCATAACCTACCTATCAAGCTTGAGTAAATGAATGGCGGAGTAGGGAGATAGCAAAAAGACAAAATTTTCTTAAGCGCTACAAAGGACAGGAAATTGTGGAGAGCCATGATCACCTACGTCCTGATGTGACATGGCACATAGAAGACGACGATCAGTTCTATCGAAATACAGACGAAGCTCTCGACCTTTGAACTGTTTGAACTTTTGTATAAAAACAGCAAGTGAGTTTCCAACTTGTATGTAAGGGTGGTGGAAAAGTTCAGGGTCCGAACTTGATATATAACCCATCCATGAAATTCTATATATTTTACTTCGTAGTTCAGAACTCTTACCGAATCATTTTTCAAGTTTCTTTGAACCGTCAAAAATATAAATAAATATTTTGATGTTCAGTCATTAAAATATTGATTTTAGGAAATTAGTCAAGCCGACAAATTTTCAGCATCTCCTTGTACCATTCAAATTATTTCATATAATTTTAATCGTTTGTTAATTGGTTAAATTGCTTTTATTCGGGTCAAATTTGTAATGAGTATAAATAATATTAAAATATATTTAAATCATTACCGCTGTTTATAATCAATATCTAATTTGTTTCCCGTTCAGATTTAATGAAAATTTTGCGAAAAGATTTCTAATGAGCTTCAGGCAAGAAAAGAAAATTTGGTGTAACGAAAACACATTTAAGTAATTAGTAGTGTTTCGAATCAATATTTAATTTGCTTTTCTTTCCGATTTAATGAAAATATTGCGAATGGATCTGTTTTGAGCTTGAAAAAAAAACCTATGCTAATACTAACTGTGATTCGTGCATATGAAGTAGGCATATAATCATATGCAGTGTAAGTGATTTATTTTTCTCATTTTTTGCTCGCAGTGTCAGAAATCTAAATCAGAATTTATGAGGCTGAGAGGGTCCTTAACAGTTCAGGCAGCAGTAAACCGTTGTGGAGACAATCAAAGCACCATGTTTCAGATATTAGCTGAGGAAGAAAACAATCCGATGCTTACACAACCGCAAAATATCGAACATAAATAAAGAAGAATGCTTCGAATTGAAGCGGCTATTCGAAGATGCGTGACAGTTATCAGTAATTTCCGGTCGAGTCGGAGCTGATGAAGAGTTAAACGACGGGGGGGGGGGGATAAGGGACAGGAAGTAAGGTTCTTTCTAGACGTTATTTGCCAAGAAAATGGACCGATCATATATAAACCAATAGCTTATAACTGAAATCCTATGAAAATTATTGGTCCTAATTTAGTGGCTCGGCTTCAGTCGCCTTCCCACCGCCGTAAGGTCGCCTCTCTGTGTCTTTTCTATAAATACTTTCATGGTAGTTGCTGGATGAGCACATTGCTATGGTACTTAGTCTGTTTTAATTTAAGTACAGTATGAGACTGGTGTCATGATTTCATCAATTTACAGTTGAGATGGTTAAATATAGCCGTAAGTTCTATTCTAACAGTTTCTTCTTTCGCACTTCTCGCTTGTGGAACTCCCTTCCGGCTCCATGCTTTTCAGCCAAAAATAATCTACAAAAAATCAAATGCAATGTCAATCGCTATCTACTGTCCTCCTGATTACTCTTTTCTCTTTCCGTTCATTATTAATGTTTCTGTTCCTCATTCTTCCACACCCTGAAACTCCTTGTGTCTTAGTGGCTTTACTGCCTTGTTTGGTTTGGTTTGTTTTACGGCATATCAACCACAATGGGTCATTTAATGCCGACAACTTTTTTTCCTAGTAATATTTTTGTTTTGTCAAAAATCTATTTCTGTTAATATTTTTCCTTAAAAATGTATAGCTGGTAATATTATTTTTTCAAAAACGTATAATTGATAATATTATTTTCAAAAACGTATAGCTGGTAATATTATTTTTCCAAAAACGTATTACTGGCAATAGTTTTTTCCAAAAACGTATTGCTGGCAATAGTTTTTTTCAAAAACGTATTGCTGGTAATACTTTATAATGCTTTTTACTTCAGTTTCGGGGTTAACTATTTGCCCATAGCTGGGACCCTAACAGGTGCTACCACCCCGGGTCAGGGTGGACCTGGGAACACCAGCAATTAAGAGGTGGTTCCACGCTCCTCAAAACCTCCTGATCAGAGGCCTTGCTTTTGGACGGAATTTATCGTCATACCCAGGACGCGGATGTAGTTTATCGTCATACCCAGGATGCTTCCTTGTTTGGGGTGATACTGATTTAAAAAATGCAATCACTGCACAGCCTTAGGTAGTTAGCTCTTTGGCAAGCAGTGGAATAGATCGTTCACAGAAACATATTCATTGCGTATATTAACACAGACCGAGCTACAACTCGAGGTATGTTTTAATAGCTTATAAGAACAGTATATTGTCATAATTGCTTTGGCTATTTAAGAGCTAGAGATATTCTGTTTTTAGGCTTATGACGTAAAATGTGTTACTGAAATCCGAAGGCGTATGGAATAGGGACTTCGTAAAGCTAAACAAAGTATTAACAAACAGGAAAATGTCATTAGAAACAAAGAAAAGGGTGCTGAACTGTTATATAATATCAATTATTCTATATGACAGAGCATGCTGGCCAATTTCTCCATGAAACTTGAGACAACAGAGATGTGGTTATACTGACAAATGCTGAGAATACCATGGGCGCACCATGTAGGCAAGTAGGAAGTTTTAAAGAAAATGAAAACAAAAAGGACGCTTATAGTATTTAGTGCTAGAAAGACACAGTTGGAATTTATAGGACACATAATGAGGAAAGAAGGTTCGGAAAATTTTACACTGACAGGACATATTGGCAAGAAGAGGGGAAGCAAGTAACTCGTGTAAATGGATGTCAGAACAGGGTAGAGAAAGTGAAATGACAAACATTTCTGAGAGTTACAAAAGATAGGAAGTTGTGGAGATACATAATCGACCGCGACCTGAAGGGACACAGAACATAAAAGAATTCTGTACGTTCTGTAAAGTATCATATTCTTGTTTAAAGTATTATATTCTTGTTTAAAGTATCATATTCTTGTTAAAAGTGTCATATTCTTGTTTAAAGTATCATATTCTTGTTTAAAGTGTCATATTCTTGTTTAAAGTTAAAAGTCATATTCTTGTTTAAAGTGTCATATTCTTGTTTTAAAAGTATCATATTCTTGTTTAAAGTATCATATTCTTGTTTAAGTGTCATATTCTTGTTTAAAAGTATCATATTCTTGTTTAAAGTATCATATTCTTGTTTAAAGTATCATATTCTTGTTTAAAGTATCATATATTCTTGTTTAAATCATATTCTTGCATCTTGTTTAAAGTATCATATTCTTGTTTAAAAGTATCATATTCTTGTTTAAAGTATCATATTCTTGTTTAAAAGTGTCATATTCTTGTTTAAAGTATCATATTCTTGTTTAAAAAAGTATCATATTCTTGTTTAAAGTGTCATATTCTTGTTTAAAGTCATATTCTTGTTAAAAGTGTCATATTCTTGTTTAAAGTGTCATATTCTTGTTTAAAAGTATCATATTCTTGTTAAAAGTCATATTCTTGTTTAAAGTGTCATATTCTTGTTTAAAGTATCATATTCTTGTTTAAAGTGTCATATTCTTGTTTAAAGTGTCATATTCTTGTTTAAAGTATCATATTCTTGTTTAAAGTGTCATATTCTTTGTTTCAAAAGTATCATATTCTTGTTTATTCTTGTTTAAAAGTATGTCATATTCTTGTTTAAAGTGTCATATTCTTGTTTAAAGTGTCATATTCTTGTTTAAAAGTATCATATTCTTGTTTAAAGTATCATATTCTTGTTTAAAGTATCATATTCTTGTTTAAAGTGTCATATTCTTGTTTAAAAAGTGTCATATTCTTGTTTGTATCATATTCTTGTTTAAAGTGTCATATTCTTGTTTAAAGTGTCATATTCTTGTTAAAAGTCATATTCTTGTTTAAAGTATCATATTCTTGTTTTAAAAGTGTCATATTCTTGTTTAAAGTATCATATTCTTGTTTAAAAGTATTATATTCTTGTTTAAAGTCATATTCTTGTTTAAAGTATCATATTCTTGTTTAAAGTATCATATTCTTGTTTAAAGTATCATATTCTTGTTTAAAGTATCATATTCTTGTTTAAAGTATTATATTCTTGTTTAAAGTATCATATTCTTGTTTAAAGTATTATATTCTTGTTTAAAGTGTCATATTCTTGTTAAAAGTGTCATATTCTTGTTTAAAGTGTCATATTCTTGTTTAAAGTATCATATTCTTGTTTAAAGTATTATATTCTTGTTTAAAGTGTCATATTCTTGTTTAAAGTGTCATATTCTTGTTAAAAGTGTCATATTCTTGTTTAAAGTGTCATATTCTTGTTTAAAGTATCATATTCTTGTTTAAAGTATCATATTCTTGTTTAAAGTATCATATTCTTGTTTAAAATATTCTTGTTTAAGTGTCATATTCTTGTTTTAAAGTTAAAAGTCCTATTCTTGTTTAAAGTGTCATATTCTTGTTTAAAGTGTCATATTCTTGTTTAAAGTGTCATATTCTTGTTTTAAAGTGTCATATTCTTGTTTAAAGTGTCATATTCTTGTTAAAGTCATATTCTTGTTTAAAGTGTTTATTCTTGTTTAAAGTATCATATTCTTGTTTATATTCTTGTTTAAAGTATCATATTCTTGTTTAAAGTGTCATATTCTTTAAAAGTAATATTCTTGTTTAAAGTATTTCTTGTTTAAAAGTGTCATATTCTTGTTTAAAGTCATCATTCTTCTTGTTCTTGTTTAAAGTGTCATATTCTTTCTTTTAAAAAGTGTCATATTCTTGTTTAAAGTATCATATTCTTGTTTAAAGTATTATATTCTTGTTTAAAGTATCATATTCTTGTTTAAAGCATCATATTCTTGTTTAAAGTATTATATTCTTGTTAAAAGTGTCATATTCTTGTTTAAAGTGTCATATTCTTGTTAAAAGTGTCATATTCTTCTTTAAAGTGTCATATTCTTGTTTAAAGTATCATATTCTTGTTTAAAGTATTATATTCTTGTTTAAAGTATCATATTCTTGTTTAAAGCATCATATTCTTGTTTAAAGTATCATATTCTTGTTTAAAGTGTCATATTCTTGTTAAAAGTGTCATATTCTTGTTAAAAGTGTCATATTCTTCTTTAAAAGTGTCAAAATTCTTTCTTGTTTAAAGTGTCATATTCTTGTTTAAAGTATCATATTCTTGTTTAAGTATCATATTCTTGTTTAAAAGTGTCATATTCTTGTTTAAAGTATCATATTCTTGTTTATATTCTTGTTTAAAGTGTCATATTCTTGTTAAAAAGTGTCATATTCTTGTTTAAAGTATTCTTGTTTATTCATATTCTTGTTTAAAATCATATGTCATATTCTTGTTTAAAGTGTCATATTCTTGTTTAAAGTATCATTCTTGTTTTAAGCTTGTTCTTGTTTCTTGTTAAAAGTATCATATTCTTGTTAAAAGTATCATATTCTTGTTTAAAGTATCATATTCTTGTTTAAAGTATCATATTCTTGTTTAAAGTGTCATATTCTTGTTAAAAGTGTCATATTCTTGTTTAAAGTGTCATATTCTTGTTTAAAGTTTTTATCATATTCTTGTTTAAAGTATCATATTCTTGTTTAAAGTATTCTTGTTTAAGTATCATATTCTTGTTAAAGTATTCTTGTTTAAATTCTTGTTTAAAAGCATCATATTCTTGTTTAAAGTATTATATTCTTGTTAAAAGTGTCATATTCTTGTTAAAAGTGTCTTGTATTCTTGTTAAAAGTGTCATATTCTTCTTTAAAGTGTCATATTCTTGTTTAAAAGTATCATATTCTTGTTTAAAGTATTATATTCTTGTTTAAAAAAGTATCATATTCTTGTTTAAAAGCATCATATTCTTGTTTAAAGTATTATATTCTTGTTTAAAGTAATTCTTGTTTAAAAGCATCATATTCTTGTTTAAAGTATTATATTCTTGTTTAAAGTGTCATATTCTTGTTTAAAGTGTCATATTCTTGTTTAAAGTATCATATTCTTGTTTAAAGTATCATATTCTTGTTTAAAGTATCATATTCTTGTTTAAAGTATCATATTCTTGTTTAAAGTGTCATATTCTTGTTTAAAGTATCATATTCTTGTTAAAGTATCATATTCTTGTTAAAGTTCTCATATTCTTGTTTAAAATGTCATATTCTTGTTTAAAAAAAGTATCATATTCTTGTTTAAAGTATCATATTCTTGTTTAAAGTATCATATTCTTGTTTAAAGTATCATATTCTTGTTTAAAGTATCATATTCTTGTTTAAATATTCTTGTTATCATATTCTTGTTTAAAGTATCATATTCTTGTTTAAAGCATCATATTCTTGTTTAAAGTATCATATTCTTGTTTAAAGTATCATATTCTTGTTTAAAGTATCATATTCTTGTTTAAAGTGTCATATTCTTGTTTAAAGCATCATATTCTTGTTTAAAGTATCATATTCTTGTTTAAAGTATCATATTCTTGTTAAAAGTATCATATTCTTGTTTAAAGTATCATATTCTTGTTTAAAGTATTATATTCTTGTTTAAAGCATCATATTCTTGTTTAAAGCATCATATTCTTGTTTAAAGTATCATATTCTTGTTAAAAGTATCATATTCTTGTTTAAAGTATCATATTCTTGTTAAAAGTATCATATTCTTGTTTAAAGCATCATATTCTTGTTTAAAGTATCATATTCTTGTTTAAAGTGTCATATTATTGTTTAAAGCATCATATTCTTGTTAAAAGTATTATATTCTTGTTTAAAGTATCATATTCTTGTTTAAAGCATCATATTCTTGTTAAAAGTATCATATTCTTGTTAAAAGTATTATATTCTTGTTTAAAGTATCATATTCTTGTTTAAATATCATATTCTTGTTAAAAGTATCATATTCTTGTTAAAAGTATCATATTCTTGTTTAAAGTATCATATTCTTGTTTAAAGTGTCATATTCTTGTTAAAAGTATTATATTCTTGTTTAAAGTATCATATTCTTGTTTAAAACATCATATTCTTGTTTAAAGTATCATATTCTTGTTTAAAGCATCATATTCTTGTTTAAAGCATCATATTCTTGTTAAAAGTATCATATTCTTGTTTAAAGTATCATATTCTTGTTTAAAGTATCATATTCTTGTTAAAAGTGTCATATTCTTGTTAAAAGTATCATATTCTTGTTTAAAGCATCATATTCTTGTTTAAAGTATCATATTCTTGTTTAAAGTATCATATTCTTGTTTAAAGTATCATATTCTTGTTTAAAGTATCATATTCTTGTTTAAAGCATCATATTCTTGTTAAAAGTGTCATATTCTTGTTAAAAGTATCATATTCTTGTTTAAAGCATCATATTCTTGTTTAAAGTATCATATTCTTGTTTAAAGTGTCATATTCTTGTTTAAAGTATCATATTCTTGTTTAAAGTGTCATATTCTTGTTTAAAGTATCATATTCTTGTTTAAAGCATCATATTCTTGTTTAAAGTATCATATTCTTGTTTAAAGCATCATATTCTTGTTTAAAGCATCATATTCTTGTTAAAAGTGTCATATTCTTGTTAAAAGTATCATATTCTTGTTTAAAGCATCATATTCTTGTTTAAAGTGTCATATTCTTGTTTAAAGTGTCATATTCTTGTTTAAAGTATCATATTCTTGTTTAAAGCATCATATTCTTGTTTAAAGCATCATATTCTTGTTAAAAGTGTCATATTCTTGTTAAAAGTATCATATTCTTGTTTAAAGCATCATATTCTTGTTTAAAGTATCATATTCTTGTTTAAAGTGTCATATTCTTGTTTAAAGTATCATATTCTTGTTTAAAGTATCATATTCTTGTTTAAAGTATCATATTCTTGTTTAAAGCATCATATTATTGTTTAAAGTGTCATATTCTTGTTTAAAGTATTATATTCTTGTTTAAAGTCTCATATTCTTGTTAAAAGTATTATATTCTTGTTTAAAGTATCATATTCTTGTTAAAAGTATTATATTCTTGTTTTAAGTATTATATTCTTGTTTAAAGTATCATATTCTTGTTTAAAGTCTCATATTCTTGTTAAAAGTGTCATATTCTTGTTTAAAGTGTCATATTCCTGTTAAAAGTATCATATTCTTGTTTAAAGTATCATATTCTTGTTTAAAGTATCATATTCTTGTTAAAAGTATTATATTCTTGTTTAAAGTATCATATTCTTGTTAAAAGTATTATATTCTTGTTTAAAGTATCATATTCTTGTTAAAAGTATTATATTCTTGTTTTAAGTATTATATTCTTGTTTAAAGTATCATATTCTTGTTTAAAGTATCATATTCTTGTTAAAAGTATTATATTCTTGTTTAAAGCATCATATTCTTGTTAAAAGTATTATATTCTTGTTTAAAGTATTATATTCTTGTTTAAAGTATCATATTCTTGTTAAAAGTGTCATATTCTTGTTTAAAGTATCATATTCTTGTTTAAAGTGTCATATTCTTGTTTAAAACATCATATTCTTGTTTAAAGTATCATATTCTTGTTTAAAGCATCATATTCTTGTTTAAAACATCATATTCTTGTTTAAAGTATTATATTCTTGTTTAAAGCATCATATTCTTGTTTAAAGTGTCATATTCTTGTTTAAAGTATCATATTCTTGTTAAAAGTATTATATTCTTGTTAAAAGTATTATATTCTTGTTTAAAGTATCATATTCTTGTTAAAAGTATCATATTCTTGTTAAAAGTATTATATTCTTGTTAAAAGTGTCATATTCTTGTTAAAAGTATCATATTCTTGTTTAAAGCATCATATTCTTGTTTAAAGTATCATATTCTTGTTTAAATGTCATATTCTTGTTTAAAGTATCATATTCTTGTTTAAAAGCATCATATTCTTGTTTAAAAGCATCATATTCTTGTTAAATATCTGTCATATTCTTGTTAAAAAGTATCATATTCTTGTTTAAAGCATCATATTCTTGTTTAAAGTATCATATTCTTGTTTAAATTGTCATATTCTTGTTTAAAACATCATATTCTTGTTTAAAGTATCATATTCTTGTTTAAAAGCATCATATTCTTGTTTAAAAGCATCATATTCTTGTTTAAAGTGTCATATTCTTGTTAAAAGTATCATATTCTTGTTTAAAAGTATCATATTCTTGTTTAAAGTGTCATATTCTTGTTTAAAGTATTATATTCTTGTTTAAAGTCTCATATTCTTGTTAAAGTGTCATATTCTTGTTTAAAGTGTCATATTCCTGTTAAAAGTATCATATTCTTGTTTAAAGTATCATATTCTTGTTTAAAGCATCATATTCTTGTTAAAAGTGTCATATTCTTGTAAAAGTATCATATTCTTGTTTAAAGTCTCATATTCTTGTTTAAAGTGTCATATTCTTGTTTAAAGTATCATATTCTTGTTTAAAGCATCATATTCTTGTTTAAAGTATCATATTCTTGTTCAAAAAGTATTATATTCTTTGTTTAAAGTATCATATTCTTGTTAAAAGTATTATATTCTTGTTTAAAAGTATCATATTCTTGTTTAAAGTATCATATTCTTGTTAAAGTATTATATTCTTGTTTAAAGCATCATATTCTTGTTTAAAGTGTCATATTCTTGTTTAAAGTATCATATTCTTGTTTAAAGTGTCATATTCTTGTTTAAACATCATATTCTTGTTTTAAAGTATCATATTCTTGTTTAAAGCATCATATTCTTGTTAAAAGTATTATATTCTTGTTAAAAGTATTATATTCTTGTTTAAAAAGCATCATATTCTTGTTTAAAGTGTCATATTCTTGTTAAAAGTATCATATTCTTGTTTAAAGCATCATATTATTGTTTAAAGTGTCATATTCTTGTTTAAAGTATTATATTCTTGTTTTAAAGTCTCATATTCTTGTTAAAAGTATCATATTCTTTTGTTTAAAGTGTCATATTCCTGTTTAAAGTATCATATTCTTGTTTAAAGTATCATATTCTTGTTTAAAGTATCATATTCTTGTTAAAAGTATTATATTCTTGTTTTAAGTATTTCTTGTTTAAAGTATTCTTGTTTAAAGTATCATATTCTTGTTTA
The DNA here is from genome assembly GCA_903632075.3 of Acanthosepion pharaonis. Taxonomy (NCBI): domain Eukaryota; kingdom Metazoa; phylum Mollusca; class Cephalopoda; order Sepiida; family Sepiidae; genus Acanthosepion; species Acanthosepion pharaonis. The sequence continues at coordinate 6,170,401 of CAHIKZ030002722.1, read as the reverse complement.
AAAGTGTCATTCTTCTTGTTTAAAGTTTAAAGTCATATTCTTGTTTAAAGTATCATATTCTTGTTTAAAAGTATCATATTCTTGTTTAAAGTAGTTCTTGTTAAAAAACATTATATTCTTGTTTAAAGTATCATATTCTTGTTAAAAAAGTATTATATTCTTGTTTAAAGTATCATATTCTTGTTAAAAGTATTATATTCTTGTTTAAAGTATCATATTCTTGTTTAAAGTATCATATTCTTGTTTAAAATATCATATTCTTGTTTTAAAAGTATTATATTCTTGTTTAAAGCATCATATTCTTGTTAAAAGTATTATATTCTTGTTTAAAGTATTATATTCTTGTTTAAAGTATCATATTCTTGTTAAAAGTGTCATATTCTTGTTTAAAGTATCATATTCTTGTTTAAAGTGTCATATTCTTGTTTAAAACATCATATTTCTTGTTTAAAGTATCATATTCTTTGTTTAAAGTATCATATTCTTGTTTAAAACATCATATTCTTTGTTTAAAACATTATATTCTTGTTTAAAGTATCATATTCTTGTTTAAAGTGTCATATTCTTGTTTAAAGTATCATATTCTTGTTTAAAGTATTATATTCTTGTTAAAAGTATTATATTCTTGTTTAAAAGTATTATATTCTTGTTTAAAGTATCATATTCTTGTTAAAAGTATTATATTCTTGTTAAAGTGTCATTTCTTGTTAAAAGTATCATATTCTTGTTTAAAGCATCATATTCTTGTTTAAAAGTATCATATTCTTGTTTAAATGTCATATTCTTGTTTAAAGTATCATATTCTTGTTTAAAGTATCATATTCTTGTTTAAAGTGTCATATTCTTGTTAAAGTGTCATATTCTTGTTAAAAAGTATCATATTCTTTGTTTAAAGCATCATATTCTTGTTTAAATTCTTGTTTCATATTCTTGTTTAAATTGTCATATTCTTGTTTAAAGTATCATATTCTTGTTTAAAGTATCATATTCTTGTTTAAAGTATCATATTCTTGTTTAAAGTATCATATTCTTGTTTAAAGTATCATATTCTTGTTTTTAAAGTCATATTCTTGTTTAAAGTATCATATTCTTGTTTAAAGTATCATATTCTTGTTTAAAAACATCATATTCTTGTTTAAAACATCATATTCTTGTTTAAAACATCATATTCTTGTTTATTATATTCTTGTTTAAAGCATCATATTCTTTGTTTAAAGTGTCATATTCTTGTTTAAAGTATCATATTCTTGTTAAAAGTATTATATTCTTGTTAAAAGTATTATATTCTTGTTTAAAGTATCATATTCTTGTTAAAAGTATCATATTCTTGTTAAAAGTATTATATTCTTGTTAAAAGTGTCATATTCTTGTTAAAAGTATCATATTCTTGTTTAAAGCATCATATTCTTGTTTAAAGTATCATATTCTTGTTTAAATGTCATATTCTTGTTTAAAGTATCATATTCTTGTTTAAAGCATCATATTCTTGTTTAAAGCATCATATTCTTGTTAAAAGTGTCATATTCTTGTTAAAAGTATCATATTCTTGTTTAAAGCATCATATTCTTGTTTAAAGTATCATATTCTTGTTTAAATTGTCATATTCTTGTTTAAAGTATCATATTCTTGTTTAAAGTATCATATTCTTGTTTAAAGTATCATATTCTTGTTTAAAGCATCATATTCTTGTTTAAAGCATCATATTCTTGTTTAAAGTGTCATATTCTTGTTAAAAGTATCATATTCTTGTTTAAAGTATCATATTCTTGTTTAAAGTGTCATATTCTTGTTTAAAGTATTATATTCTTGTTTAAAGTCTCATATTCTTGTTAAAAGTGTCATATTCTTGTTTAAAGTGTCATATTCCTGTTAAAAGTATCATATTCTTGTTTAAAGTATCATATTCTTGTTTAAAGCATCATATTCTTGTTAAAAGTGTCATATTCTTGTTAAAAGTATCATATTCTTGTTTAAAGTCTCATATTCTTGTTTAAAGTGTCATATTCTTGTTTAAAGTATCATATTCTTGTTTAAAGCATCATATTCTTGTTTAAAGTATCATATTCTTGTTCAAAGTATTATATTCTTGTTTAAAGTATCATATTCTTGTTAAAAGTATTATATTCTTGTTTAAAGTATCATATTCTTGTTTAAAGTATCATATTCTTGTTAAAAGTATTATATTCTTGTTTAAAGCATCATATTCTTGTTAAAAGTGTCATATTCTTGTTTAAAGTATCATATTCTTGTTTAAAGTGTCATATTCTTGTCTAAAACATCATATTCTTGTTTAAAGTATCATATTCTTGTTTAAAGCATCATATTCTTGTTAAAAGTATTATATTCTTGTTAAAAGTATTATATTCTTGTTTAAAGCATCATATTCTTGTTAAAAGTGTCATATTCTTGTTAAAAGTATCATATTCTTGTTTAAAGCATCATATTATTGTTTAAAGTGTCATATTCTTGTTTAAAGTATTATATTCTTGTTTAAAGTCTCATATTCTTGTTAAAAGTGTCATATTTTTGTTTAAAAGTATTATATTCTTTGTTTAAACTGTCATATTCTTGTTAAAAGTATCATATTCTTGTTTAAAGTATCATATTCTTGTTTAAAGTATCATATTCTTGTTTAAAGTATCATATTCTTGTTAAAAGTATTATATTCTTGTTTAAAGTATCATATTCTTGTTAAAAGTATTATATTCTTGTTTTAAGTATTATATTTTTGTTTAAAGTATCATATTCTTGTTTAAAGTCTCATATTCTTGTTAAAAGTGTCATATTCTTGTTTAAAGTGTCATATTCCTGTTAAAAGTATCATATTCTTGTTTAAAGTATCATATTCTTGTTTAAAGTATCATATTCTTGTTAAAAGTATTATATTCTTGTTAAAGTATCATATTCTTGTTTAAAGTATCATATTCTTGTTTAAAGTATCATATTCTTGTTTTAAAGTATTATATTCTTGTTTAAAGTATCATATTCTTGTTTAAAGTATCATATTCTTGTTTAAAGTATCATATTCTTGTTAAAAGTATCATATTCTTGTTTTAAGTATTATATTCTTGTTTAAAAAGTATTATATTCTTGTTTAAAGTATCATATTCTTGTTTAAAGTATCATATTCTTGTTTAAAATATCATATTCTTGTTTAAAGTGTCATATTCTTGTTTAAAACATCATATTCTTGTTTAAAACATCATATTCTTGTTTAAAGTATCATATTCTTGTTTAAGTATCATATTCTTGTTTAAAACATCATATTCTTGTTTAAAGTATCATATTCTTGTTTAAAAGTTCATATTCTTGTTTAAAGTGTCATATTCTTGTTTAAAGTATCATATTCTTGTTAAAAGTATTATATTCTTGTTAAAAGTATTATATTCTTGTTTAAAAGTATCATATTCTTGTTAAAAGTCATATTCTTGTTAAAAGTATTATATTCTTGTTAAAAGTGTCATATTCTTGTTAAAAAGTATCATATTCTTGTTTAAAGCATCATATTCTTGTTTAAAGTATCATATTCTTGTTTAAATGTCATATTCTTGTTTAAAGTATCATATTCTTGTTTAAAGCATCATATTCTTGTTTAAAGCATCATATTCTTGTTAAAAGTGTCATATTCTTGTTAAAAGTATCATATTCTTGTTTAAAGCATCATATTCTTGTTTAAAGTATCATATTCTTGTTTAAATTGTCATATTCTTGTTTAAAGTATCATATTCTTGTTTAAAGTATCATATTCTTGTTTAAAGCATCATATTCTTGTTTAAAGCATCATATTCTTGTTTAAAGCATCATATTCTTGTTAAAAGTGTCATATTCTTGTTAAAAGTATCATATTCTTGTTTAAAGTATCATATTCTTGTTTAAAGTGTCATATTCTTGTTTAAAGTATTATATTCTTGTTTAAAGTCTCATATTCTTGTTAAAAGTGTCATATTCTTGTTTAAAGTGTCATATTCCTGTTAAAAGTATCATATTCTTGTTTAAAGTATCATATTCTTGTTTAAAGCATCATATTCTTGTTAAAAGTGTCATATTCTTGTTAAAAGTATCATATTCTTGTTTAAAAGTCTCATATTCTTGTTTAAAAGTGTCATATTCTTGTTTAAAAGTATATCATATTCTTGTTTAAAGCATCATATTCTTGTTTAAAGTATCATATTCTTGTTCAAAGTATTATATTCTTGTTTAAAGTATCATATTCTTGTTAAAGTATTATATTCTTGTTTAAAGTATCATATTCTTGTTTAAAAGTATCATATTCTTGTTCAAAGTATTATATTCTTGTTTAAAGCATCATATTCTTGTTAAAAGTGTCATATTCTTGTTTAAAGTATCATATTCTTGTTTAAAGTGTCATATTCTTGTCTAAAACATCATATTCTTGTTTAAAGTATCATATTCTTGTTTAAAGCATCATATTCTTGTTAAAAGTATTATATTCTTGTTAAAAGTATTATATTCTTGTTAAAAGTATTATATTCTTGTTTGAAGTATTATATTCTTGTTAAAAGTATCATATTCTTGTTAAAAGTGTCATATTCTTGTTTAAAGTGTCATATTCTTGTTAAAAGTATCATATTCTTGTTAAAAGTATTATATTCTTGTTAAAAGTATCATATTCTTGTTAAAAATATTATATTCTTGTTTAAAGTATCATATTCTTGTTAAAAGTATTATATTCTTGTTAAAAGTATCATATTCTTGTTAAAAGTATTATATTCTTGTTAAAAGTATCATATTCTTGTTTAAAGTATCATATTCTTGTTAAAAGTATTATATTCTTGTTTAAAGTATTATATTCTTGTTAAAAGTGTCATATTCTTGTTTAAAGTGTCATATTCTTGTTAAAAGTATCATATTCTTGTTTAAAGTATCATATTCTTGTTTAAAGTATCATATTCTTGTTAAAAGTATCATATTCTTGTTTAAAGCATCATATTCTTGTTAAAAGTATCATATTCTTGTTTAAAGTATCATATTCTTGTTAAAAGTATTATATTCTTGTTTAAAGTATTATATTCTTGTTTAAAGTGTCATATTCTTGTTTAAAGCATCATATTCTTGTTTAAAGTATCATATTCTTGTAATAATAAAGTATCATATTCAACAACTTTCAAGAGACAAATCATCAGCCGTCAAACCAACTTCATACAGAATATTCTGATAGTGTTTCATTTCATTATTCTTCTCGAATTCTGCAAGCAGCTTGAGTAAATTTGAGACTCAGCTTAAAATGAAGTCACAAATAGCCATGATCTCAATATTTTGTAATATCTAAAACAAAATATAATCGATCCCAATTTGGCATCTCGGCGTCAATCACTTTCCAACCGTAGCTTCCCTGTGCCTTTTCTACAAATACTTCCATGTTCTGCTGTTCAATTGCAATTTCATGGCAATTGCTATGATTCTTTGGTAATACTAGATTGGCAGCTCGGTATCAACATTTTACTGTTGAAATTGCTAAATGTAACTACAAGTTTTATTCTAATATTTTACTCTCTCGTACTTCTTGCTTTCCTGTCAAATGTTATCTTAAATGCAACGTCAGTTGCCCTATTGAATCCTGTTCTATCTCCTCAGTATCTCTTTCTCAGTTTCCCTGACTCTATTGTATTTCATCCTCAGTAAACCCTTGCGCTTTAGTGGCTTTATTGCCTTTCTTGTGGTGAAAGGAAAATACTGTTTCCATAGTATTGTTGACTAGATAATAATAATAATAATAATAATAATAATAATAATAATAATAATCCTGTTGAATATTCCGACAGAGATAGTGGCAAGTTTACAGCACAATCATCCAGATGTAATCCTGTTGGCTAATCAGAAGAAAAAAAGACCGATATATGTCTCCTATCCATTTGACAGGAGATTAATTTAAAGCATGAAATTTTTCATGTTTAGAGAGGATTATCAAAGAAAGTAATTACAGTACCAGTGATCATTGGAGCACTGAGATACTGTACAAAAAACATAGAAAAAAATTCACAAATTAATTATTTTATATTTTGTAGAAAAGATTTAGAAATCTGGGTGAAAATCTTATGTCAACATCAAAATTAAGATTCCATCCTTGCAAACTGTTGTATCCTAAAAGATTTACAAAAAGACTAAGGTGGTACTAGAGCGAAGAAACAGCAACACGCGCGTAGATGAAAGAAAGAGAGGTTTATTGTAAAATAGAATACACTACTGAAAGACAGGGAATCGGGTGGCAGTCTAGTAATTCTCGAAGCAAGGTTATTTACCTTATCTCCCCGCGAGGCAGAATGTGGCACAAGCACGTAAGCTCGGGTAAAAATTCCCCGTAGACCCCTTATACACGGGTCGGGTAGCTGTCTACTCCACCAGACGAGACTCTGTCCTTCAGACGGGGCTATGCCGAAGGCAGAGAGGTCGACCAGCTTAGCTGGAGACGACTCTCCAACTAATTGCCGAAGCAAAGATATTTGCCAACCGCCCCGCGCGGTCAGAAGTAGCACAATGCTGAATTTAACGTGGGGTATCCGAGCCGTAGGCTCCGGCAAAAATTCCCCGTAGATCCCGTAAAAAACGGGGTCGGGTAGCTGTTCTCTCTCTCTCTCTCTCTCTATATATATATATATATATATATATATATATATAGAGAGAGAGAGAGAGGGGAGAGAGAGCGAGAGCGTGAGAGATAGATAGATAGATAGATAGATATGTATGTATGTATGTGTGTGTGTATAGTAGCTGTCTATATATATATATATATATATATATGTGTGTGTGTGTATATATATATAGCTGTATATATATATATATATATATATATATATATATAGCCAGCGGTGAATAATAATCACATATAGTGAACATTATGCTGTAAAAATCAGGTAATAACTACGTCCCTTGAAACGGATCTATTGGTCAACCCTTCGATAGATAGATAGATAGATAGATAGATAGATAGATAGATAGATAGATAGATAGATAGATAGATAGTATACTCATATATCATATGAAAACTGAATGGCAAAGTAGAAAAAAAAATATTTTCAATTTTCTCATTCAATTAGCCATAGATATATTTACTGATAAACTAACAAAATATGGCGTTTGAAACAAGAAATATTAAACTATGGAGTCATATTTTAAAAATAACATAAAAATTTATCCTATTTAATATAAAAGAAAAAGTTATTAAAAAAAAACACCCAACACCGAAATAGAATTTTTTATTACTATTCATGGAAATTTTTTTTTATTTTATTTATTTTAAAATTGTCGTCTGACAACTTCTTTTAATATTCTCATTTGCAGACGTGCAAGACCAAAGCGAGGCTACAGAACGTTCTCGTGTCTGACAATGAGCAAACCGGCGTGAGAGAAAAAAACAGAATTAACATTAGAGATCTCACCGGTTTTCATTTAAAACAACTCCATCCTATAATGGCTACGGTCAGGTGACCATTACCATCATCACTACGACCATATGTTAATAAGAGATACCATCAGCAACAAATAGACAGCCACTTGAAAGAGACGTGCAATCCGAATACAACTCAAAGCGTTTATCTTTAAACCAGAGCTTTTACAAACGTAAAAATACCGACTCAAACACAAGGTGAACATAAGATATTGTTGCAACAATTGTAGTGAAGCAAGTGGCACTGCTAAGTATTCGTTCATTGTTAATGTCCACTGTATAGTTTCCGACAATGAACGTCTATGTATCGTCTCTACAGTATTACTCGCCGTAAACCACTGACAAGACATGCCTGTCCGCTTCTTATCGATAAACCATTATGTTGTTGAATATATCTTCGCTTTGTAGTGTCTGCTACAAGAACCAAGAATTCAGCTTCTGTGCCCACACGAATAAAAAAAAAAAGATGGTTTTGTCTCTTAAGAAAAGAATTATATGAAAAGAGCTGTATGAAAAAATATTGATCGTAATGTGCTTTGCTATTCAAAAACACTAGCGTTGATAATGGCCGCCAAATAACGTTAGGGTGTATCAAAAGTATTTTCGCTTTCGAGTTCATGGGGAAACCACTCGAGAGCGCCTGTATGTTTTCAGCTGATCTAATGCTCCATATATTGTATTTCTTTATGGTCTTAGATCTGAAGGTGTTCGAGTATTGCTGATGGTCTGATTCTTCTTTATTTTGCCTTTTAAAGCATCTGTGGAGGTTGGCACATAATGAATAACTACTAAGCGAACATTGTTTTATAAGGTTTATTTTATTGAAGGCAAATACAAAAGCAAACTTGTACCCTTATTATTTGCCAGACAGAATTCTTTGCTCGCAGTAAGTTGGAATCGAGTGAAAAAGAGACCCCCCTCTCATCGTTCTTTGTTGCGGGCAGCCATCCTAATTCGTTCTTTGGTGGTAAGAGTGGAATGGATCAGACTGTCTCGCTTTCTGGCGAAAGAATCGAGAAGATTGACCCCGAACACTATTTTTCCTGGTTTTATATTGAGCTCGGTAAGTTGTCAGGTAGTGTAGTGAGTACGGATAGGATTGTCTTTCGATTTGGTACTGGATCTTTGATTTTTGTTTTCTCTTATCCAAGAATCTGGTTTCAGAAACGAAGCTAGCTGACTGTCCTGTCCATAAGAATGCTGCTTTTAATGTTAATCAGGTATTAAGATGATAGTTTTCAAGAGATTTAAGAAATATTTTAAATTCATTTTATTTATTTAACTTTGCCCACTATTAAACATCTGTAACTGATAATTGCAACTTCTGGGTTTTAAGTTCAGGGGACAAAACGCTATCTTTAAAATGCTTAAACAATTTTGGGGCAGTCCAGTTCAATAATATTTGATCCACCAGAATTCTGCAAGTGGTCTCTTCTGCTTTGAAGCCTACTTGGAAATAATGCCCCAAAGAATTAACAGAATCTCAATATTTGTATTCTCCGTTATAAGATCTGAAACGAAAGGTACGACTGAATCATCATCATTTGTGTGCTGTATTCATTCAGGAAATGGCCGGCAATGGCTCTCCACAATTTCATATCTTTACGTAACATTTGGTACTTTACCCTTTCTATACCTGCCATCGATACACACAAGCTCATTAGGTAAGATGTTCGCTGTTTCCCTCTACCCCCACCTTCGCCCAACACGCCTTATGTGTAATAAGTTTCTATGTCATCCTTCCTCGTTGTATGTCTCAGAAATTTCAACTCACTCCTGATTTTAAGTACGATTATCTTTCTAATTCATGTTTTCTCTAGAACTTCCTTGCTGCTCACATTTTCTTTCCATGGTATTCTCAGCATCCTTCTGTAGAATCACATCTCTGTTGCTTCGCGTCTCCTCTTGAGCTGTAAGGAAATTTTCCAGCATCCACTGCCATACAGGACCAAAGACTCGCAACCAGATTCTATCACTGTGACATAATCAAGGATGGAACTAACCCGAAATGCAAGATCTGCAGATAATATGATGAAACTGTCCACCGTCTTATCTCAGGATGTCCGGAACTAGAAAAAAAATGACTATACCTAGAGACATAACAAGATAGCGACATATATGCACTGGAAGATATGCAAGAATCACAAAATCGGAACTACTGAGAGATGGTAAGAGTACGAACCAGACACAGTTACCCAAAATAACGATGTAACTATCCTCTGGGACATGCCAATTCAAACTGACAACAAAATAAATGCCAACAGACCTGATATTATCATAAAAGACAAGAAATTCAGGAAGTGTAATCTTATTGACATAGAAGTACCATCTGAGAGAAACACCTCCATGAAAATTATTGAGAAATTGTCCAAATACAAGGACCTGAAGATCGAGATTAACAGGATATGGGTAATGAAGACAGACTGCTCCAATAGTAATCGGAGCTCTGGGCCTCGTGAGAAAAGGAATGGACACTTTTTACTAACAGTGTCCCAGGTAACATCATATAAGTTGCCCAGAAAATCGTCCTACTAGGAACCTCTCATATTCTAAGAAATATGCTTTTAATTAAATGACAATTCTTCCATAGGGCTTAGATGACAGTTTGAACCCGGCTCTAAAGAATACGAAGCATGAAACATAATGTACACAAAAAATAATAAACAAAGCAACCATCAACTGTAAAAGAAAATGATTAATCTACTATTCTCTGGGAGATACCAATCCAAACTGATGAAGTATTTAAGACCAACAGACTTGATAAATTAGTGAAGATCATGGAGGAAAGAACGTGTTCACTCGTCAACATGTTTGTCGCAATCGAAAGAAAAAAACCTCCAGGAAAACTACAGAGAAGCTTTCTAAATATAAAGGCCCATAAATAGAAATTGAGGGAATGTGGGGCATGAATATTGCAATAATGTCAATGATGCTATTGTTTTGGTCAAGAAGAGAAGGTTAAAATTACAGCAGCAGCATCAAGATATAAAAGATGTCCAAAAGATCGTTCTACTCGACACTGCTCATATATTAAAGATGACTGTATCCATAAAATAAATCCATCACACAATCATGGCAGCCCAAATCAAAGAGATGGATTCGGCTCCATGAGTGAACAAATCAGGGCATTAAAACACTGAATAATAATAATAATAATAATAATAATAATAATAATGGATGATGATCTGTATCAAAGAATATGAAAGTAGTAAGCGACTTTATCCAGTAATAAAGGAAGCCAATAAGTTCAAAATGGAGTTTCAAGTGGGTGAAGAAATACAAGCAAATCATAATACATCGACTGAAGCTGCAATATATTTATAAAACAAAGTAAAGTGAAATGCAATCAACCAGATACAGAAACGATGGCAAGATAAACCGCTAGACGGTCAATGTTCTGCCCGTACCAAACAAGCTGATGTAGACAAACCGCGTACCCATCAGCGGATACGGAGTGCAGGGTTAAAAGCTGAAAGTGAAGATTTTATTCTTACTGCATAGGATCAATGCTTATTAACTAGAAATTACCAAGCACACATAGTGAAAAACTGTTAGCCCGAAATGCCGATTCTGTGATAAATATCCAGAAATAAATGACCGTCTTGTAACAGGTTGCGCAGAGTAAACCAATACCTGCGCTAAAAAATCTGCAACTTTTACGGAAAGGAAACTGAAAGAAATTGGTATGAATATTACCCATACCCGAATACAGAGGTAGGACTTGTAATAATTTTATGGGATCTTACAATACACACAGAGACAACAATTAAAGATAATTGCCCTGACATCGTGATTAGAGACCGCGAAGACAAAATGTGCCTTCTTAGTGACATGCCAGTTCCTGCAAACTGTAATGTATCTTTGAAAATCTTCAAAAATGTGGCGCATGAGGACATTAACAATTCCAGTTGTATTTGGAGACCTCAGATTGATAAGAAAAGATTCCAATAGACTCATTGAAGGAATCTCTGGAAGCCCAAGAAATATTTGAAAAATTATAGGCACAAATATAGTTCACACCTTAACATGGTTTTTATCTATGTAAAATATGTTCGATTTTTTTTTTCAAAACTGCTCAGTGGAAATGTCATGATGCCATTTCTGACCTTAAGTCTCTGGTCGGGACCCGGAAAGAAATGTGTATACACCAGAAACGAAAGGAAATAAAGCAATAATAATAATAATAATAATAATAATAATAATAAAACAAGCTGACGTAGACAAAACCCGTACCCATCAGTGGCTACGTAGTGCAGGGTTGAAAGCGGAAACTGAAGGGTTTATCCTTGCTGCGCAGGACCAATGCTTGCTAACTAGGAATTATCAAGCACATATACTAAAACATTGTGTCAGCCCAAAATGCAGATGCTGTGATAAATATCCAGAAACGATTGATCATCTTGTATCAGGTTGTACGGTGTTGGCACCCACTGAATATAAAACTCGACATGACAGAGTGGGCCAATATCTGCACTGGAAAATCTGCAACTTCTACGGGAAGGAAACTGAAAGAAACTGGTATGAACACCACCCAGATCCGGTTACGGAGATAGGATCTGTTACAATTCTACGGGACTACACAATACACATTGACAGAACAATCAAGGCCAACCGGTCAGATATTGTTATTAAAGACCACAAACAAAAACGGTGCCTCCTTATTGACATGGCAGTCCCTGCTGACTGCAATGTATCTTTGAAGATATTCAAAAGTTGTCAAAATACAAGGACCTTGGAAATAGAAATCTCGAAAATGTGGCATATGGATACATCAACAATCCCTGTTGTAGTTGGAGCCCTAAGACTGGTTGGAAAAGATTGCAGTAGACTAATTGAAGGGATTCCTGGAAGTCCATGCCTCAAGGAGATACAAAAAATTGTTCTGACAAGTACAGCCCACACCTTACGAAGGGCTTTATCTATGTAATTTAATTTTTTTTTTTTTTGTCAGTGGAAAGTGCCATGACGCCATTTCTAACCTTAGGTCCCTGGGCGGGACCCGGAAAGAAATGTGTAAACGCCAGAAATCAAAGAAAATAATAATAATAATAATAATTCATGCAGACGGTAATGTATCTTTAAAGATTTAAAAAAAAAAAAAGAAAAAAAACTATCAAAATACAAGGTTCTTGAAGTGGACATCTAAAAAAACACATGAAGACATCAGTAATTCTAGTTATAGTTGGAGCCCTCCGATTGATTGGAAAAGGGGCCGATAAACTTATTGCTTTAAAGAGGTACTAAAAATTCTTCTCACAATTACAGCGCACACATTACGAAGAGCTTTATCTATGTAAAATCTGTGTGGTCTTGGATACTAGTTTGTTTTTTTTCTTTAATTTTTTGGGAGCGGTGGGGGTTGAAAAATGTTCAGTGTAAAATGCCATGAAGCCATTTCTGACATTAGATTTCTGGTTGGGAAATGTCTATATAACAGAAATAAATAAGTAAATAAATAAATAAATAATAATAATAATAATAATGTAGACTCATAGTCTCTTTGCTTGCTTATATAAAATAAAATCTGGAGTAAAGATTGAAATACTTTTGATACATCGTAATATAACACAATACCGGACTTATCGTCAGGTTAGAGACAGTTTAAGATGCCGAATTTGAAGATAGGTGTGGTATTTTTAGAAGATTGTCAGAATAATGTTCAGATAATCTTGTAAAAATAAAAATGAACTTGTGCCAGACATAATTAAATTAATGCCTATATTATCAAGTTGTAATGCATGGAAAATTTGGCGAAATCGTTGGACTGAGTTTAGCCTCAATGTTTTACGTCATTGTTAACTCAGTACGATTAGTGTCAACCTTTTTCCAATTCGTCATAGTACGCTGTTATCAATGACATAAACACAGCTTACTTTTTACGAAGACAGCTTGACACTTTATTTATGCTATGGACAGGGCCCCACTTCTAAAATGATTTTTTTTTTAAATTAATATTTTTCAATTCTGACAAATGCTGTGCGTAGAAGAAAACGGGGTTACAAAATTTGTTTTAAAAGTCTTCCCTATTTCTTACGAGTTGATCAGTTGCAGTGTCAGCCTTACTTAACTCTATGAAAGTCCACTCAAAATTCTGGCCGTCCCATGAAACAGCTGAAGTATGGATGAGCAAAAAGTAGAAAAACTGATATTAGCCGCAATAACAACAGTCATAGAATATTCTTAAAATTAAAATGTCGTATTTTCTAGGAGAATTTAAAACTCACACGGTATATTGGGACAGAAAAGAAACAGTAAGTAACTTACTTATCGTGTATGGATGAAAGAGCGGTGACTGGGAGGGAGGAAATGTTTCACAATCGCCCAGGTCCCGAAGAGACACAATTGTTGATTTCTGTTAATATTTCCACTTGCCTGCCCCCAGAATGTGGAGGGAGAAGGAGGAAAAACTTTTTAATTGCTGTTGTTCCCAGGTCCACCATGACCCCCGCTGGTAGCAGCTGTTGGGGTCCCAGCTATGAATCCCAAAACAAAAACAAAACATTATGAAAGTATAAATATACATTTTTTATATAAAAAATGCCAACAATACATATTTATAGTAAAATTACCAGCAATACCTATTTATAGTATATATTTAGATGAAACCATAAAACTGTTACAAATATTTAGATTTCGCCATTAAATATTAAGTTTGATATGCCGCTAATCAAAATTAACCAACCAATATAAAAGATCTGTTTCATGATATTAATCCATATAATATCCTACAATTTCTTAAAGAAATCATATTGTATTCCAAAATATAACTTCAACTAAACCACAACATAAAACACACACTTTACCGTCTCTAGTAATTATCTCCACACAAAAATGTCTCTGCACAAAAGCTGAGTATCATCTACCATGTATTCAATTGTGAAAGCAGAATAACATGTATCATATTTTTATTACTTCAAAGCTCCCAAGAAAATTAAATTTCGGCATTAAATGACCAATAAAGAGTTGATATGCAGTTAAACAAATCAAATCAATTCCATATCAAGCCACAGCTGATGTCCTCCAACCTGAGCTATCGCCTTGGTCACGAACAAGGAGTCGTTATTCCATAGGAAGAACCCGCCATTGGCATCAGTCTAGGATGCCCTTCATCCAGCGATGCCGTGTCATCGCCACACTGGCTGCATCCATAGCTATGAAGCCCCGTCTACCTTATTGTCTTAGATGGCCGTTGACCCTACAAGAAGGTCCATCCACCCTTTGACAGGTCTTGTTTTTAACTCTGCTGAGTGTCTGGGTACCCTTCTCCCAAGAAAAGCTTGGTGGGGGGACCAGTTTAGTTGCCGATGGCCCGACCATACGTCAGCTAACACTATGGAACCAGTAGCACTCTGGTATAAAAAAATATATCCGTACTCCTGGTCGACAATATCAATCAAGAATATTGTTAATGTGATGTCGATAAGATATTCATCAATAACACCCACATGATAACAACTTTTGTTGGCAAGTCAAACCTAATCTATCTCTTTCTCTCTCTCTCTCTTTCTCTCTCTCTCTCTTTCTCTCTCTTTTTCTCTCTTTCTCTCTTTCACTTTCTTTTTCTTCCCTTCGTCCCGACATATATTTCCACCATCTTCCCAAGTTCATAATTATTTTTAAATATTCCAGACATGATTGCTTAATGTCGCTTTCAAACGATGAAATTTCCCTATTTAGAAAAGCTGCTTAGTAATAAAGTCGCATCAGTGCTTGCTTTAATACGGAGCACGTGAATAAACAGCAATTTTTGGTATCACTGACAGGTGCGCACAATGCGACAACAGCGCAGGCAGTTAAAGGTTCTCGTTGGCAGAACAATATTTATCAATAACCTTGTTCATACGATATCAATAAGCTATTCATAAATAATACATAGCCCGTATGGTAGAGAATTTATCACAAAATCGTTTTATTAGGATCTCTTCAAAGAAATGCTCGTTGTACCATTGCAGTAACCCTAGAAATTTTGTGTCTCTTCATGGTTTGTGGCTCTCCACTACTTCCTATGCTTTTTAGCTCTTAGCAATGTTTGTCTTTTTACTATCCCTCCTAAACCCTTTTCTACCAATCTATTTACACAAGCTCGCTTAAGTTTCTCGCTGTTTTCCTCTGTTGCCTTCAATATGCCCTGTGAGTGGCAATTTTTGCAACACCTCTTTTCTCATGATGTGTCCTAGAAAATTTCTTTTTCTCTTTTTCTGATTCTAAATTTTATTTTTCTTCCCATTTTTTCTTATCAACTTCCTCGTTGTTTACAAATTGTAGACATTGATTTTATTTTTGCTCTAAAGCAGGACTACGCAAACTTTTTGACTCGCAATTCTTTTGTTTAAAAAAAAGGATAAATTTATCGTGAATTCGCCATTGGCAATTTAAATCCTGTCTTGTGAACTTTTGTTCCTCTAAGCGGCTTCATATCTTATACTTAGTCAATAGCGTTGTGGCGTAATGTATATCGGCTCGGTAGAGCGGAGTTCGAATTCCAGTCGGTTTCGTTACATTCACACGCGCAAATACTCTTGGTATGAATCCATCTATATTCTCCTGGATATTGGTTGAATAGTAGGACATATTGAGTCCTATAGCCTTGGTTGGTAACCAGTCTATCCCAGAAAGAAACAGCAGCAACTGTAGGAAAATATTCCGTCTAGTTAGTCAAGAAATGAAAGAGACATTATCACCTAAGCGTGCATCACGTATGACATTGACTGACTGGTTGAATAGATTCATAAACAAATTATAACAACTTTTATGAAAAAGAGTATTGCTAATTCTATTCACTCTATAATTAAATAATCTGCCCTAGTTTTCTCAAAGTCTACTTTTGTTGATTAAAAGAGTCTAGGTGTTGTATAAGACGCGGTTGGAATCGATACATATTTCCCAGTAGTTTCTGTCATTAGGGTTCGAGACAAAATTAAAAGCCAGGATTTTTCATATTCTCTAGAAAGTAATATTCTCTCAAAATGTTCCCATTCATCTTATAGGTGAGCTGGGCTAAACTTAGAAAATGTCTGCAAAGTAACAAAGAATACCAGAGAGCTAAAAAATATATATTGGGGGCAGTAATTACTGCGCTCACGAAGGACTTTTCTTTACTTTTTTAATCATTTCACCCCAAGCAAGGCAATAAAGCCACTAACATGCAAGGGGTTTACCGAGAGAGAAAGACAACGACAAAACGTTAGAAAAGACAAAAAAGAACAAAATTCAGGAAGACCTAAGATGGCGATTGATGTTGCATTAAAAATATTTGAAAATCGTAGTTGCCAGGAAAACAAGAAGGCGGAAACGAGTCCCACAGGGAGGAAGTGCGAGAGAAGAAATCGTTAGAATAGAACTTATGGTTACATCTAGTTATTTCAATACTAAAATGATACCTATTTGCCAAGATATGGATCGGATATGTTAGCAACGACGAAGTTTTAGAGAAAATGGAAACTAAAAGGAAACGTATACTTAACATCAGAAAGAGACAATTGAAATCTCTAAGACACATAATGAGGAAGCAGGGTTTGGAAAATCTGATACTCACAGGACAGATTGAAGCAAGAAGGACAGGTGTAAACAACGCATAACAGACAGAAGGAGCTTGTGTAAATGGATTGCGAAACAAAACTTCGAAGAAATAATAAAAAGACAAAATTTATTAAGAGCTATGAAAGATAAGAAATTGTGGAGAGCAATGATCGCCTATGACCTGAAGAGACACGCAACATATATAGCTGGCCACTCGTATTCGAGCATACCCGTCTACTAGGGCGGATAACCAATCCCTACTGCATACACTCCCTCGGGCACATTTGTGTCTGTTCAACATCCACAGAGCCCACCTGTGGTTTATACTGCAACTATGCTGAGCAGACCTTAGTTACAGTTTCTGGGAAAGAGCGTGTTATCTAGCGGGATCAACAATTTGAACAAGGCCAGTACACTCAAGCCCCCGGCCGCGATGGCTTCTTGTTAGCACAGCTATCGACGAGCCCAAGGATTCCGTCTACCCAGTTTCTGCCTACCCAATTTCATTCACAAGGCTTGGGTCAACCCTTGGTATGGTTTTTCAAGCACTTTCCAAAGGTGCCGCAGACTGTGATCGACCCCTCCAATCCGATAACACCAGGAAATCTCCTTCCTGACAAATCGACCATGGTGAAATTCGAACCCGGGTCTCAATACGAACGTTCTAACCACCCATATACACACCACACAGGGGAAAAAGAATACTACCTTAAATTTTTTAGGTAAATTTATCAAAGATGAAATCTCGTTAGAACAATAGCCATGAAAATATTCATAGATGAGACACAGGGAAACTACTTTACGGCGATGGAATAGTAACTGATGCCGAGATGACAGGGAAGGACCGATAACTCTACAGATAAATAACAGGAGCACCGAATCAGATGTAACAGCAATATTCAATGCATGGACGAATAGTAGATTTCTAAACGTGCAAGATGGGTTTTAGAAGGGAAGATTGTCTTACACAATGCAGTGAATCAACTTTCTTTGCAGCAGACCTAACAATTGATTCAGTATAATAGTTCCTGTCCATTTCAATGTAAAACATAAGACGGAAGAGGCGCAATGAGTTACTCTACTGAAGGTTGGCAAAACGTTTCTCTAAAAGAGAGCAGTTTCGTTTTGGAGACGTTAAAATTAGCAAGCCATTCCTTGCCCCAGTTAACAACAGATTGAAGATCATTTTTAAGATTAGCTACCAATTTAACCTTATCAAACCTATCAGACTTACCATTAAGACAGTAGTAAGTTAAGCCATTCTCCTAGATGTTGACTAGGGTTATAATTTTTTGATATTTTGTAAAATAATTGATTCCCTGTATCATAATTCGCTGGGATTTTGTTAAAAAAATAATGTAGAAGGGTTTAATTCAGTTTATTTTTTTTTAATGTCTCCCCAACACAAAATTTCTAAACTCGTATATAAGTATAGCAGTACTATGCATTAATGGAAACCTTCTAGTACTATCTGAGCCTTGTAGAACTTTATGGAACTTTCTAGAACTTGTTTTTGTTTATTTATAAGTTTGTATGTTTTACTGTAGCTATATACTGCTAAATGCGTTCAAAATACATAAATCCTACCCAGTTACATAATTAGCAAATCGAAAAATAAAGATTCTGCAAGTTTGCAAGTTTTTTTTTGTTTTTTGTTTTTTTGTTTATTTGTAAGGTTGTATGTTATGCTACAGCTATAAACTGTTAAATGCGTTTAAAAATACATAGGTACACCCCAGTTGCATCATTAGAAAATTGAAAAATAAAGCTTCTGAAGTATTTTGATTTTTTTTATCCTTATTGCGTGTATAGTAAAATCGAATTTTTGGTTTGGGGGTAACATTTTTTAAGAACTAAAACAAACTTTTTCATTACTTTTGAACAGTTTGAAAACTTTTGAAAGTTCATCGATTTATGACAAAGGAACATAGAGTTACAAAAAAGTCATAGCCCTAATGCTGACATTAGCAGTGTTGATGCTAATGCCTGGCAAAATTTGTTGTCTCAGTTGACTAAAAGACAGCGGTTTCCTTTTGGAGTTTCCGTTTTAATAAACAGCAATTAGAATATCTTAATTTCATGAGAAAATTATTTAATTTCTTTTCACGATATGTCATTTTTTTCTTTCTTTCTTTTTTTTTTTTTTTGACGGTACACAGGTGATGATTGTAAGCGCAAGTGAAAAACACTTGGTCTAATTGTTTCTATTTAATATGAAGACCAAGCCAAAAGTACTGGGCGTCAGTGTTAACGTTAATAATAAAACACTGGATCTCAATCAGAAAGTTCAAACTAGTCGTTAGTTGTTTGTCATGAACTCTTTTATTGGCAAGTCACAATTAATTTATCTTTGTTTCTTTCTTCCCTTCGTCCCGACGTGTTTTCCCACCATCTTTCTGTGTTCATAATTATTTTTAAATATTGCAGACGTGATTATTTAATGTTGCTCTGAAAGGACGAAATTTCCTTATTTGGAAAATCTGCTTAGTGATAAAATCACGTCAGTGCTTGCTTTAATATGCAGTGCGTGAATAAACGACGTTTATTTTTATTTATTTATTTTTTTTTTTTGCTGTTTTTTTTATTTCTTTTGTTTGTTTGTTTTTAACAGGAGACTATTTTTGTTAACACTGACAGGTGCGCATAATGCAACTCTAGTGCAAGCAGTCAATAGTGCGAATTTTGTCGCATACCTGCAGATTTGCAGTAGTATATATTGTCTTGGTGGTATGGCATCTGTCATAAAGAGATAGCAAAGGGCACCTCGAGGCGGTGTAATGGTTAGCAAGCTTGGCTCGCTAGAACAATTACGACTGAGTAGTGAGTTCGATCCTCACTGGGTACCCCCTAATTTCGGCCTTATGCCACATCTAAGCTACGCTTGGAAAATCACTAAGGAGATAGCAAAATAACTGGCAAATTGTCACATATGAATTGTATCTTCTGAGCGCTCGGCTTATTGTACCTTGTGTCTGAATAGGTTAAGCTTATGATATTCTCTATTGGATTTAATCAACTCAATGATACGGAGGTGCATCACTAAGTCCGTTTTTTTGTTTATTTAACGGCATAACAACTCCCTATGGGTCATTTAATGCCGAAATTTGATTTTCTTGGGAGCATGAATAATCTTTTTATTTACAAAAATCTACTGCTGCTAATTTTTTTTTTTTTAAATCTATAGCTGGGATTTTTTTACTATAAAAATTTAATTTAATACATTCATTTTTTTTACCCCAGTTTGCGGGTTCACTATATGCTCGTAGCTGGGACCCCAACATCCAGGGTCAGGATGTACCTGAGAACAAAAAGCAATCCTGGTCGGAGACCTTTTTACTAGATGAAGATTATTGTCATGCCCAGGACGACTATAAGTCCGTAGCCTAAAGGGAAAATATTCTAAACTACCAAATATTTATTTATCAGCATTATTTATCTTTCCCTTTTTAATGGATTTAATTTAGTTTTGGTCACTAATTACATAAATCGAACATAATACAGTAAGAATTACAGATTAATATTCAAGCAATATCTATGTGTCAGTTTACGGATTTTTTTATGCACTCTGATGGATTTTTTTGGCGGACCATGCCATTCTCATATTATCTTTTACGTAGACTGGAAGTTGTCTAAAAAGAAAAAAATATATCAAAGAGTTTATATAAAACAGCTTATTGTTCTTTGTTAATTTCTGGAAAGTTACCATAATCTCAACTTTTCCAAGCCTTCTTTCCTCATTATGTGCCTTAGAATTTTTCAAAATTTCTGCTCTTTCTGATCTTAAGTGTCCTTTTTGTTTCCATTTTCTCTAAAACTTCGTCGTCGCTCGCACCTTCAGCCCATCCTTCCGTAGACGTATGAAGTCAAAATCAAGCAAGCACAGAAATGTAACTGGCTAGTGTAATAACTGACTACAGTAAAATGCCACACAGAAATTCTATAATGTCACCAGAAATGTCCACTACCGGCTGATAGGTAGTTCACTCAAACACTCTAGTGACGCAGAAACTCTTACGTACACACACACACACACGCGCGCGCGCGCGCACACGCACACACACATACATTATAGAAAGATAATTACACAAAGTTAAATAGACATGGATAAATACTGCGCTTTATATATGTGTATCACGCTCCTTTTTGACAGTAGCCACTAGAATTTTTCTTTAGCAAATATAACTTTGAACACAATAAATGGGACAAGAAAACTGTCACATTCCGTGCTAATAGGAATATATACTTGAAAAACAAGGTGGATAAAATAAATAAAGGTTTATTGTAAAAACCAGTCCATTAAGAATAAAGGTAACAGTTATGCGCGCGATCGATGCAAGTCAATCCAGTAGTGAGTGCTACTGTTGGAAGGTTGGTATTTCTCACGTAAGTCTGAGTCGTACTCAACAGATCCCAGCTAGACAATATTTACCAGCCTCCCCACGAGATAGGATGCGGCACAAGGCCGAATTTAATGTGATGCAATCCGAGCTCGGCCAAAAAATCCCCGTAATCCCGCATAAACGGGTTCGGGTCTGTCTACCTCCCTGGACGAGACTCTTCCCTTCGACATAGCCTCGTCCGGGTTCCTCTCTGCCCGAAGGTGGAGAGTTCTACAAGAGCTGAGAGCTGAGTAACAAATCCTTGCTAGACGGTATCTTGCAACTGCCCCACGCAGTCACATGTTGTACAAGGCCAAATTTAATGTAGGGTTCCCGAGCCCGTAGGCTCGACCAAAAAATCCCCATAGACCCTGCATATCGGGTCTGTCTACCTCACCGGACGAGACTCTTCCCTTCGGCATAGCCTTGTCCGGGTTCCTTTCTGCCCGAAGGCACAGAGTTCGACCAGCACAAATGGAAAATATTCCAGCTAGACTATTTACTAACCTCTCCACGCGATCAGATATGACACAAGGCCGGGTTTAATGTGGGTCAGCCGTGCCCGTAGGCTGAGCCATAAATTCCCGTAGAACTCGTGTAAAATGGGGCCGGGTGCTTGGAGGCAGAGAGTTCGACCAGTACAGCTGAAAAAGATTTCAGCTAGACTCCCTGTAGTCCGTTGCCTTATGGATACCTATAGGTAGTTACTACCTATAGTATAGTCACTCATGGGGATGAAGGTTATTCCATTACATCAAAAACTAAAATAGTTTCAAATTAAACGAATCTACTTAAGAAAAAAAATGCGTGAATATGGAGACCACCGGAAGCTATACTCATTCCACCAAAATTCTTCAATTTGGGGTGACTTCCGGCGGGACTTTACCTGTCGACATAATGCCTAAAGCAAGAACTCGAACCTGGTGCCGTTCGTATATAAGGAACTTACTACTTGTATCCTCCATTCGTCAAATCAACAGACATTAAGCTTCTTCTTTCACATTTAGTCTTTATATCATTTTTCCAAGGGTATTAGCATGTAAGTGAATGGAAGTCGAATGAACGGTGCAGCCAGCACCAGTTCATGACTGTTGAACTCTCTGCTTTGGCAGAGAGGAACCCGGACGAAGCTTTGCCGAAGGGCAAGGTTTCGTCCGGGGAGGTAGACAGGTCCTGAACCCGTC
The DNA here is from genome assembly GCA_903632075.3 of Acanthosepion pharaonis. Taxonomy (NCBI): domain Eukaryota; kingdom Metazoa; phylum Mollusca; class Cephalopoda; order Sepiida; family Sepiidae; genus Acanthosepion; species Acanthosepion pharaonis. The sequence continues at coordinate 6,147,914 of CAHIKZ030002722.1, read as the reverse complement.
TAGGCGGGTTCAAAGGGTATATTTTTTGGCCGAGACTACGGGCTCGGAGAAACCCACGTAAAACTCGGCCTTTTGCCACATGCAACCCTCGTGGGGGGGAGGCGGTCTAGATACCGAATGGAAGTTGAACTCGGCTCTCCGGATTGAGGAATCGGAGAGTCGAGTTCAAATTCCAGACGAATCCATTACATTCACTTACGTACTAATACCCTTGGGAACGCTATGAATCCTCTTCTTATCGCCCTAGTCATGAATATATAGCAGGAGAGATCGGGTTCTATAGCTTTGGATGGCAACTGGTCTACCGCAGAAAGAAATGGCAACCTACTACGGAAAAAATCTGCCTCGTTTATCATATATCGAAAGATACATGATCGCCTAAGTGTGTATCAGGCATGGCACATAACTGACTAAATAGTTAAACAATTTTAATTATATTCTTGCATGAATCCTTTTCTTCTCCCCCAGCTATAGGTAAATAGCAGGAGAGACCGAGTTTTATAGCCTTGGATGGCAGATGGTCTACCGCAAAAAGAAATGGCATCCTACTGCGGGAAAAAATCTGCTTCGTCAGTCATGTATCGAAAGATACATGATCGCCTAAGCGTGTATCACGCATGGGACATAACTGACTGATCATGTTGGTGTTTAAAATCAGACGTTAGTTTATCATAGGAACATGTTAATCATCAATTTGATAAGGAAATCTTGAAACGAGCCAATTCTATGACAATGGAAGAATTCGTTCACAGCCGTCGTTTCTTCCAATGCTCGTCGATCACGGTCAATCTAAATCTACCTTCAAGTTCCATCGTTGTGTGACGGTACATTGCGGGTGAATGACCAAGAACCTCTGAAGAAATCGACTCCCGGTGTGTAAATTTAGTTGATCGAAACTGTTCTAGCAACAATTCGACTTTTTCTAAAGTTTTTATTTATTTATTTATTTATCACTAGGCCACGAAATATCTCTGGATCAAATAACTTTGGTTAAAGTCTTTCGATCTTCCTTAGCGATATACGATGACGTCCATTAAATGAACTGAATGAATTGAAGAACGACCGTTTTACTGGGCATGACAGCTCAGAGCACTTACGAGCAACGCTCTTATCTATTTCCGATTATATTCTGCCTAAATATCTTCCTCTGGGGCGAGTGTGGGTTGGGAACTGTTATTTAGGACTAATCGAGCTGGTAGCAGAAAGGAGTCCGAACTCCATAAAAGAGGAACCGTTTTACCAGCTTTCCCCGACCAGTGCTACGAGGAAAGAGCTTCGTTTTGCTTATTCACAAATTCCAATAGCAGCGATCATGTCTCACTGTGAAAGCCCATGATTAAACTAGAAGGATTCCTTTTGTTGTTTTTCGTCGGCTGTGATTTTTCGACAAAAGGGGACGTTTTTCAATTACGCCACTAATTCTGCATCAAGCCACAGAGATCATAAAAAGTGGCATTTCTAAACCAAACTAGATGCTAGTCGCAACGTTGCACTTCGAAGAAGAATGTTTCTCTTCACGCTTGAGCATATGACAACACTCATACAAGTACTACAGTAAATGCTAGTCCTCAGTGTTGTGGCCTGTTTAGGGGCCAGAAAGAAGACACAGAAGACGAAGGTAGATTGAAAAAAGTATATTGAAGATATATACAAAACAATAGCGTTAGTAATAAGTAGATTAGCACTGAGTCTACTACTTCCCTCACACCCCTCTCTACTATCCGACTCTTGCAGTTTGTATTTATGAGAGGAGGGAGAGTTCATTCTACCTGTAGAAGGGTTTACCACAACAGATAGATAGACAGTGAACATAGATAGATAGATAGATAGATAGATAGATAGATAGATAGATAGATAGTGAACAGAGATAGATAGATAGATAGATAGATAGATAGATAGATAGATAGATAGATAGTGAACAGAGATAGACAGATAGACAGACAGTGAACACAGACAGACAGACAGATAAGTAGATAGTGTTGTGGCCTGTTTAGGGGGCAGAAAGAAAGACACAGAAGACGAAGGTAGTATTTTTTTATTCTCGAAATGAAACTGCTGTTAATATTTGACTGTAAATTAACATTATGAACTGAATTGACTATGAAAAAAATGGAAGTTAGTTTTACTCTTTTTTTCCTTTTTTGGCTTCCTTACTTTGAAATAATGATCGTTAGCTGTTGCTGGAGACTAACGAAAAAGTTAGGTGTAAAGCTTTGAGTCGTAGGCCTCGACCGTGGTGATGGGGAAGTCGTTGATTTGGGATGCGACTTGTGCGGTTACATTTTCGGCCGGTAATTTGATCAGGTCCGCGGTTGAGCCGGGGTCAGTCGCCAGGGACGCAGAGATGGAAAAAATATAGTTAAATATTCTTGTCTTGCTGATAGATTTTTTTTTTTACTCGTGTGGCAGTGGAGACTTCTGGGCTTATTGGCCCTCGTTCGATGGTGATTCTTTGAAGGATCGTCGGGATGGCGTCTGGATTAAGGGACGAGCCTCGCAAAACGGAGTGGCTCTTGCAGCGTGTCTCACTGGCGATGGTGCGTGGTAATTCTTTCTCCATCATTGTGGCTGGCATGGGGATAGTAAAAAAAAAAATTGTTTATAGTTACTTTGTTCAAACTTTTTTTTCAATAAATTCATTTTCAATCTTAAAAGAAATATTGTAAAAGAAAAATAAATAATATTATTTTTTGTCATTTAATAAATGTAAATTTCTTTCAAATTTCACTCCAGAAAAAATTATATGCGTAATAGAATTTTATATCATTCTTTATTCTTGGCTTCTGGATTTAACCCGAACGGTACCAGAAATTATTATCATTATTGATGCTTCAGTATACGTTCGATTTCTCTTCTCATAGTTTCATTTACCCGCAGTCAATCACGGATTTAAAGAATTCATAATTTTTACTCGGTAATGATTCCAAACCGGAAGGTTTACGTCCGTATTGCGTTGAAACATCGGTTCCCCTACCATAATCGAAATTAAGCAATGTTGAACCTAAATGGGTCACCGCTTGCGAATACCAAATGCTGTAAGCTTGGATGTGCAGGTGGTGTAATGGATAATGACTCGGAATTGGAATTCGGAGAGCCGAGTTCTAATTACCGTTAGGTTCATTATATCCACTTACACGCAAATACTCTTGGCAAATGCATGAATCCGCCAGTTCCCCCTAGCTATGGGTTAATTAAAAAGACTTGTATTAAACTATTACTATTTCCAGAAAAAATTCTCACAATTTAAAAATAATTTCTAGCTTAACCTGTAAATGGTCAAGCCATAGAAAACGACTCGAACAACTAATCAAAGCAAAAGACTCATAATATTTTCAATTCACACACCAAAAACAAAAGTGATTTCTTGAAGTGAAAATGTGAATGTTCTCGACTTAATGAATGAAAACAAGTGTATGCTGGGGTTGCCAAGAGCTGGAGTAAAAACGAATATTCTATACACCGCATTATTTTTATATTGTTATAAGTGTTCTTTTTTTTTAACAATGATGTTCGCTTTATACAAGACCCGTGAGCCACTCGAGGTAGAGGGTTACAGAGGAAGAGTCAGAATTTATGTGAGAAAGATTACGGTTAACTATACCTTTTCAACTTCAAAATGATAATAATCAACTTCAAAATGGACTTATTTTCAAGTAAAAAAATTAATCAACTCCAAAATGGATTAATCAACTTCAAAATGGAACAATCAACTTCAAAATGGATTAATCAACTTCAAATTGGATCAATCAACTTCAAATTGGATCAATCAACTTCAAAATGGAACAATCAACTTTAAAATGGATTAATCAACTTCAAGTAAATTGAATTTTTTTTTCAATTAATTTACCCCATGAGTAAGGAAATTGACTGTTCGTCTTCATTATATAGATGAAGAAAAAACTAAAATACAAACAACTTAGAGGCCAAGAAAGCATTGGGTCAGCCGACAGTAGGGGGAGAAAGTCCCGCCTGGGCAAAAATGATGATTGATGATGATGCTGGAGAAACCTCTACAAAAGAAGCTGAAGAAGGATTACGCAGTAGCTTTATTAGAATTTCAGTCCCAAAGTGTGCCAATTCTTTATATGGATGAAACCAATTTCAATCTCCATATTTCAAGAAGAGAAGGTCGCTCTAAAAAAGGCACAATGTGCACTACAGTCGCGGCCGGATCCAAGGGAAATAACATCCATGTTATTGGATGTATTAGTAATAATGGATTAATTCATCATAAAATTAAAAGAGGTTCTTTCAAAAAAGAGGATACGAAAGAATGGACCAGTGAGTGCCTTAGAAAGGCAAATGAAATTTATGAAAGGGGAGTTGTCTTAGTTATTGATAACGCCCCTTGTCATACTTCAATTGAAGAAGTTGTGGAGGAGGATGAATTTAGGCAACACCAAATTTTCAGACTTGCCCCCTATAGTCCGATGTTAAATCCCATTGAAAAAGTTTGGCAAGTCATTAAAGCTGACGTAAAAAGAAGTATGGCAGACTCAATTGTTGGGATTTTAAGAGGTGATGGCCAGGGATCTTTAACTACTAAAGAATTCAGCCTCAGCAAGTTAGAAGCGATGATCTCCGAGGCAATTAATAATATTTCCCCTGAGACTTTCACTAACTTCGTATCTGGAATACAGAGATTACTTCCCTCTGTAATTAACTTTTTTTAATCTTTTAAATAAATTTCTTAGGAACGTTTATATTTTTTTATATCCCTTTTAAGTAAAAATAAAAGAATAAATATTAAATTTATTAGTATTATATTAATTCTCAATTTGAAGTTGATTAATCTAATTTGAAGTTGATTATTTCTCATTTTGAAGTTGTTTTCCAATCTGAAGTTGATTAATCCATTTTGAAGTTGATTAATCTATTTTGAAGTTGATTAGTCCATTTTGAAGTTGATTAATTTTTTTACTTGAAAATAAGTCCATTTTGAAGTTGATTATTATCATTTTGAAGTTGAAAAGGTATAGACTTGAACATATTAAGCTTGTAGCGACCAAGAAAAAGCAGTGGTTCGTGGAACGAAGCTGCTCGAGTGGAACTCAAGCCTCACCAATGGAATACCAAACGAACGAGGGTAGTTCGCTATATTGTGCGTAGCATGGCGGCTTTTAGCTGTGAATGTTAGAACTGGTGGAACTAAGGAATATAGTTCGTCTGAACTCTTACGACAGAGCAGCGAGAGACTTGTGATATTTCGTCTGGACGTGAAGACGCTTTTGGACTCTATCGAAACTGGTAAGTAAACACTGGGCATCCCCTGCTCAAATATGGCAGCAGTATTCCATATTTGGCTTGATCTGGCTTTTGTAAAGGTAGAGGATAGCAGAAGGAGTCAGGTACTTACTGGAGCGGTACAGGCAACCGACTATTTCCCCCAGTATCTTTGGTCATGGATCGTATGCTGTGCCTGGGTGGAGGTTAAGTCGCTCAAGGCACAGGGCCCTCCCTGAAGGGAACCTCCGTTCATCGCGATTGGTGAGAGTTCTAAATCTGTTATCAGTTAATGTAACTTATCGCGCCTAATTTATTTATCAAACTTTACCATAGATATCTACCTATTGACAAAAATAGTATAGGGTTCGTTACTATTCGAGGTCTCGGAATCCACAGTCTCAGAAATCCGCGGAAGTTTTTGAACTGTCTCCTAAAGATAAAGGGGATTACTATAATAAAACAGAAAAATATGCTTTTATTTTATATTCACCTCGTCGTATTTAATTATGAAAAGGCGATTCATGTTGTCAGTAGTATTTTGAAAAAAGATTTCCGCCATATAGTTATATCTAAGCACCAACCAATCCAAATTCATTACAATTCATCTCAACCTTCATGAGATGAATACATGAACAAGAATCAATCTGTTACACGGCAAGTGACACTTGTTAATGGGTCAGCGTATTTGATATAATAACGCCTATTTCTAAAGATGGACGAATATCGATTAGTATCGTTTGATCTTCTTTTGAATAAGAACACAGACGCAAGAACAGTGATGGCGGCAGGAACAGCGAAGATTTTTCTAGGCGAACTACTTTTCACACATCAAATGCTCAAAGCGATCTCTTTTTTTCTTTTTCCTTTCTTTTTTTTTTTTTCAATATATTCATACCCTCCGCAATAAAAATGTATTGTAATGAGACTATTATACTTACATATATGTGCATACATGAAAGAAAGAAGAGAAGAAGAGAGAGAGAAAAAGTGAGGGAGGAGCGGTTTGACATATATAGTGGCGTACAAAATTTTAAAAACCGCACCCAAAATTCATGTAAATTTACATTTTCTTCTACTGTGCGCAAAAACTTACTAGATAAGAAATATGGTTTAACCTAAGTTGGAAGAGTTCGTATTTACAAGAAACGTATTTGGCGATGTCAAACTCAATTAGGTAAAGACTATCTTGGAAGTGTTTATCCACATTATGGAAAATGTGATACAAATCTGAAAATGCATTTTAATAGTGAAAGATGCCTTCCAAAAGCTAAAGAAAGAAACGGGAAAATTTGTTAGAAACAATGAAAAATATGTTGTCTTGTTATATAATATCAATCATCCTATATGACAATGAATGCTGGATAATCTCCCCACAGATGAAGAAGAGTCTTGAAGCAACAGAAAGGTGGTCTTACAGAAAGATGCAGAAAATACTATAGACCGAACATGTGAGCAACAATGAGGTTTTAGATATAATTGTTAATAATTGTTGTTAATAATGTCATTATCTTTTCTGAGGTTATATATTTTGTAATCCTTTCTCTGAGCATTGTGGTATATATAAAATAAATATCACAACTGCTCCCCATAATACATTGGTGAAACTTGCAGAAATTAAAAAATGTATCTATGAATATAAAAAGGATCTTATACAAAACAAGTTATCAAATGTAAATATTGGGGGCTGCAGATTCTTAGTGTTTTTAAATGGGATTTTATAATCATTCCAGGTTTCATCCTGTTACAGTGGCGAGAATATAAATTGATAAAATCATTTTTGTTGATACATTTTTTGTAAATCTCCAACTGAAGGTCATTCGTTCTATTCGTTCTATTCAGCAAGATATCTAGGAAGGATGATTACCTCGGCGTGGTGTAATGGTTAGCCAGCTGGTCTCGCTAAAACAATTACGACTGAGTAGTGAGTTCGATCCTCACTGGGTGCTCCATAATTCCGGCCTTGTGTCGCATCTAAGCAGCGCTTAGAAAATCAATATCTAGGAAGGATAAAGTGCTATTAGACTCAGATTCAAAGGTAAAATCTGTTGCAAGTTTTACTTTATTAAGTTTGTTAACAAGATTGGAAAAAAATATGCCTTGTGGATATATTAACAGAGAAGTATCTATGTATCTAAAATAAGAAGAATTATGGGCTAAATATATTTGAAAGGACTTTCTAGAAATTCCAAAAATAGACAGATCAAAACACCACGGTAAAGCAAATGTTTGTTTATAAATGTTGTTATCGAAGGTAAAAAATTATTAAGTGGCTCATTTTTATGATCTTGTGTAGGAAGAAGAAATTTTATTTTTATTTGGTGTGTTTTTAGTAAATTTAGGCATTTCCTTAGGGGGAAATTTTGATATCTAAACTAATAATATACTTGTTTTTATGTATATGTTTTTAATGTATTTTTAAATACATTAAAAACATATACATAAAAACAATGACTTCTATGAATGTGGTACGAAATAATTTTACTGTGAGAAAATGCACTTCTGATCTGTTATGCAACTGAATCGAAGCTGCTTTCTTGCGATCGATCGCTGTATCGATTTCTTGTCGGTCAAAAGTTTTCAGGGCAATTACGAAATTCAGAATGTTCTAAGATTTTTTTGTGGCTTGTCAATGCTGTACTCAAATTGTCAATGCTGTAATCAAATTGTCAATGCTGTACTCAAATTGTCAATGCCGTAATCACCAAGATTATTTTTTTTTAAATGGGAGGAGATAATTCTACCAAGAAGCGGGGTTACAATTTTTGGCTAGTGTATGTGGGGTACTATCTATTTCTAATATATTGAGTCTCATCGGGATGTCTGGTTTATGTAACATTGATAATCCGTAGCGTATGGGTATTTTCCGCTGATGTTCGATTAGTTTTAACCAGCAAGTGTCTTCATTTTTTTAATAATTTCTTGGTATGGTTTTAAAATTTTTATAACTTTGTATGCGTTTATTTTTTTCATAAAAATTATCCTTCCTAGATATTATGCTACATAGACCTAATAATGACAAAAAAAAACACAATAATCTCATTATTTCATCCACGACGCTGAGAGAAAGGCATGCAAAATACACAACCGCAAAAAAAGATAATGACATTATTAACAACAACAGCAACAATGACAATAAACTAGACAAAGCAAACATATAATACTAACTCCTTAACATCTACTATCCAGTATAATTCATCCAATCATAGTAATATCAAAATTATTACAACCACATCTACGACTATTTTGGATGTGATCAAATACAAAAATATCCATTCCAATAATAATTCTGATACAGGTATATATAAAATAAACTATCACAACTGCTCCCCATAATACATTGGTGAAACTTGCAGAAATGAAAAAATGTATCTATGAATATAAAAAGGATCTTATACAAAACAAGTTATCAAATGTATTAGTCATAAATAGAAATAAATTCAACAATAACTTTGATCAAGAGAACGCCACACTTATGAAGAGAGAAAGTAACTTATACAGAAAATTCTTCAGAGTGCTGCAATCAAATATATATTTTGATAAAAAAAATATAAATTTGCGTCCTGGATTTTTTAAAATATCTCCGTTTCTGAACGAATTACTCCCTTTCCAAACCAACATACATGACGATAAAAATGTAAAAATTAAAAGAAAACTATTAAATTCATAACATTCTATTATTTAAAATATAAAGTACGCAAATTAGACCCAAACTAAAATAATATAAATATTAATTACATAAATTTAAAATCATTTAATCACTTTTGTTTGTTGGACATTAAATTACGTCACTTAGCATCTTCCATAATTTACCTTGGCGTTTCAGTTAGCCTGATGAATATTCATGAGCGTTCTTAAATTTAAAGATTTTCAATAATAAACGACATTTTTCCTATTGTTTATGAATACTTGTTGCAAAATAAAATCCTCACATTTGTCTTGATATGCGTCGGCTAAGATAATTTTTCCTTTATATATATATATATATATATATATATATATATATATATTTAATTGGATTGATGTGAGTTAGTGATAAGTATGAGTGGCGTCCCGACAACAGTTTTTCCTCCCACTTCCATAAAAACACCGATATACGTAACCATATATAAATCCAAAATTTAAAAATTAATCAGTTTGACGATCGCAAACAGCTTGAAACCCATGGTCGCAAACTCACATCAATCCAACTAAATATGTTAGCTCTATCACTGATATTGAGCGCTTTTCAATAAGCACCGCGCATATATAATATATAAATAAAGTATAAATAAAGTATATAATAAATTGCATAGATATATATCTATTTATATACATACATATTTCACACACACACACACACACACACACACATATATATATATATATATAAATGGATATTGAAGTCAACGCTGGATATTGACTTCAGTGTCATTTACATACGCTCTACACCTGTTATATAAATATATCATACCTTAAAACTATATTTTATTATATATATATATATATATATATATATATATATATATATATATATATATCAGTGGCGGAGGGTGACTTGGTCACCAGCTCAGGCATCTAAAATGCAGGTCAATAGAGATTGAGTCAGTGAAGCCTTAATAAGCATAAACACCGGAAAATTATCCCCCACTTCTATGAATGTGGTATGAAATAATTTTACTGTGAGAAAATGCACTTCTGGTCTGTTATGCAACTGAATCGAAGCTGCTTTCTTGCGATCGATCGCTGTATCGATTTCTTGTCGATCAAAAGTTTTCAGGGCAATTACGAAATTCAGAATGCTCTAAGATTTTTTTGTGGCTTGTCAATGCTGTACTCAAATTGTCAATGCCGTAATCAAATTGTCAATGCTATACTCAAATTGTCAATGCCGTAATCAAATTGTCAATGCTGTACTCAAATTGTCAATGCTGTACTCAAATTCAAATCGCAGCCGCCGATAGGTGTCCATATGTTCTTATGTTGACAAAATAACAAAGATTGGAAAACAGAAGAATTTGCTCAGAATGGGACATCCCGTCATCCACTCATACTTTATGTTACCATTATTTTGATTCCATAATCCAAATAACGAAGGAATTTCTGGCTGCCAATTTTAGTATTGATTTGCAGTTCAAACTTTAGCTTAATTTAAATTGATCGGAAGTATTTGTTTTTGATTATCAATAAAATCCATAAATACTTTTTTCAAACGTTATGTTATGGTAATTTACCCACACACGCATGGACTCTCCCAGCTATAAATAGAAGCAGCTCTGAAACACTCTCGTTTGTATATGTTTGTATTACTGTTTCTGTTAATATATTTGTTCAACTCAATTCCTCTCTTTGTGTCTATTATGCTAATTTACCCACGCATGCATGGACTCGCCCAGCTATAAATAGGAGCAGGTACTGCCTTTTGGAGAAAAAAGTTTCCAGCAGTCAGCTCTGACAGTCGAACCAAACATTCTTGCTCGTTTGTATATGTTCTGTATTACTGTTTCTCGTTCTCGTTCGTATATATTTGTTTTATTGTTTCTCTTAATATATTTGTTTAACTCAATTCCTCTCTTTGTGTCTTTATTTCTGGCCCTAACAAGGCCACAACACGTTATTTGAGAAAAAATAGCTGAATTAAAGTATAATTAATTAATCTGAATTGGAACAAATATTACTTACTTTAATTTTAAAGTATCACAGAAAAGCATTTTTAACATGGATGTGGGTGTGTTTATGATGTGTTGACACATCTATCAACAGCCTGATGTTTGGGAAATTTAAGGAAGGGGCATCATCGTAATAAATTTACATAACGAATACAACGTAAAAGCCTTTTTCATATTTGTCAACTGCCCAGTAATCTTTAAATAAAAATGTTTTAAGTATTCTAATATTTTATTGAACTTTAGGAACTTTTATAGTCTTACTTACGCTTGTTGAAGAAATGTTACAAAATTACTAATAAATATTAAATTTACTATAGTTAACGCAGTTATTTCCTGATAATGTCGTGTATAAATGTCCGTATTTACAAAAATCGGTACGTTTAGACACAGAAAAAATTAAAAATTCTTTTTAAAATACTGGGGGTCGTAGAACTGTAACAAGCTTTTCCATTAGTAAATACACTTTTTTTTTATTTCATAACAATAACTACAAATTAATACAAAACATTTTAAAAAATTTAAATTTATATATTGTTCTAATTAAAATGAAAACAAAATGAATATTCTTGTAAAAATTCATAATTCATTGATTTTTTTCTTAAAACGATAGTGTCTATAATATATCTTATTCATAAAAATAATTAACAGTTTTTTTCTCTAATTAAATAATACTGAGAGCAGATTTTCTGTAACTGTTTGACAAAAATAAATTGATAATTTAAATTTTCCGAGGGCTTATCCTTATAACTAATTTAAATATTAAGCGCTACAAAGATTAATTTCTTGAAATTTCATAAAATTAAATAAGTGGGAGTAACAGATGTGGATGACACTTTCATAATCTGGTCATACCACGAAGCTGTATAAATATTGCCGGACTTTCGATAAGACTTTCCATCCTGTTCACAATGGAAGAAGAAAATAATAATCATCTAGCCTTCCTGGATTTACTAATAACACGTACAGAGAATTGGTTCAAAACATCCGTATATCACAAACCAACCTTCACTTGATTATATATCATCTTCAGTCCCAACCATCCGTACAGTGTGAAAAAAGGCGTCGTGCGATGCCTGCAACCCTAGGCAAAGATCATAAGTGGTGACCCAGACACATACTAACAAGAAATGATCAACATCAAACATACTCTTCAGAATAACAACTGGCAAGCAAGACATGCGCGTCTACAGGTTGAAACAGAAAGGACAAGGAGGATGACAAGAAAATTGCCACGGTCTGTCTACCTTACGTCAAGGACAATGTTCAAAAGCAATCAACTCTACGGAGAAATCTCTGCCGAGTAAAGCATAACAAGGGGGAGAATATGACCAAGAATTGCGTGTACAGTTGTGGCAGAGAATATAAAGGTGAAACAAGACTCCTCAAAGTAAAGCTGTAAGTATTTACCCGCTGCCCCACGCAGCAAGATGTAACACAAGGCCGTGTTTAAAGTGGGGTATCCGAGCCAAACAAAATTCCCTACAGACCACGTAAAAACGGAGTCAGTTTCCCGAGAAGAGACTACGCCCCTCGACAGAGGCTCGTCTGGGGTATACCCTCTGACATAAGCCAGTAAAGCTGTATGGAGGGAAAGGGGTAGTCATTAGCTCCTGTGGAATGAAGTGAAAATACTGGACAAGGAAAAACACTTGAGAGTTAGTCCTATGAAAAAAATCAGTGTATATGCTAGGTTATGAGAACTTCATTAGTATGCTTAGTATAAAAATAAATACAATATGGGAGCTTCTAATGAAGAAAGAAAGAGAAATGACAGCAAGACTTCAAGTGCAGCAGCAGCAGTAGCAGTGACCAAAACATGACAGCTAACAGAAGCAGCAGCAGCAGTTGAAACCTAATCAGCAGCCAAAATTTCGTTTAACACTAAGTTTCTATAGCAAATCGGGGACAATGGCCTAGTGGGTAAAATCGTTGGTTTGTGAATTTGGTAATATTGTGGTTGTGAGTTCAGTTCCTGTGTATGAGGCCTGTATTTGCCCTCAGTGGAAATAGGCGAGCAATGAATAGTACTAAGACATAAAAAAATTAGACTAGACAGTCAATCCCGTAGATTAAATATTTCCAGCTTCCATCGTTCGCGCGCAAGCGTAGTCGCCCAATATAAAAAAAAAATAGTTTGATGAAGTCCTAAAGGACGAATCGCATCACAAGAAAACTTTTTTCCAATTTGTTATACATTTTTCCTGAGATTGGTCTTAATATAAAAAGTATATCTCGTTATCTATCTATCTATATATATATATATATATATATATATATATAGAGAGAGAGAGAGAGAGAGATAGAATATATATATATATAGATAGATAGATAGATAGATAGATAGATAGATAGAATATATATATATATATAAAGAGAGAGAGAGAGAGAGAGAGAGAGAGAAAGAGATTAAGATTAAAGACCACGGACATTTTATGTCTATTAATTTTATTGATCGACGTTTCCAAATTACAAATAATCCTTCTCAGATAAGAAAAAAATTCCATCAGAACTGCTATAGAAAACGGAAGTGAGTAAGCATGTTATAACTTGAGAAGTGACTAAGAACATTTGACAATGTGCATGTGCGACAGAGTACACGGTCATTATGTGCCAAGCGGCTTCACTTTATCTCTGTTATCATAGAAACAGACCCAAATTTCATTTCGCAAGAAATGTGGTTTAAACTTTCGGCTTTCTTAAGTCATCATCAGGATAGGTAGAGACAAATATTGAATTCTGTAGAACACGTTAGTGTAGAGACGTAGACAAAGGATGATGTGACTTGTGTGTGTGTGTGTGTTTTATATAAATTTAAATGAACTATGGGTAATTTTAGACAAAGATTTCTCCCTATTTGAAAATATTTGGTAATTTGGAAAAGTAGATCAATAAAATTAATCGACACAAAATGTCTATTTTTCTCACACACTTACACACACAGAAAGACACAATCAGATACACGCAAACACATAAAGCCAGAGAGAGGTTCAGTGAGGGAGCATACAGAAAGAGAAAAAAAGAGAGACACTCACAAACACACACACACAAACATATACAAACACACATACGCAAACACACACACTGACACAACCATACAGAGCGAAATAGGAATACAGAGAGAGAAAGAGAGATAGACACACACATACATAGCAAAAGAGAGACAGAGAGACATAGAGACACAGGCATACACACGCGCAGAGTGAGAGAGGGAAAGAAATGAACAAAGGGGAAATGAAGGAGGAAGTGGAGCAAGATAGCGCGCGTGTGTGTGTGAGAGAAAGAGATAGATAGATAGATAGAGAGAGAGAGAGAGAGAAGAGTGAGAAAGAGTGAGAGTGTGTGTGTGTGTGTGTGAGAGAGAGAGAGAGAGAGAGTCCGTCTGTACAACCATCCGAAAAAGATATTTCCCAATAGAATTCATCGTAAATACCAGAGGACAAAAATACTGAGTCAGAATCGTTGATTGGTAATAACGTATATTGCAGAACGAATAAAAGTCTAAGTGTTTAGGTTTTTTTTTTCACCTTTTGTTGCTTAAAGACTGTCTTGTCTAATATTTCGGAAATACGATTTTTCAGTAACTTACATAAATACGACAGATATTCCCGAACGCTATAAAAATGTCAATGACACAGTCTATCTTTTGCCTTTCGGTTTATATAGTCAAAGAAATGATTTCCAGTTGGTCGTGACAGTTTATTTATCCCCCTAGACGAGGTTAAGATTTTTATACGCAAATATATAGATAAATTCACATTATTATATTATATTTTGAGGTGCATTTCTGTCTATTTCAATGAGCGTTCGGATTGTCACATTTTCCGTCCTCTGTTAGAACACCAAGCCACAAAAAATCTTATTAAATAGGAATCCCAAAAGAAAATCCTATATTATTAATGTAGGACTTTAAGTTCTGTGGTATAGACCCCAAACGCCACAATGATAGCTGAACTTCCCACATTCTGACAACTTCAATCCGGTGGTTGGCGTATTTCCCCAGCTTGTCAATAAAATCATTTTTTTTTTTTATTGAGGAGGCACTGTGGAGTAATGGATAGAGAAGAGCCGAGTTCGAATTCCAGTCGAATCCATTACATTCACATACGTTCTAATAACCTTGGGAAAGTTATGAATCCTCTCCTTCGCCCCCTAGCTATGGGTAAATAGCAAGACAGATCGGGTTCTATAGCTTTAGATTGTAACTGGTCTACCGCAGAAAGAAATGACAACCTACTACGGCAAAAAAAAAATCTGCCTCATCAGTCATGTATCGAAAGATACATGATCACCTAAGCGTGTATCCCGCATCGCACATTACTGATATTGAGGTTTAATGTCGTTCGTATCCGGTCGCTTTCACTGGTGACCAAACGATAATATCCTCAGTATCAACAGCACCCTAATCAGTATTATTGTTTGTTTTAATAATATTCCTGGCATATTTGCTTTTTACGAATTATCAACTCTTTGCAAGTTATTTAAAGCCAGAAAATATTTTGTGATTGAAAGAATTTTGGTAGATAATAAAAAGTTACTGATAAAATAGTTACTAATTAATCCGTAGATTGGGTGGGGAGAAGGGGTAGATTCATCTCTTCCCAAGGGTAATTACGCGTAAATGAATATAACGAGAATCCGATCGGAATGGGAACTCGGCTCTCCGATACGCATTTTGGAGCCGTTATCCATTACACCACCCGCACATCCAAGATATTGCCAACTTGTCCGAGATATAAATATATACCTTTAAGTATCCTCTTCTTTTATCTGACGTGTCCCTTCAGTATGTGGGCAATCATGGCTCTCCACAATTTCCTTTGTAGCTCTTAGTAATATTTGTCTTTTCGCTATCTCTCCTAATCCTTGTTCTGCCAACCATTTACACAAGATCGTTAGGTAGATTACATACCGTTTTCTTCTACTGCGTTTGCCTCCAATATGCCCTGTGAGTATTAGATTCTCCAAGCCTTACTACACTCCTTTCTATTTTTTGTGCATTTACTGAATTCATTTTGTATCCGTATGCAGACGGTTAGTTCCACGTTCTAGATTATTCTAATATATTCACCAAATAAATCAAGCTTGCCTAGAAGTTCAAACAGGTCTTTGTATTCTCTTTACCAAAAGCTTTTGCATAAGAAATTTGGAAAGTTGCAAAATTTAATACACAACAAATTCCACGAAAAATAATGACCAGGCGAACCAGTTTGCATGTGGCCGGTTGTTTCGAAAATATAAAAAAATGACTACTTTCTCCTTTGTATATATATATATATATATATATATATAAGAATGAACATTGAATCAACACTTAGAAGGGACAGGCTGTTTTATGCTAGACGCAATCGTCAGGCTGCCTTTCTTCACACACACACACACACACACACATATATATATATATATAGGATCCAATTCATCAGACCTAGATCTGATGAAATGGATTGTGGTTACGATTCCAATGTAATAAATTATAACCATGGAATATTAGTGTTTGAGTCTTTTATATTATATTCTTGCTCTGTCTTGTACATAGAGCACTATCTGGATTTTATCCTCTTGGAATATATATATATATATATATATATATATATATATATATATATATATATTGATTGATTGATTGATTGATTGATTGATTAAAAACAGAAGGAAATTGTGATTACTCTTATTTATCACACTATTAAAAAGCCGCCAGTAGTCACAAGCGTCAAAATTGCTAGAGTTGGTACAATACCTCATTCTATCAGCAAATAAGTATTAGGACACGTTTATAATTATTACGCGCAGACACAAATAGGCGTCTATTGTGATCGGAACTGTCACGCTGGTATAGCTGGAAAAACTGATTCCTGTGGGCTATAACTATGTGAACTATGTAAAAGTTTGGGGTTTCGCCTAGTATTTCCGAGAAGGTACGAAAGCGGCTTTAACCCAATAATAAACCTCAGTGGCATATTTCTCAATAGGATGGTTAAGAATATCAATCCAAGGGACGTCACCATGAAAATCTTCCTAATCAGTGTGCTTGTGGCGGTAAGAAGTCTTGCGAATTGAGGTTCCTGTCTATCAGACGACTGAAAAGAGATATCAACATACATTACAGCGTGATCCGAATTACCAAGAGAACCGGTACCCTCATAATGATGAGTCATATCCACCGATCAGTCAAATCACCCAAAAAATTAAGACAGTTAAATCATTATGGCCATGGAAGAAGGAAACCATATCCTAAACAGAAAACAAGGAATAAATCTCTACCACTGTTCAATAAACATGGAAGGAATAACCTGTTAAAATCGTACCGGAGGCGGTGCGATTTTATTGAGACACCAGTTCTACGAATGTTACGGAATAAGGCTCAAAATCCCTTCCAAGCCAAGAATTATTAATATCACACTGTAGGCTTACCCAGAAGGTGAAATCAACGGAATATTAATACATTAGATCACTTCAAGTTAAAATTGAGAATTTATGGTTTAAATAACACACACAAACAACACACACGCATATAATTTACACTCGATATCGGAGTGGAAAGTTGGTCACCAAATGTACCACTGATTTTTACTAAATTTATAATTTCGGTTTAAATAATCAATATTAGAAGTCAGTCAATATCTATATAAATAAAGCGCAGTGCACGTGAGTCCGTCCGTCCGTTTTTCGATCTCGACGAATCATAAACAGCCTGAAGTAACACGTAGTAACTACTGTAGTTACACACGATTAAGAATTGTTATGGTCAGGTTCCTTGTATCACGGTGATAGTCCAAGGTAGGACCAAATAAGAAGAACTCGAACACAGGTATGGAATATCACAGGTATATTACAAACAGGAATATATACAGAGAAGTAGATGTGTTAGTATGAACAATCAGGTTTAGCAGAGAGAACAATGTAGTCTCGACCAGTATCACTATTCCAATGTCTTGCAATAATTGTCAGAACGCGACTCTGTTTCGGACTGCCTCTGACTCGACTCTTGACTCGACTTGAACTACTGACTCTACTTGAACTACTGACTCCAACTGACTCCTTGCCTACTCCTGAGGCGCAGTATTTATTAAGTATGGAATAGTCCATTATTATTATTATGGGTAAGGTCCCATAACAGAATTAAATAAATAACTCACAAAAGTTAAATTTAAATGTCGAACAGAGTGAAAGTTTAAAAAAAAAAACTTGAAGGATTAACTTTAATTTCGCTTTTCGTCGCAGTTGCAATTTGATATCGTAATTAAAATTTAAGCGGGGCACGGTACGTTGCTCATTTGTTTTTTTTTCTTTCTTTCTTTTTCTAGCACACGTACTGTGACGTATTCAAAACATTTCATAATTCGGGTTCCCTAATGTCTTTTAAGAGTGACTTTATGTAAAGGGATCATAAAGCATGGTGATTTTAAAAGAAAAAAATGCGCGCAAAATAAATGTAAACAAACTACGGAGATCGGTTGTATATACGAAGAAAGATTATGCCGAATTAAGGTGTCGAATAAAGATAAAATAATTTTATTATTTCTAAATTTGTATAACTTTTACATACAGCGGACACTGAAGGTAAAAGGTCATATTCCCAAAAGCCCTCCACAGGAGCTACTATAAAGTCCGCCCGAAAGGCGTCTTGTAGGCTAATAAAACAAACAAGGACGCAATAAGAACACTGCCCGATGTAAAATATCAAAAATATATAAACAGGGCTAATATAAGAATCTTAGTATCTTGTCTCTTGAATCACCCGAAGTTTGTGAGTTAGTTTGTTTTGTTTGGTTTGTTTTAGGGCATATCAATCCATTGAGTAAATTCAATGCCAAAATTTAATTTTTTTTTTTTTTTTGTAAATAAAACCTTTTAGTATAAGTAGCTGTTGTTTATAATTTTACGATAAAAATGTATTTTTATAGTTTAAAATTTTTTTTTTTTTTTATTGTGGGGGGAGTTCATTATTTCCCATAGCAGGGAACTTAACAGGTGCTACAACTCTTGGTCAGGGTGGACCTGGGAGCAACAGCAATTAATAGGTGATTCCACGCTTCACAAAACCTTCAATCTCCCGATCAGAAACCTTGTGAGATCCCTGTATAACAAACTAAACATTCACATGAAAGTTTAAGTCGTGGGAAAACAGCAATATTTGATTATCGTTATATATATATATATATATATATATGTGTCTTAAATTATAAGTTCTAAGTTTTTTCCGATTTCTGCAAAAACTATACCGCTATTCAGCGGCAAGATAAATCAATTGAAGAACTTATAAATTGATTTATTACGCACATGAAAAGTGGAGTAATTTCTGTGAAATATGTCTTTGAACATTTATTTAATTCTACTCATTAATATTGAGCATTTTATTTACAAAAACAAAAAACAAAGGTGAACATCGAGATTGCGTGGCGACAGTTTGTTTCCTGCTTTGACGCAAATCTTGGGGCCATGGATTTCTATTAGCTTTAATATTCACCTGATTGCGTAGTTCTCTGTAGCTGGGCCGTTAAAGCACACGGAATAACACAGCTCTTTCTCCGTCTTAAAGCAGATCCAGGTTCGAATACTGTCTGAGCGCATATTGTCCTTATTCATTTTTTTTCCTCCAGCGCGTAGGATGGCAGACGAAATGAACGCTGTTCAAAACAAAACAGTGTGCCTACTCAAATACAGGTAACCACTAAAAATAATGTCTGAAGTAATAAAATATGCTCTACTCTTGTATTGAGGCCTTTTTAAATTGATGATATGAACGCTTGAATTTTATTCTTTTCGTTCTTTTATATTTGTATATATATATATATATATATATATATATATATATATATATATATATATATAGAGAGAGAGAGAGAGAGAGAGAGAGAGACATGAATTAACGGTTTTTTGCCGACATCATCAAATTTTCGCATTGAATACTTAGCATAAAAAATAAACAAACAATAAAATAATAAATACAAATTTTAAACTCCATAGTCTAAATATATAGTTTAAATGCCCTACCCAATAAAAAAAAAGATAACCCTTTATGAAGTCATCAAAAAAATAAATGTTAGCGACTTATGACGGGTTTTTTTTAATATACACAAAACCCTTTCAGAAAAAAATAAAATAAAAAATAAATAAATCTCCATAGTCACTTAACCAGACTAGACGATGTCATCTTCCGCTTTAAATTTAGACACCCCAACCTTACCCTGACTTGACGTCTTTGAATGTAACTGAGATATTAATACAAATTATTAACATATATATATGCCAGGTGCCAGCTTGATTTTAGACTATTTGAATTAATTATTCTAATTATTGTTGGGGTCAATAGAAATAGAAATAGCAGAGGCAATGGTTTAAATTGATAGAATAATCTAGTTCAAGGTTAATGATCCGCTCAGCAATTTACATTCAAAATTTAACCATGTATTTAAAATTAAATAATTATTATTTTTGTTGCTTTGGTTTTCTTTCTTTGTGACTTGATTATAGTTTGTTTAACAAAAACAAAAGTTATTCACGCTTCGCCGCTTTCAACGAGAAAATGTGTTGCTCGAACGAACGCAAGTTGATGACTTTATAAAAGCGAAGTAAATACCTATTGATGTTGAACTGCTGTTGATAAAACCTCGTATAAATTAATCAACGCGTTCGCTGTAATTTTATGTTTAATTTTCTTCCCTCAAGACAATTATGTTTTTGCAAATCAAATTTATATTGATTTTATAAATTTTTATCAAAAACAAAAATGAGATTTGTGAAATTAAAAGTAAAACCGCGTCATTCTAGTTTTTAGCTTAAAAATGATCCGTCGGTTTTGTTAATAGAAAAATGAATGGGAAATAATTTACAATTAAAAACGGAAGGAATTATGTATTAAGGAGAAATATTCAGAAATCATTATCTTTTTTTTTCTTTTATTTGACTGTATTCTTTTTTTTTTTTAATTAAACTTAATCCATATAGGGCCAATTAACGTTGGTATGAATTCGACTTTTCAAATTATCCTTAGCATAGTTTTGATTGATTCTCATTATAATAAATTACAGTAAATTTGATTAGCAAAAATTGTGTTAAAATTAATAAAATTAAAATTAAATTAAATTTGTTCAAATTGCCTGTATGATTAAGTTTCTCATATAAAATATGTATCGCTATATACCAGACACTGGCGTCTAAGATGAACGGATAATTTGGCAATTTCCACGGTAAATATTCAGATGAGCTCTCCATTCTTTAATTTCACATGTTCAGACATTTACAGCGAGGACCCACTATGCTACATCCACAGAGTTGAATCACCCAAATTTCCTATGTATTCCATTTGTAAAGAGGAAGTTCAACTCAGCTTTTTCCTCGAAAACTGCTAATTTGTGGAAAAAAAAACAATGCTTCTCTGAAGGATCAATCGCTATTTCACTTACCTCATATTTTTTCTTCTATCCAGCTCTTGCTTTCATATAATACACCTCATTCAGCTACCTTGAGTGGTTCTTGAGCCTTGTATTGTTGGACTTTTAGTATTAAAAAAAAAACCCAGCCATGCGTAAGATCCCAATACCGTTAGAACAACTGAGCATGACAATCTGGTCCTTCAATCATGCATCATGAAGATGAAGGTACCTCCTCACAGAGTCTATAAAGGTTAGAGGTCGTAAAGGTGAAAGAAAAAATTTAGGCGCCTCAAGAATTTGGGGACAAACGGTAAAATATTGTCTGATTAAAATTGGATGAGGTTTGGAACTGTGATGTCGAGTTAATATCCAAGACAGCATAAAGACCAAATATCTAGAGAGTTTCAGGATCTTGTGTGTCATGCAGTGACAAAGGTCCCATGTATGCAACAAATTTTAAAGGATAAATAATTATGATGATAATTTTTTTTTAAATCTACCATTTCTTCTTTTCTTAGGAAAAACTATGAACAAGCGACATTGGTAGTAAAATCATGCCGGATCAAATGGTGGTTCCTCCTGCAACGGGAAACGCAGGTTCGAATCCATCCGGAGGGAACTTTTCATTTATTAAGTTTTCTCGAGTACGCAGGCCGGTAGACGAAATAAATATTGTTTAAAATAAAATATACTCAAATACAGGCACCCACTAAAATAACGTTTGAAGGAATATATATATATATGTGTGTGTGTGTGTGTGTGTGTATTTTTTTAGTACTACTGTTTCCTGTTCTATTCATTTTTTAACAATTAACAATTAACTTCTTTATTATACACACACACATATATATATATATATTCATGCTTGTGGAATTTAGAAAAAGTGACTTCATGTATATACAAAGATTTGTATCATATATATATTAAAATAAACACTTCGCATACACACACACACATAATAATATATATATATATATATATATATATATACATTGTGCATATTTAGACAGCAATTTTTCATTGGGGCATGTTTCATTAAATAATATAGACAAGTTTTGTCTATTTATTTTAAGTAATTCCATTCATGTTGTCTGATAAGCTTAATAACATTATCATTGAAGGACGAAAGGAAATCACCATCTTGATATATGTTTAAATCCAATCTAAGCTTTCGACTTACATAAGCCATTATCAAAGATGACAATTACACTTCAATATATCAACCAATACATGGAACACTAATGATAGTCTGTTTTTGTTGCATGAAAAATTTCAAAGCAATGTCTAAATCGTGTATACGAGACGCGGAAGCGAAAATCGCGTCGCAGTTCGTGACGTCACACATGACCACGCGAGAGTGAAAATGAGAATTATTAAGTATGAGAAGTCGTTGGTTTCTGTTATCAATTATAGGCATTTCAGATGTAGAGTCAAGCGTCTGTAACGTTGTGGGTCATAATAACAAAATAGGAGGTATTACTTTCGGAGCGATCTTCACACATGTACAGGACGCCAGAAAAGTAATACACCCCTTGACATACCAGCAACATTAGTAATAAAATAGGAGTCATTACTATCGGAACGAAAGCAGTGCATCTCGCAGTATTTTAAACATTAGAATTATGTCGTAATCATCGTTAAAATATGTTTTCCAAAGTAAATATGTTTTTGCCTGTAATAACTATTTCGTTTATAAAGTTTTTTTTATAGATTGGAGAAATGCATAACATTCCTCTCCACATTAGAATTAAAATATGAAAGTTTTATTATTAAAATAAATAACCCAAATGGAATATCAAAGAAGCCTACGTCAGAATTCAGGTGATTAAAGTACACGACACGTAGACGAGTCAGGACACGTTTTTCATATTCATATTATATGAAGTGATCAAAAAAACGATGCGACGTGAAATCACACGACTAAATAAGGCCATATCATCGGTTGCTTTTTCCGCAAGAAATCATAGGGGTGCTGAAAATTTCTCGGCTTTATTCACTTTCTAAAATCGGTTGGTTGGTTGGTTGTTTTGTTTTATGGCATATCAACCTCAGTGGGTCATTTAATGCCAACAAAATTTTGAAATAGATTCATCACGATAGTATGGTAAGAAAAAGCTGTGTATGTATACATATATATCTCAACCATTTTTCAATCACTCATATTTTTGAGTACGTTTTTCCTTCAGAAATTATTGTTGGGAATAATTTTTTAATTACAAAGTATTTCTGGTATTAAAGCCTATTTTTACACAAGTTTGCGTGTTAACTATTTGCCCATAGCTGGGGGACCCTAACAGGTGCTACCACACCGGGTCAGGGTGGACCTGGGAACACCAGCTATTAAGAGGTGGTTCCACGCTCTTCAAAACCTCCTGATCAGAGGCCTCGCTGTTGGACGTAGTTTATCGTCCTACCCAGGACGCGGATGTAATTTATCGTCATACTCTGGACGGCCCTAAAATCGGTATTCTGAAGTTAGGCCATTGAAAGTGAGATTTTGGGAAGTGGATCGAACCAAGGATTTTTCAGCATTTCACCAGAGTAAAAACAATAAATATTCGCACTAGAATTCACCCTTAAATTATTTCCTGCTTCGGGGTTGTGGTTGTGACACGGAGGTTCGAAACATTGTTGAAATTATTTGAAACAGAGAAACATAGCTTCATGTTCGTACTCTCTTTTTCTCTCCATCCTATGAAGATAGGGAGTTGTATTAATATTGTTGCTACCACTGAATGAGAAGAACATTGGCCACTGCTTCACGGGTTCGCTGTTGTTGTCAGATAATTGATTAAAAATTAAAGAGTAATATATTTCTATCTCATAGAAAAATAGTATAGGTTTCATCGGCAAACCAATCCATTAAATTTGGTGGCGTGACATTTTTAGCTACAATTTTGTCTCTTCTTTCTCTTTGTGTAAGTCTCTCTTTCTCTCTCACATACACACACACACACTCGCTCTCTCTCTCTCTCTCACTCTCTCTGACATTTTCCCACTATCTCTGCACACACACACGCGCGCGCGCACACACGCACTCGCACGCACACACACACGCGCGTGCGCACACACGCACTCGCACGCACACACACACACACACACACATATATATATATATATATATATATATATATATATAAAAATGATGTACATGTGGTTAGCGGCTCGTGACGAAAAATCGGCGAATCGAGTTCAAATTCCGGTAGTCTGTTATATTCACTTTCGCACATTCACTTTTCGGAAAGGTATGAATTCATTGCTTTTCCCTCCAGCTATAGGTTAAATAGCAGAGCGGACTAGACTCTCTGGCCGTGGTTGGCAAGCAATCTTAGGGAATGATAACTTTGAATTCAAAACCGGATTGTGGAGACATGAAAATGATTATGGGATTCACTGCGGTCGATAAGGAGAATTTTTTAATCATTTCACCTCAAGCAAGGCAATAAAGCCACTAAGATGCAAGACGTTACTAAGTGTTAGATAAAAAAAAAAGAAAATGTTTCTAAGAAAAGAGAATAACAGAAGAACAACAATTAAGAAGACAGAAGATAACGATGGACATTGCATTTAAATTTGTGAAGTTAGAAAGCGCCGCAAGAGAGAGAAGAGTGAGAAGTTCGATAAAAGAAACTGTTAGCATAGAACTTACGGTTGCATCTAGCTACCTCAACTGATGAAACCTTGGCGTAATCTAGTACTGCGCTTAAAGTCTATGTACGACAGAGGAAAGATGATTAAAACAATTACCATGAAAGTATTTATAGAAAAGGCACAGGGATGCTATATTACGGCGGTGGGAAAGTGAATGAAAGCAAGATGCCATCCTAGGGTCAATAACATTGCAGATTCTTCTTTGGATTTCATCAAGAATCTCTAAATGTATAGCAGCAGCACCAGACCAGATGCGGCAACAATATTCAATGCATGGATGGGCGGTAGACTTATGAATGTGTAAGATAGATTCTGGCGAGAAAAATTGTCTAGCGCGATATCTCCAATAAATAGTTTATATTTGGGGCTTTACCTCTTGCCGACAAACATATATTCTGATGAATAGTCCTTTCTTCTCACTTTCCTTTACAATTTTGTTGAGGAGATCCTGTAGTTTTTCTTCACAACTTCAATAAAGACAGCTGTTTTACTTTTCTATGTTTGAGAGCATGTGTAAAGTATTGCATGTAAGGGACATTACATTGTACTTTAGAATAAACAACAAACATATATTCTGATGAATAGTCCTTTCTTCTCACTTTCCTTTACAATTTTGTTGAGGAGATCCTGTAGTTTTTCTTCACAACTTCAATAAAGACAGCAGTTTTACTTTTCTATGGTTGAGAGCATGTATAAAGTATTGCATGTAAGGGACATTACATAGTACTTTAGAATAAACAACAAACATATATTCTGATGAATAGTCCTTTCTTCTCACTTTCCTTTACAATTTTGTTGAGGAGATCCTGTAGTTTTTCTTCACAACTTCAATAAAGACAGCAGTTTTACTTTTCTATGGTTGAGAGCATGTATAAAGTATTGCATGTAAGGGACATTACATTGTACTTTAGAATAAACAACAAACATATATTCTGATGAATAGTCCTTTCTTCTCACTTTCCTTTACAATTTTGTTGAGGAGATCCTGTAGTATTTCTTCACAACTTCAATAAAGACAGCAGTTTTACTTTTCTATGGTTGAGAGCATGTATAAAGTATTGCATGTAAGGGACATTACATTGTACTTTAGAATTAACAACAAACATATATTCTGATGAATAGTCCTTTCTTCTCACTTTCCTTTACAATTTTGTTGAGGAGATCCTGTAGTTTTTCTTCACAACTTCAATAAAGACAGCAGTTTTACTTTTCTATGTTTGAGAGCATGTATAAATTATTGCATGTAAGGGACATTACATTGTACTTTAGAATAAACAACAAACATATATTCTGATGAATAGTCCTTTCTTCTCACTTTCCTTTACAATTTTGTTGAGGAGATCCTGTAGTTTTTTTCTTCACAACTTCAATAAAGACAGCAGTTTTACTTTTCTATGGTTGAGAGCATGTATAAAGTATTGCATGTAAGGGACATTACATTGTACTTTAGAATAAACAACAAACATATATTCTGATGAATAGTCCTTTTTTCTCACTTTCCTTTTACAATTTTGTTGAGGAGATCCTGTAGTTTTTCTTCACAACTTCAATAAAGACAGCAGTTTTACTTTTCTATGGTTGAGAGCATGTATAAAGTATTGCATGTAAGGGACATTACATTGTACTTTAGAATAAACAACAAACATATATTCTGATGAATAGTCCTTTCTTCTCACTTTCCTTTACAATTTTTGTTGAGGAGATCCTGTAGTTTTTCTTCACAACTTCAATAAAGACAGCAGTTTTACTTTTCTATGGTTGAGAGCATGTATAAAGTATTGCATGTAAGGGACATTACATTGTACTTTAGAATAAACAACAAACATATATTCTGATGAATAGCCCTCTCTTCTCACTTTCCTTTACAATTTTGTTGAGGAGATCCTGTAGTTTTTCTTCACAACTTCAATAAAGACAGCAGTTTTACTTTTCTATGGTTGAGAGCATGTATAAAGTATTGCATGTAAGGGACATTACATTGTACTTTAGAAAAACAACAAACATATATTCTGATGAATAGTCCTTTCTTCTCACTTTCCTTTACAATTTTGTTGAGGAGATCCTGTAGTTTTTCTTCACAACTTCAATAAAGACAGCAGTTTTACTTTTCTATGGTTGAGAGCATGTATAAAGTATTGCATGTAAGGGACATTACATTGTACTTTAGAATAAACAACAAACATATATTCTGATGAATAGTCCTTTCTTCTCACTTTCCTTTACAATTTTGTTGAGGAGATCCTGTAGTTTTTTCTTCACAACTTCAATAAAGACAGCAGTTTTACTTTTCTATGTTTGAGAGCATGTATAAATTATTGCATGTAAGGGACATTACATTGTACTTTAGAATAAACAACAAACATATATTCTGATGAATAGTCCTTTCTTCTCACTTTCCTTTACAATTTTGTTGAGGAGATCCTGTAGTTTTTTTCTTCACAACTTCAATAAAGACAGCAGTTTTACTTTTCTATGTTTGAGAGCATGTATAAAGTATTGCATGTAAGGGACATTACATTGTACTTTAGAATAAACAACAAACATATATTCTGATGAATAGTCCTTTCTTCTCACTTTCCTTTACAATTTTGTTGAGGAGATCCTGTAGTTTTCTTCACAACTTCAATAAAGACAGCAGTTTTACTTTTCTATGTTTGAGAGCATGTATAAATTATTGCATGTAAGGGACATTACATTGTACTTTAGAATAAACAACAAACATATATTCTGATGAATAGTCCTTTCTTCTCACTTTCCTTTACAATTTTGTTGAGGAGATCCTGTAGTTTTTCTTCACAACTTCAATAAAGACAGCAGTTTTACTTTTCTATGGTTGAGAGCATGTATAAAGTATTGCATGTAAGGGACATTACATTGTACTTTAGAATAAACAACAAACATATATTCTGATGAATAGTCCTTTCTTCTCACTTTCCTTTACAATTTTGTTGAGGAGATCCTGTAGTTTTTCTTCACAACTTCAATAAAGACAGCAGTTTTACTTTTCTATGTTTGAGAGCATGTATAAATTATTGCATGTAAGGGACATTACATTGTACTTTAGAATAAACAACAAACATATATTCTGATGAATAGTCCTTTCTTCTCACTTTCCTTTACAATTTTGTTGAGGAGATCCTGTAGTTTTCTTCACAACTTCAATAAAGACAGCAGTTTTACTTTTCTATGGTTGAGAGCATGTATAAAGTATTGCATGTAAGGGACATTACATTGTACTTTAGAATAAACAACAAACATATATTCTGATGAATAGTCCTTTCTTCTCACTTTCCTTTACAATTTTGTTGAGGAGATCCTGTAGTTTTTCTTCACAACTTCAATAAAGACAGCAGTTTTACTTTTCTATGTTTGAGAGCATGTATAAATTATTGCATGTAAGGGACATTACATTGTACTTTAGAATAAACAACAAACATATATTCTGATGAATAGTCCTTTCTTCTCACTTTCCTTTACAATTTTGTTGAGGAGATCCTGTAGTTTTTCTTCACAACTTCAATAAAGACAGCAGTTTTACTTTTCTATGGTTGAGAGCATGTATAAAGTATTGCATGTAAGGGACATTACATTGTACTTTAGAATAAACAACAAACATATATTCTGATGAATAGTCCTTTCTTCTCACTTTCCTTTACAATTTTGTTGAGGAGATCCTGTAGTTTTTCTTCACAACTTCAATAAAGACAGTAGTTTTACTTTTCTATGTTTGAGAGCATGTATAAAGTTATTGCATGTAAGGGACATTACATTGTACTTTAGAATAAACAACAAACATATATTCTGATGAATAGTCCTTTCTTCTCACTTTCCTTTACAATTTTGTTGAGGAGATCCTGTAGTTTTTCTTCACAACTTCAATAAAGACAGCAGTTTTACTTTTCTATGGTTGAGAGCATGTATAAAGTATTGCATATAAGGGACATTACATTGTACTTTAGAATAAAACAACAAACATATATTCTGATGAATAGTCCTTTCTTCTCACTTTCCTTTACAATTTTGTTGAGGAGATCCTGTAGTTTTTCTTCACAACTTCAATAAAGACAGCAGTTTTACTTTTCTATGGTTGAGAGCATGTATAAAGTATTGCATGTAAGGGACATTACATTGTACTTTAGAATAAACAACAAACATATATTCTGATGAATAGTCCTTTCTTCTCACTTTCCTTTACAATTTTGTTGAGGAGATCCTGTATTCTCGATAGTTTTTCTTCACAACTTCAATAAAGACAGCAGTTTTACTTTTCTATGGTTGAGAGCATGTATAAAGTATTGCATGTAAGGGACATTACATTGTACTTTAGAATAAACAACAAACATATATTTTGATGAATAGTCCTTTCTTCTCACTTTCCTTTTACAATTTTGTTGAGGAGATCCTGTAGTTTTTCTTCACAACTTCAATAAAGACAGCAGTTTTACTTTTCTATGGTTGAGAGCATGTATAAAGTATTGCATGTAAGGGACATTACATTGTACTTTAGAATTAACAACAAACATATATTTTGATGAATAGTCCTTTCTTCTCACTTTCCTTTACAATTTTGTTAAGGAGATCCTGTAGTTTTTCTTCACAACTTCAATAAAGACAGCAGTTTTACTTTTCTATGGTTGAGAGCATGTATAAAGTATTGCATGTAAGGGACATTACATTGTACTTTAGAATAAACAACAAACATATATTTTGATGAATAGTCCTTTCTTCTCACTTTCCTTTACAATTTTGTTGAGGAGATCCTGTAGTTTTTCTTCACAACTTCAATAAAGACAGCAGTTTTACTTTTCTATGGTTGAGAGCATGTATAAAGTATTGCATGTAAGGGACATTACATTGTACTTTAGAATAAACAACAAACATATATTCTGATGAATAGTCCTTTCTTCTCACTTTCCTTTACAATTTTGTTGAGGAGATCCTGTAGTTTTTCTTCACAACTTCAATAAAGACAGCAGTTTTACTTTTCTATGGTTGAGAGCATGTATAAAGTATTGCATGTAAGGGACATTACATTGTACTTTAGAATAAACAACAAACATATATTCTGATGAATAGTCCTTTCTTCTCACTTTCCTTTACAATTTTGTTGAGGAGATCCTGTAGTTTTTCTTCACAACTTCAATAAAGACAGCAGTTTTACTTTTCTATGGTTGAGAGCATGTATAAAGTATTGCATGTAAGGGACATTACATTGTACTTTAGAATAAACAACAAACATATATTCTGGATGAATAGTCCTTTCTTCTCAAATTCCTTTTACAATTTTGTTAAGGAGATCCTGTAGTTTTTTTCACAACTTCAATAAAGACAGCAGTTTTACTTTTCTATGTTTGAGAGCATGTATAAATTATTGCATGTAAGGACATTACATTGTACTTTAGAATAAACAACAAACATATATTCTGATGAATAGTCCTTTCTTCTCAAAATTTACAATTTTGTTGAGGAGATCCTGTAGTTTTTCTTCACAACTTCAATAAAGACAGCAGTTTTATCACTATGGTTGAGAGCATGTATAAAGTATTGCATATAAGGGACATTACATAGTACATTAGAATAAACAACAAACATATATTCTGATGAATAGTCCTTTCTTCTCACTTTCCTTTTTACAATTTTGTTGAGGAGATCCTGTAGTTTTTCTTCACAACTTTAATAAAGACAGCAGTTTTACTTTTCTGTGGTTGAGAGCATGTATAAAGTATTGCATGTAAGACATTACATTGTACTTTAGAATAAACAACAAACTTATATTCTGATGAATAAAAATGTCCTTTCTTCACTTTCCTTTTACAATTTTGTTGAGGAGATCCTTTATTTCTTCACAACTTCAATAAAGGCAGCAGTTTTACTTTTCTATGGTTGATTCTGATTATGTATAAAAATTTGCATGTAAGAACATTACATTTTTTTTAGAATTAACAACAAACATATATTTTTGATGAATAGTCCTTTCTTCTCAATTTTCCTTTACAATTTTGTTAAGGAGATCCTGTAGGTTTTTTTTAAAAACTAATCAATAAAGACAGCAGTTTTACTTTTCTATGGTTGAGAATATGTATAAAGTATTGCATAAGGACATTACATTGTACTTTAGAATAAACAACAAACATATATTTTGGATGAATAGTCCTTTCTTCTCACTTTCAGAAAAATTTTGTTGAGGAGATCCTGTAGTTTTTCTTCAAACTTCAATAAAGAAAGCAGTTTTACTTTTCTATGGTTGAGAGAGCATTGTAACATAAAATTGCATGTAAGGGACATTACATTGTACTTTAGAATAAACAACAAACATATATTCTGATGAAAAATGTCTTCTTCTAATTTCCTTTAAGAATTTTGTTGAGGAAATCCTTGTAGGTTTTTTCAATTATAAAAATAAAGACAGCAGTTTTTACTTTTCTAAGGTTGAGAGCATGTAAAAAGTATTGCATGTAAGAGACATTACATTGTACTTTAGAATTAACAACAAACATATATTCTGATGAATAGTCCTTTCTTCTCACTTTCCTTTACAATTTTGTTGAGGAGATCCTGTAGTTTTCTTCAAAAAAAAAAAAAAAAAATTAACATGCAGTTTTACTTTTCAACACACCAGAACATGTATAAAGTCTTTCCGTAAGGGACATTGTTGTACTTTAGAATAAACAACAAACAATATTCTGATGATAATAATAATCTTCTAATAATCCTTTACAATTTTGGTTGAGAGATCCTGTATTTTTCTTCTGAAACTCAAGGCAGTTTACTTTTCTATGGTTGACCAGAGTCATTTATAAAAGAATTTTCAGGCAAATATCATTACATTGTAATTTGGATCCAAAATGCACAAATCATCCTGACAAATAATAATGAAACAATAAGAAATCTCAGGATTTTCATACCACTTGCCCAAATCATTAGGTAAAGTCACGATTGAAGGGGGCAATAGGTTTTTGGACAATGTTAAACCTTTGGTAAATGTGTTATTAAACCACTTTTTGGTTTGAATCATTAGCCAAAAAACGTTTCATCAATAGAAGATGTCACTATGATTTATTAGATTATCCAAGACAGAAAATCAAAGGATATCTAGATTGTTAAAACTGTTATATGAATCATCCAATAAAAACTTATATATTTTGATGGATAGTCCTTTCTTCTCAATTTCCTTTACAATTTTGTTGAGGAAATACTGTAGTTTTCCTTCACAACTTTAATAAAAGACATCTGTTTTACTTTTCTGTGTTAGAAAAATTTATTAATTCAAAAACTCAAGAAAATTTCGGCATTGGCTTTATTGCCTTCCTTGGAGAAATATAAAAAATGGAACAAAATCAACACATTGAAAGAATACCTGAAACCTACTTTAAAGAGACATCTGCATGTCTTATTTGTATTATTTTAATACATTAAACAAAATGTTTAACGTAAGACCTCTAATATTTTTCAACAGTTAAGAGGAGAGCGTGATTTAAGAAAAAAAAAGTTAATGTTAAACAATATTTCGACAGTATGTCTCTCCTCTTCAGGTTCTATTTTTTAATTAATAAATTTTAAAAAAAGTGTAATAATAATAATAATGATAATAATAATAATAATAATAATAACAATAATAATAATAATTTCATCTGTTTTCTGATTAGTAAAATTCCTGACCCGAGGCTTAGGATAAGACAAGATAGTAAATATACGCATACTTTTGCATCAATTCTGATGTTAAGTGATACTTAATATATGCACATATTTTTTTACATTGGTATTGCTTTTTTGTGCAAATAAGCAATTTCCCACAAGGCGATTTTTTTAATCTCATTTTTAATTTTTGCAATCTCTTGTAAAAAGGAGCTGTCAGAAATTTTATCAGTGTTCAAATTGTTATAAGTATAACAATAGTTTTAAGGTTCCACGTTTTTTTCAATTTCCATATTTATTCATTTTGTTATATTCTTTAACAGATGTATTTTTTTTATTTTACATATATATATATATATATATATATATATATATATATATTTTACGTGCGTGTGTGTGTATGTGTTTTAAACATCGCGATATATATATGACACATCGCGATATATATATATATATATATATATATATATATATATATATATATATATATATATATATTTATAAATATATATATATATATATATATGTATGTATTATTTTTGTTTGTTTGTTTGTTTGTTTGTTTGTTTATTTGTTTGTTTGTTTGTTTGTTCTAGTGTAATGGATAACGGCTCGGAATGAGGATTCGAGGCGCCGAGTTCGAATTCAAGTCGAATTCGTTACATTTACTTACGTTCCCTTGGGAAAGGTACAAATCCATCTCTTCTCCCTGGGTTGAAAAGCTATACAGACTGGTTTTTATAGCCTTGGTTGGAAACCAGTCTACCGCAGAAAGTATTGACAACCTAATGCGGGAAAAATCTTCAAACGCTCTCTTTTAAAATGCCTTGAGCCAGCATGGAAGAGTTGGCTCATAAAGTTAACATGAGAATAATATCTCATGTTGATGCGCAGTCTGCAGCAATGCGGAGTAAGCTTTATATATATATATATATATATATATATATATATATATATATATATTCAATAATAGATAATATCCGATGATTAAACACCGCGCTTCAGAATAAAGAATACCCTGCTACTATCTTCGAGGAATGTCACGTGGAATTGTGGTGCTAAATGAGATATGCGTATTTCGAAAGATTCATATTGATCTCTTTAATTGAAGCATTTGTTACAGGATTTCTAACCCCACCACTATCACCACAAACCACTACCACCGTTTCCCCATCGAATTTCATTCCTCACCCTCCCGCTTCTCCTCCCGTTTTCATATTTATTCTTCATTTTTTTGTTTTGTTTTTTTTAGTTTTTTTGTTTTTTTTTGGTGTTTCGCTTTGAAAGCAATGCGTGATTCTTCTGTCGCAGTGACGAGTGAGAATGATTTCCAATAATTTCGAATCTCATTGGATCATTTTCGATTTAAATGCTGTTCGAATAATCCGCGAACGCCGGTCGATGCAAAATTCAATCATAGTTCAGTTGTCAGTGGAAAATGAGTCATATCAATGCCGGCGCCTGCTACGAAAAGGCGTTCACAGGATGGCTCATTTTAGCCGTTTTTATATAGATATAATAAGCATGCAATGGATGTTACTGTCGTTGCTTCTGATTGTATCAATTTTTTAAATTCTTATTCAATAACTAATTAGGCCGTAAATATTGCATTAGGTAAAATAGACTTTGATTCTATATTGAAACAAAAGAGATGATATAAAAGATATAATGTAAACACTGCTCTTTTTACTATTGAAATATGCACACACACAAACAAATTTATATATATATATATATATATATATATATATATATATATATATATATATATATATATAGTTTTAAATTATGCTATATTTATGTGTGCTCACTATCAAGAACAGAGCGTATGTACACATCAAAGTATATCTTGAGATCAACGCCCAGCGACGACAGTCTGTTTGATCCTCGGTGTTGACCTCAATGTTCACTTTACACACACACACACACACACACACACACACACATACATATATACTTCATAGCTCTCTGATATAACATCAAGCAATATTTTTATTAACACCAAAACTGCTAAATTTCATCAGTAATCAATCATATGCGCAAAATAAAAAAAAATCCTCCCCCAAAGTTTAACTTCATCTTCTCGTTGAGAAACAATGCAGATATGTCCGAAACTTCCGATTTTTAACATCTTTTCTCATCATGATTCTGTTTGGCCTAAAGGTCTAATAATATAAAATGAATTTTATTATCTTTAATATTATTATTGTTGACCCACAAATTTCTTTCATTTTATATATATATAAGTCTATGTATGTGAATTACTATTAATGAGATCCAAACAGATTAAATTCATACAGATGATCATTTCGTCTATATACATATATAAATAGAGAGAGAGAGAGAGACGAAATGATCATATATATATATATATAGACGAAATAATCATCTATATGAGGTAAATTGTTTGGATCTCATTAATTGTAATTCATATATATATATATATATATATATCATTTGCAGACGGTACTCTTTCGTTGCATGACAGCTCCTCAGTGCGACTAGACATTCGAATGCCTCAAGTCAGGATCGAAACCCGACCGATTTGGGGTCAGTCAGAGTTTCTACCACTGACCTATCATCATTCGGCAGAGATAAACATCTAATTCTAGCGTATTGTTTTTACGAATGTAAACAAACGCCAATCAGTCAGAGGGCTCCAATTAATTTTACTGAAGAGTTTTGCATTAGCGCAGGTGACTGTTATTTATAGAATCAGCCTAGCTTTCAACAGTGCTCTCGAATCTCACTATGGTCGATTTTTCAGAGGCTTCCTGGTGGGATCGATCCCAGCATGCAGTGCCTTTGGAAAGTGCCTGAAAACCATACCACGAGTTGACCCTGGCCTTGTGAGTGAAATTGGGTAGACGTCCATATCTGTACTAGCACGAAGTCACAAGTCAGAGTGGCCGAGGGCTTGAGCGTACTTCAAATTGCTTATCAGGCTAGATAACACGCTCTTTCCCAGAAACTGTAACTAAGGTCTGCTCAACATAGTTGCAGTATAAACCGCAGGTGGGCTCTGTGGGTTTTGAATAAACACAAATACATCTGAGTAAGCGGCTGCAATAGGGATTGGCTAGCCGTCCTAGTAAACGGGTATCCTCGAATACGAGTGGCCAGTTATATATATATATATATAGAGAGAGAGAGAGAGTATATTTTTTCATGAATCGTTCTTGTAAAATTATCTTATTAAAATTAATAGACATTGTCCGTCTATTAAAATTATTGATCATTTTTGCTAGTAAGCGAATAATTTTTCGGAAATGTGGCTCTAACATTTGTATTAACTTCAACCTTTCGGCTCACATGAATCATCGTCAGAGATTTGAGTAAAGAGAAGAAAAGAGATAACACTTTTAAAACAATGTGCTGGATAAAGTACATTTTATTTTATTTATTCATCCCCTGAAGAAGAATCATATTAGTCGAAAGGTTGGAGCTAATTAAAATTTGGTAAATTTTTTTTACATGTATATCAAGCACAAAACGATGAATAAATTAAATAGACATAAGATAAAAAAAGGCATAATTGCAGTTTTCATGTGATCTTTGATGACTACTAAGTTCGGTATGAGGTAGAAAAACTTTCCTGCTGATTTTACAGGCTGAAGATCGTCTGAGACTAAGTCTGCGTCATCTTAGCTAAGTGACATTTTCAACTTCAAATGCTCAACCTTTTTGAGGTCAAAAAAGATTGCAACAATCAAAAATTAACTTTCTCCAATCAGACCTATGCTCTGCTTCTTTTTCCCAATGTTTGACACTAATTTCAACTTTTTTCAGGTTGACTTTAACAACATCTTTGAAACATTTATTGGGTTTGTGTCTGGGGTGCTTACCAGGGGCGAGTCCTCCATAAAACAGGGGCTTAAACAATTTCTTGTCTTTCATTCTACTGACATACACTGCCTAGCGCAGTTGATTGCAAATGAGCAGTTTCTCTATGCTAGGTGTTTTGGCCCGTTGCCTTATGACTCTGTCTGGTGTGAAAGATAACTACTTGATGTTTAAGATACGTCTAAGGCACTTTTGATGAAATATTCCCCAAGGAGTACGGGAGAGCACTCACGACACACAATTGGTAAACACTGATCTCAGTGTCGGGTGATATGTCTCCGTCTGACTAGACTCGTTTTTCCAATTTACCGAAGGCTTTGCTGGCTTTTTTTATTCTACGTTTGATTTTCAGACCCAAAGAACAATCTCTAGTGAGAGTACTTTGTAGACAGACAAAGGTATCAGCTACGTCAAGTCTCTGACCCTGAACAAAAATGTTAGATTCAACATAGCGTTACCCTGGAGGGTGTGTGTACAAAACCTTAGTTTTTTTTATGCTGATAGTTAAAACGAACACAGTGCATGGTATCAAAGAATGGCTTATTATGGTTTTCATATCCTTTTCGGTATGAACAATGAAGACTGTATTGTCAGCATAGAGTAACTCTTGAATAAGTGACTGGAAAGTCTTTGATTTAACCTTGAAATGAATCAAGTCAAATACTTTAATCTTGGTCCTAAAACACGGGTACGCACCAACTTCATAATTATGGAAAGCATACATGAGACCCACAGATAAAAAAATAAAGTGGGAACAGGAATGTCACCATTGTCAATGGCTATGGGTTTCGATAGAGACCCATTGAAGTTAAGTCGCTCATGAAGATGTTTGAACATTCTTACTAAGTCTAGAAGACATCCTATCTTATCGAGAATAATACGGAGAGCATTCCTATTTATGGAGTCGATGGCGTTGGTCAAACCTGATACAATGCAACACGATGTTCTAAGAATTTCTCCTGTAGTTGACTGGCTAAGAAGATCATATCCGTTATGTTTCTTTCCGGTCTGAATCTACGTTGTGTCTCGGGGATGATTCGAGAGAAACTCCATCTTGTAAGCCTATTAAGTAGAAGTTTTGCAAAAAAAACTTTACCCACTGCCGCAAGTAGTCTTATTCCCGATAGTGTGCACACATCGATTTTGACCCTTTCTCCTTAAACAAACAGACAAATGATCGTATCAATCCAGTCTCGAGTTACAGATGCCTCTAATCAAACATCGAAAATCGTATGATGTATCCCTACGGCAAGCCTGTTGCTCCCATGAAGTAGAACTTCAACCGGAATGCCATCAAGACCTGGTCTCTTCCCAGTTTTAACTCATTTTATTGTTTTCTGGTTATCTTCCAAAGTCGGATAATCCAGTCGATAAAATCCAACTGGAGTAAGTTATTTATGATATATTCGTTAAGTACGAGGACCAATAAAAAATATTCGTAAAATGATCAGTACAGCGTTTCATCATCTGGGTCCTTGAAAAGTACGACTCTCTTCTTTGACCTGAGTGATGCCACAGACGAGACATGTGGAACAAAGATCTGTTTCATCGGGTGATGCAGCGATTTGAAGTCCTTCCGATCGTGAGGTTGCAAGATAATATTTAACTACCAGTTT
The DNA here is from genome assembly GCA_903632075.3 of Acanthosepion pharaonis. Lineage (NCBI taxonomy): Eukaryota > Metazoa > Mollusca > Cephalopoda > Sepiida > Sepiidae > Acanthosepion > Acanthosepion pharaonis. Next base: position 6,109,925 of record CAHIKZ030002722.1, on the reverse strand, counting down.
TCATCTGACGGATTTTGTGCTACAGCGAAGAATTAGAATTCTTGAAGAATTTGAGCAATGATGCATGTTACACATCCTTTATTTTACCTTAAAAAGATGATTTATCTCAGGATAAGTTTCATTAAACCAATGTTTTCTTTTTCTGAATGTTGTAGGCCATGGTCTTAAACTGATCCTAGAGGCCGTCAAATTCGATATCCACAAATACCATTTGGAGATCCCTGTAAATAGCAAGGTCATTCAAACTAGAAACATCGATACGTTTAGGAATCCTTGTGCCATTATTTCTTATTTTACATTTGATGCGGAGTGTCATCTTGCCACGTATCAACCTATGGTCCGTCACCACACTCAGCACCACGCATAACTGGAATAGTGCATATATCCTGAAGATCTCGTTTACGACAAATGACGTAATCGTGAAGGAATCTGTAACGAGAGAGAGAGAGCGCGCTAAGGAAGAAAGATTTATTCTCCTATTCGTATTTCCCCCGTTTTGGGCATTATTATATCCGAGATATAATAGTACGAACGGAGCGAAATGGCTGAAAGGAAAAGAAATGACAATCAAGCTTGGTTTTCAGAGAGACTTTTATACTAATAAGACATACACTAAATCATATATACATCTATATACGTGTATCCCACACGGAGAATAATATATCACATATATCTACACAGCAGAGTGCAAGGAGAAACAAAAATGAAGGGTCTTATATATAATATGGAGATACTCCTGTGTCTGGATAAGACATGTTTAGGACTCCAGATTCAAACGAGCCGGATTCACCTATGTCCCAGGCATAGACATATTCCACGAACGGGAAACAGCGAGTTTTGGGGGTTCCCAAAATTGAGGACTGCGAGCTGGAGTTTCATTCTATATATGAGGAAGATATATTCCCAAAGGGGAACGTCACCATGGATTCGTAATATGCTGGGGAGGCAAATTTAGTCTCTGCCCGGGCCATGAGGGTTCGTGCTAAAGAAAAAACCGTTTGGATTCGCTTCTGTAAAACGAACTGAAATTGACCACCGCTGTGGTCACTATATCAATTTTCGTCACTCAGCGGCCGTCATGTGACCCACGTTACTTATCTCCACCAAAGGGAGATAAGCGCCTATCGTATCCCGACAAACAGATGTTTTGATCTTGGGTGATTACAAGTAACCTCATGTTCAGTGAAAGGCTGAAGACAGTGCAATCCATTACTATTATTTTTTTCAATGCCGTTCTTTTCCAATGACTTCCAAGTCTCATGATGCTTACCAAATTAGGAGAAGAATCGTGCCTGTTTTTTTGGAACCTTTGGATGGCAGTTCTGAGATCTTGGTAGAACACCTTGACAAATTACTCAGGACTGGTAAGAGTTAGCGCATAAACGGAAAAGACGATCATACCAGTCTAATGTTTCTTAGACTACCTCTATATTTCGACCGTTATATAATAACGGTCGAAATATAGAGGTAGTCTAAGAAACATTGTTCATTCATTAACGGCTTGAATCTACTAAGATACTTGGTTAATTCAGTACGAATGGTAAAACCATGACCGTGTTCACGTTTCTCGCCCTCAGGATTACCGTTCTAAAAGTAAGTGTAACCAACCCCCGATTATATCAGCTGGCCCTCTCCACTCAACCTAGTTTCACAGAGTATAGCTATATCAATATCGTAACTAGCCAACTCTTTCACGATCATATCAGTTCGGTGTTTAAGGATTACTACACTCCTGGCGGTAAAAAAGTTTTCTGACGTTCCACCTACTTATCTTCATTCTCTACTTTTTGCTTGAGTATCTCTCGGTTCTACGCCTGTGTATCACCGCCAGATGCATGCTTCTCGTCAGCTTGATTATTAAACAGGCTTTGTTTAAGTCACCTTTTCTAGAACCTTCCCATGTAATATGGGGAGTAGTGCATCCCTAAAGAGGATTACTCAGTCGCTGAAGACTCCGCCGTAGCATGGCATGTTAATGTTCGGTCAACAATTCAGCTATGTTAGGATAAGTCTTGATCCGCTCAGATAAAGATTCGTGACTGCGTACCTCCAATCGGTTAGATCTGTACACGTCACCACTCCTCCATCTCCATGGGACTTGTGAAGAAATGTCTGCACATATTTATAGTAGTACTGTATGCTATTTACATTATTCGGACTATTGTCCGCATCTTTGTCGTCATATTTATCACAACGTTTCGGCCATTGTACGCTCCGGCATTCTTCAGGTGGTTGGAATGTCGAACTGAACCGTTTATTTCGCTCACTGGGGTAGACTGTTCTAGTTCCACGTGCCATGTCTAATGGATGTCAGTTATCAGTTATCTCCTGTTAATTCTTCTCTCAAAGTTCTCCACCGCCTTAACCAGGTATTAAACTCACACTCTTTGGATCCTGTCACTGGATCTAACTAACGCCTTTTATCCACTGTGCCATGTGTCCTCAAGTGTGGATAAAGGCGTACAACGGCCGAAACGTTGTGATAAATAATACAACAAAGATGAGGACAATAGTCCGAATATTGTAAATAGTGTACATAATACCTAATCTCAGAAATATAGACAGATAGTACTGTATGCTTGTGCTACACATATAGTACCATCTTTCCCCAAAAAACTATATGTCCAGCGACAAGCAGAAGCAAGATAATGAAATTGTTACAAGAATAGCATACGTTATTGTCGTACACACACGCCGGCTAACAAGGGCTCTGGTGAAAATCCAAGGAGCGTCTGTATCGGTAACCGGCGGCTTCTGGTCGTTCCTGTCTCTGCGTCTGTGGGAACCCCGCGGCAAGCAAGAACGTTATCCGAGTAGGCCTGGGTACCCTACTTCTGTAATTTATCCCAAGAATCTTCTTCTCATAACAGGAAGAAGCCGGCTCAATCCGCCCAGGGTGAATGCCGCATCAGTACAGTACAGTACAGTACGTTATTGTCGTGGCGTTTCACCTCTCCATTACGACACGTATTTCTAGCAGTAATACACCGAGAGGCAGACCACGTAGAACAGGTGAAAGGTTTAGAATGGTCCTTCTCTCTTGAGGTTTGGTGGCTCCGAAAGCAACCAGGGTTACTTTTGCTTTTATATGAACGCAAGGTGTTATAGTGAATGGCTCTGTTTTTTTTGTTTTTTTTTTTCGTTGTTCCAAAAAAAGCGATGTGATTATTTAACAGAACGAAAGTGATGATTATTTTTTTTTATTTATTCTTATGCTAATCATTGTTTATTATATTATAATTGTTATTCTGCATTTATTATGAAAAAATAAATGAATGAACCTGACTTAAAATATTGGTCAACGCAATACAAATATTTAAAGTCGTAATATCGGAAGAAAGATACAGTACAAAAAAAAATGAATTATTATTAAAATATTAATTTGTTGACGGAATTCGTATCGATGCTTCGGTACAGCTACTCAGATTCGCAATGTCGGAAGAAAGATATTGCACAAAAGAATTAATAACTTGGTACTTTATTAAAGAAATTCGCATCGATGCTTCGATAGACCTATTTAATGACGGAAGAAAGATACTGTACAAAAGAAATAAACATCACGAAAAAATACTAATGTGTTGACGAAACTCGCATCGACGCCCCGATGCAGCTGCTCAGATGCCATGGCTCCCCTCTGTCTCTTCTACAAATATTTTCACGGCAACTGTTCCGACGAGCTACTTTCGCTGGTTCCCGGACTGCATGAATTTAAACGAGCTACCAGGCTGGTATCTCAGTCCCACCCTTTCTTTGTAAAAACGGTTCAATGTAACCGTCTCTTCTTCTCAAACAGCTTCTTCTCCCGCACTTCCCGTCTGTGGAACTCCCTTCCCGTCTGTGGAACTCCCTTCCCCTTACTTGCTTACTATAATCTTCAAATATTCAAGTGTAATGTCAATCGACATCTGACACTCTAAGCTTGTTCTCTGTCCTTCTCTATATCCTTTCCTCAAACACGCGTCTTAACTCTTGTTCTCAATCCTCTGTAATCCCTTGCGTACTAGTGGCACACACACCTTGCTTAGGGTGAATTGCCTTAAAAAATTCGCAACGTCTGAAGAAACGTACTTTACAAAATGATTAATCATTATAAATAATGCTTTTGTGTCGACGAAATTCACATCGACTCCTCCCAATATGGTTTCAATTTCAAATTCTATAAACCACATAAACAACACTAATGCGAATGTGTCTCATTCTACAGTTAGTTTTTTTTTTACTAACTGTTCACCTAGTACAATTCTGAAGAGTCACCCCAGGTAGAGCCTAACTAGATAAAATTGTCATATGCACGTAAAAGGAGAATCGATTGATCGATTTTCTTTTAACGATTTAACAACCCTTTGTTGTTTCTTTAAATTCTAAACATTTTGGGTTGTATAAAGAATTTTTTGGCGAGTGTATATTGCATTAACAGTTTTTTAAGAATAACAATGATTTTTCCAGATTCAAATTCTACTATTTAACCCATAGCTAGTGGGGGAGATGCATTCATACCTTTCCCAATGTTATTTGCGAGTAATAAAAGGGGGAAGTTATAAGTGCAGATTAATGAGGATATGTAGGAAAGTTAACAGTTAACCCTAGCCTTGAAGAGATTTAGTTTCTAATGACCGAGGAAATACCATCTCGGGAGTTTGTTCCACAAGGAAGCGGTTCTAGGGAAGAACAGAACTTCTTTCTTACAGATGGAATACGAAGGGAACGGGGACGATTCGCCTCTGTGTACGTAGCATGCATGGTCTTTGCTGAAAAGGTTAGAAATGCTGAAACTTGCTGTTCTAACCAGCAGGAATATTTGTGGACAAGCCACCTCAACATAATACCACCTACATCGAAGTGTTAGACTAGAGGTAAAACTTTAAATAGAGAGCATAGTTGTACGTGTTCTAGCAAGATTCTGATCCCTCCCACAAAACCCGTCTCCCAGGAGTGGCTGTTTGAGAATTTTCATATTCATTTCACTCTCAGCATGTGGCCTCCTCGCTATATTGATTTTAAATACCTTGGACTACTATGTCTGAGGCGTTGTCAAGAGTGGGGGTGCAACAAGCGGCTCCAGTATACCAAGGACTCGATAATAGGAAGTGATATCTAACATGAATGCGAACCACCTGATCCGAGTTATCGACGCTTCCGAGGATGCACCGCAGTTGTCCTCGAGGCAGGGGTGTGGCTATCTTATTGAATAATGTTCTCTTTTTCTCAGCTCAACATGTGTACTCTTTTTTGTAAAACATATGGTGATTTTTTTTTTACTATTGAATTTTTTTCTTTTTCGTTATAGTATTATTTGTTGTCAATTATCTGGCTCACCATAACTACTTCAAATAAGCCGTAACCATAAAAAAAACCCAACATCTTCGTAATTTTCAGCAACGACTTTCTCAACTCTGTATCTATACAGATGACAATTATTTACTTATGTCTTACTGGTAAGTCTAATCGATTTGATAACTTCAAATTAGCAGCTGGTCTCAAAAATGCCCTACAATCTGTTAATAAATGGAGCAAGAAAAGGCTTGTTAATTTTCATACCTCCATAATGAAACTCCCCTTTTTTAATGTTTTTTCCTTCCATCAACATGACTGATGCTAATCTCCAGCAGAAGGACTAGTTGCACCTTTTTAGGCTAACTTTTTTCCCGATGATATGACGCTAAAAGACATGAGCGCCTCGCCATGGTACCTACACTGTATGAATTTAAACGCTATACTAGACTGGTGGCGAGATCTCATCAATTTACAGTTGAGCAAACTAGATGAAGCCGTAAATTCTATGCTACCAATTCCTTTCTAGCACTTCCCGCTTGTGGAATTCCCTTTCGGTCCCATGCTTTCCAGCCAACTTCTGCAAAAATTTAAATGCAATGCCATGTCTATCTAGTGTCCTCCTGATTACTCTTTTCTCTTTTCGTTCATTACTAATGTTTCTGTTCCTAGTTTCATCACACACTGTAACCCCTTGTGTTTTAATGTTTTTATTGCCTTGCTTGGGGTGATACCGATTTTTTTTTTAAATTGATTCGCCTGTTGCTAGGAAAGTTAGTTTATTGTGTTGCCAGAAATCTATCTAATATAATTCTAACATACATTCATACATATTGCTACAACATCTGGCCTGGTACTTCTGCTATGTGTTTATAGATTCTTGATAAAATCCAGACAAAAATCTGCAATGTTATCGGCCCTGATCTGGTATCTCGGCTTCAGTCACTTTCCCACCACCGTAACATAGATTTCCTGAGCCTTTTCTATATATATTTTCATTGGGATTTTTTTTTCTTTCTGATGAGCTTTCCTCTTTACCTCTTTGAACTTTACAAATTTAAGCTCAGTACTTGACTGGAAGCTAGGTCTCATTATTTTAGAGTCGAAATTGCTCGATGTAACCGTAAGTTCTATGATAACAGTTTATTCTCTCGCGTGGAAAACTCTTTTCCAGTTTCTTGCTTTCCATTCAACTTTGATCATCCAGAATATAAATACAATGTCAATCGTGTTCTTTTGTCTTCTTAATTCCCGTTATTTTATTTCACACCCAGTATCCCCTTGCGTCTTAGTTGCTTTATTGCCTTGCTTAGTGATTAAATAAAAGAATAAAATTTTATTAAATTTAGGAACAAACTTAAAAAAACGACACGATAACACGAACTGCCACGTGAAGACGCGAATAAACGATATTTGAGAATGATGAAACTGACATAGCACAAAAATTATTTGATAATGGCTTATGAAAACCGAAGTTAGACGGACATTGGACTTCAAGTGAGTTAAACATCTAATTCTTAGCAAGGACCATCCTTCTTCGAACCTTGTAGATTGGCGCTACATAATCACAAACAAAGAACTACCGGATAACAGAATTGAGGACTTTTAGTAGCAGCAACAACTAAAGTGGATATCACATAGAAAACGGAGAGAAAATAATAGCATAAGATGTTGACATCAGCCAACCCCCATCAATACTGGAAAGAGCGATAACAGTTACTGGATTGAAAACCCTATTTTCCTGAAAAATTATTTCGATCGAAAGATTTTATAAATTTCAAACGACAGCAAAACTGGCTGCTTGGTCAATAAATACCAAACGTTTCCTTATACGAAAACGACCCCCGTTATCATTCTGTCAGTACCATACGTGAGACACGCTTGGGCGATCATGTGTCTTTCGATTCATGACTGATTAGGCAGATTTCCTTACGGTCGGTTGCCGTTTTCTTTCTGTGGTTGGTTGGTTGCCAACCAAGACTATAGGACCCAGTATAGTTTGTGGGGTGGGAAGGAGCGATGGATTCATTTTTCTTTCTTTCTTTTTATGTGCCATGTCCTTTCAGGACGTAGGCAATCATGGCTTTCCACCTCCCTCTATCCTTTGCAGCTCTCAACAAGTTCCTTCCCTCTGCTTCCTTCCCCAGACCACATTCTGTCATCCACCCGCTAAGCTCGCCGGGTATACCACGCGTTGCTTTCCCTTATCTCTCTTTTCCCTCTATTCGACCCGTGAGTATCAGATTCCCTAGGCTCTCCTTCCTTATTATGTGTCCCAGAAACTTCAGCTGCCTCTCCCTGATGTTAAGTATAAGCCTTCTCCTTGTTTGCAACCTATCTAAGACCTCATCGTTGCTCACAGGCCCCGTCCATAAATGTATGGTAAGTGAATATAACAAACCCGACTGGAATTCGAACTTGGCTCTACGATTTCTCATTCCATCCTAGTTGATATATTTATAAAATATATATCAGGGAAATAATCCGAAATGCAGAAAAATATCTACATAGTTAAAATAAAAATTACCCATGTTACAATGTATGTTCATTATCACTCGTAAATTCGGTTTTGTTTTTAATTAAAATATGAAAACTCTCAACGCATGTTTCAATCTCACGTGTATTTTTTTTTTTTTACTTTTCGATGGAGAAGTATCATTTTGACTTGTATTTACATTTATCATAACTATTTAGTCAGCTTCTTTAATCATTGCAAAAAAAAGGCCTGAACACACGACATTTGTAAAAAAAAAAAAAATATTATTATACCATTTAATTACGTGACGTTCAAAGAACCATCCAAAATTCTAAAAGCATTGTAAACCCAAAATATTGATCTATCACATTACATGAAACAGTTTCAGAAAGAAAATTCCTGTCTAAATATGCAACACTGTATTCATATGTATATGTGGTTGTGTGAGTATCTTTGTACGCGTGTTTGTATGCTTGTGCGTGTGTGCACCTGTGTGAACAACTTATACACATTTCATTTTAGGTTGTTTTACTCGAAATTTGGGCCAATAGATTTTCATTGCATCTTATCACGCACTTTAAAAATTTCGGAAGATAAACAAACAATCATAATAATCGATTGAAGACCAAAATAGAATTCTTCATGTATTAAATGATATCTTTGGGTAATGGAGAAATAAAATTACGCAAAATGCTTTGTAAAAGAACCAGTAATAATCCCCGCATAACACAGACGCACACATGACACACACATACACATACATACATGTGATGCTTTCTTCCCTCTAATTTATTTGATTTATCAGATAAATAATCACCTCTGAATTAAGTGCATTGTAAAGGAAGGAGATTATGTTGACATATAAATATTTGTGTAAATTTTTTTCTATAATTAGACTCACACACTCAAATATTCTCACACACGCACGCATATTCATAAATATATAATATATATATATATATATATATATATATATATATATATATATATATATATATATATATATATATATATGTATATATGTATATATGATACATACGTACATATATATGTATATAGTTATATATAAAATACTCATGTGTATGAGTATTTATTCACAAATATATATATATATATATGCATACACATACATACGTACATATATATATATAGTTATATACATACATACTCATATGTGTGTATGAGTATTTATTCATTAAATATACATACATATATATATATATATATATATGTGTGTGTGTGTGTGTGTGTGTGTGTGTGTGTGTGTGTGTGTGTGTGTGTATAGCAAAAGATACTAAAATGTTTATAAAAGAGAGATTTAGGTCAGAATACACATTATATATATATATATATATATATATATATATATATATATATATATATATATATATATATATATATATATATATATATATATATATATAATTTTATTAAATAATTTTTAAAAATATACACCCATGTATGTATATATATATATATATATATATATATATATATATATATATATATATATATATATATATATATATGTATATATATATATATATATATATATATATACACACAGAACCTATATATATATATATATATATATATATATATATATATATATATACGTCCTTCATATCTAAATTAACACCCATCATGCACACACATACACACACACACGCACGCACACACACACTCCCATATATATATATATATATGTGTGTGTGTGTGTGTGTGTGTGTGTGTGTGTATAGAATTTACAGATGCAGACACAAATACACGCATGCACACACATATGCATGCACACGAAAATCAATACAACACAGACTTGCTATTTTTATCTGGGTCTGTCCTGTGTTTAGATTCAACTTAGTAAATATCTATCTTTTTATCTAACTCTGCGTGCTCAGATATGATAGAAATGCACACATTCACACACACACACGCGCGTGCACGTACAAGCGCATTCATGCGTGTGTGTGTGAGGGAGGGGTACGCGCATGCGCGTTTTGTCTTATGCGAGCAACATAAAAATACACTTTCTTTTACAAAGAAAGTAGGACATTGGTCGATCGTTTTTTATGAAGGCCACATTGGTGATCGTTAAATAGAAAATGAAAGAGACGACGGTTATATTTTTTATACTGGCGCTTACGGATAACATTTATAATCTAAACTGCTGTTTTTTCGGGGCTTTTTTTTTTTGTTTTTGTTTTTTTTGTCTTTTTTTTTCTTTTTTTTTTTTTTTTTTTTCTTACTTCAGGGCGCACTTGTCGAATAACTAAAACCCTGGGGCGCACTTTACATTTTAATAAGGAAAAAATAGTCACAAAATTTGAAAATAGGAAAATAATAAATAAGTTTCCAGAAATAAGCATTTACTGTTAAGACATTACATTGCTTATTGTCTCTAGCTTTTTAAAAATAAAGATTTGTTTAAAAAAAAAAAAAAAAAAAATTCATAAATTACTCTTCTGTGAACTTGGGGCGTACCTGTCTACCTTTCAGGGCGGATCAGTGCGCCGGGCGTATCAGTTGAGAAAAAGCTGATCTAAAGGAGAGTATTATCAACACCTTTTTTATTTAAAAATAGTTATGCTTAGACACTGTGTTGTATTGTGTCATTTTGAATAAAACTTCTTTATTGCATTGAACTGTCAGAATTTTCCCACAAATATTACGTCCTAGTTAGGATATGAATTATTGTTTTTTACTTTACAGTACAAAGAGGGATAATAGTAATACCATTATTTAATTAGTAAATGAGCATTTTATCAATCCTCTTGTGTCGATATTAAACTATTTTATTCTTAACTAATCAAATATTTGCATACGTAAGTAATAAATTTCTACACCGTGATGACTCCAGTAAAATGCAAAATTCTTTGTCGTTTTCTTTAGAGAATTAGTCCGTAAGTATGTGTTTTGAGGATTTTTCACCGAGCGGGGATGGGGGATATTATAAATATAAATTGAAAACTCTTAGACCGTTTGAACTATTCATGCGAATGGGCTGTTCTTTAAAACATTCACTTTCATCAAGTGTTATTCCGAACAATTCATATTCAATCAAAATGTCTAGAATTAGATTCTCTCGCATTGATTTTTCGATTTTGGAGTCTCGCTGATGTTTCCATAAACAACCTAAGTGTTTCGATGTGATTGGCTGATGTTCACCCAACAGGAAGTTAAGCCTCTTGTCTGGAATTGTGGGTAAAAATCTACTGCAGGCGATTGCGCTCTTCTTGAAAGATAATTCTTTTAAAATGATCAGGCTAAAATGAATTTGATCTCAGGTCAGTTGTTCGTACAGAATCATGATTCCATGTACCGAGTAGCTGTCAGCGTAACCAGACTTAAATAATATGGATTACCAATACAGAAAGGAAGGAAGGGAGGAAGGAAAAAAAAGAAAGAAAGAAAGAAAGAATGAGTGGACGAGGCCAATAAAAGAAATAAGCAAAAAGTAGGTTGGTAAACAGCAAATAAATCCATAAAATGTAGGAAAGTATTAAGAAAAAAGTAATATATATGTGTGTGTGTGTGTGTGTGTGTGTGTGTGTGTGTGTGTGTGTGTGTGGAAAGATATCAGGTAGAGTATATATGTGAAAGGACAATATCAATAAAGACGAAAGGAAAACTTATCTTAGAGGACGCGTTTCGTCTTAGAGGGATAATATTCGTCCTCATATTTGCCTTCATTATGTCCCTCTGAGGACGAAACGCGTCGGCTAAGATAAGTTTTCCTTTCGTCTTTATTCATATATATATATATATATATATATATATAGAGAGAGAGAGAGAGAGAGAGAGAGAGAGATAGTTGGTGGGAAAATATGAAATGAAAAGTTCATGAATGAAGGGGACATAAACTAATTAATAAAAATAAAGCAAAAAGAGTTAGAAAAAGAAAAAAAGAATGAGAAAAGCTAAGAATGACATTAAGAAAGTGAGAGTAAGAAAGAGGGTGAGACAAATGAAAACAACCAATTAGAGAAGAAAGGAAAAAAAAGAAAAAGTATGATTAAAAATGTATGGGAGATAGAATGAGTAACAGTAGAAAAAAAAAAGAAAGAGAAGTGAAAGAAACAAAGAATGAGATAAAGAAAGAGTAAGAGAAAAGAAAGAGTAAGTATGAAAGAAAGAAAGAGTAATATTAAGAAAGTGAAAGAAATCTTGAGAGAACAAATAAAAGAAACAAAGAACAATAGAAAGAAGGAGAGAAAAGAAACACTAAGAGAGAGAGAAAAAGTATGAGAGAAAGAAATGGTAACAGTAGGAAAGTGAAAGAAAGAGAGAGAGAGAAAAAAAAAACGCAAATAATGAAATAAGAGAAATGTTGAAATATTCAAATAAATTGTTTCATGTTAACCCAGTAGACTCCCTGTGCAGTGTAGGGTCACAGCCAAAGCACACGAAGTTTACTGCTTTGTTTTCCGTAGCAAGTAGGTTTTTTTTTCTTTTTACGGAAGAGACTTGCTATCCCTACACTTATTCAAGTAGATTACTGATTAAAATTTAATTTGTTTAAACATTGATATTTACTCATCTTAGGTTGTTCTAATGCAAGACGAAATAATCAGAAGTAGAAGATCAGAAAGATGATATTGCGCTAATCTTTTAATTGTGGAGAACCAGCCTGCCTTAAAAACCATAGCTTTGACTTGGACTCGAACACCGACAACGCGAAAAGAAAGGAATCCACAAAGCAAGTTGCCGATGTAGGAAATCTGTGTCGAAAGTATCCAACCATTTAATATTGACAGAAAAAAAAGATTCCTACCTTGGGAAATGTCACCTTAGTTCTCTTTAAAGTGCTCTCATGTCGCTTGAATAAATCCTTTTTCAGGATCGTCATCATTTGTTGTGTTCTTAAACTCGTCCACGTTGTTTCAACGATAATTTAATCATTTGGAAAAGTTGTAGAGAGCAAAATCGGGACAAGGCCCGGGGCCACTCGAGGTAGAGGGTTACGTTAAGGGGTAGTTTATATGGACAGGGTGGGGAGGATAACGGTTAACTTGAACAGGTTAAGATTGTAGTGATCTTGGGAGTCGATTCCACATAGCAGTGGTCGGCGCGAAGAAACTGTTTGAGTGGAACTTATTTCTCGTCGATGGAATAAGGAGGAAACGTGGGTGGTTTGATACTATGTAAGTGGCATGGCGGGTCCTAGCTGCGAAGGTTAGACCTGGTGGAACCAAGGAATGTTGTTCGTCTGAGCATTTTCCGTGGAAGCAGCGTGTTATAGTTTCACAGTGAAGGCTTGTATTTTACTAAGTCGGTCCTAAAATAGGTTCGACGTACAAAACGTTAGAAACTTGATATAAAAGGTAATGACGCAGCAATCTAGTTGTGGTGGCTGATACTGTAATATCCGACTAACGGTCGTCCGACATCGACCAACTCGATATTTAGTCCTCCCCCACCACCACCACGAGGGCATCATGTGCTACAAGGCCAGTTTAATGTGGGATCTCCGAGCCCGTGGGCTCGGCCAAAAATATGCCCATTGACCCCGTATAAACGGGTTAAGGGTCGGTTTACCTCCCCGAAAGAGAATCCGCCTTTCGGGTTCCTCCCCGCCCGAAGGCAGAGAGTTCAACCGATCAGCCAGTCGACTGACTGACCAACTCACTGAGCGACTACTACTACTCCTACTTATTATAGGTGGGAGAGTCTATTAACTATAGAATAGGTGTGTTCCACTATAACACTGCGATAGGGCAGTAAGAGGCATGCTATATCCAGCCTGTGAGAGAGAGAGAGGTTAGAGGGTGGAAAATAATTCTTCTTCAACAAGGACACGGAGACGATTTTGAAATCTATCAAGACTGGAAAGTGAGAAGCGGGCAGCTCCCACCCAAATCTAGACTATAGAGGAATTGAGAAACCAGATTTTGTGTCGGAAAAAGGAAATCTTGCACGAGGCGGGAAAAATCTGCTCACTATGAATACGGCAGACACAAAATAAACAATCACACACAATGGCGTTTCATTGCCGAATGGGTAACTGCAAGCACAATGAGGCTCGCAACCGATCTCGGAGAGTTTGAAAATAGCTGAATAGTCTTTAACAGACTTCGTATATATAAAGAGAGATATTTACTAAACCAAGCGTAGTCTAAACTAAGGCCAATTAGAAGATTGTTTTGCACCTATTTTCGAAGATAGAAAATCTGCGTATTTTATAAATTATCCGAGCTTGGACAACGATCATTGACGCTGGTGAAAAATAGACAACTAAGTTAGTCACGAAGTCAAAGCATTTAGATGTATTTTTTATGAAGACAAAAGGTCGATAGGTAGATCCGTAAAAGTAATACAAACATCAAATCAAGAATTTGCGTAGAGTTAAAAGAATGAATATAAGTATAAAGAGATTTGCTTGCCTTCCATGTGGTCAGTAGACAAATAATGTTTCTTCTTTAATCGCTTCAAGTCGACGTGATGTTGGGGAAAGGAAAGAACACTTAGTTAGGAGTGCTGGTGTTATTGATCTCGTCTGCTTCAGACAAAATGGCGTAACAAAAATATACGCCAAAAATCATCAAGTACTCATCTTGGATTTACAAAACTGTTTTTATCCTCTTATTGCTATCAATAACATCTTAAATTTAATATTTTATCAGTACACATGTAATATTTTCTTCTTCTACGTGCCGTGGCCCATCAAGGCTTGAACGATTATGACTCTCCACAACTTCCTATCCCTTGTAGCTCTCAATAACGTTTGTGTGTTTGCTATCTCTCTCACTCCTGTCCCGCTATCCACACAAACTAGGTAGATGGTTCACCGCTCCCTGTCTGTTTTGTCTTCAATATGTCCCTGTGAGAGAAAATTCTCCAAGCCCTCTTTCCTCGTTATTCTTCCAAGAAATTTCTCTTTAGTGATTCTGAGTAGAAGTGTCCTGTTTGTTTCTGTTTTCCTTAAGACTTCTTCGTTGCTTACACACTCCGTCCATTTTATTCTCAACATCCTTCTGTGGCACAACATTTCTGTTAACTCCAACCTTCGCTTCATCCGTGAAGAACGCAACCCCAGCATTGTTTTTTAGATGATGACTTTGGTGTTAGTCACGGGCTCCGGGCTGAACCATCATTATCACTACAAAGGATGGTCTTGCAATATCTTACAATATCTTAAGAGATTCTTCGTAATGTAACGATTTATATAGCCAGCTTATTCGTAGTATAACGATTTATATACTCAGCCCAATTTCATCCAATCACGGAGTTCCTAGTGAGAATCGAACTCAGTATGGATTTGATTTTGTTTAGCGGCATATTTAATACAGAAATCTAAATATTTTGTACGTAATGTTATGCATTCAATTACAAATATTTTGCATATAAATTTATAATTTCAGTGCAAAGGTATGTTTTTTTTAGATATATAGTTTGTAGATCATAAAATCTTTGTTTGGGGGTACACTATTTGCCCATAGCTGGGACCCTAACAGGTGCTAACACTCCGGCTCAGGGTGGATTTGGGAACAACAGAGGTGATCCCACGCTCCTCAAAACCTCCAATATCTCGATCAGAGGCCTCGCTGCCGGGTGTAGTTTATCGTCATACTCAGGACAATCGACTTCAGTACGTTAGCGAATTTGTGTGCGAGATGAAATTGTTAAACATTGCACAAGGATAGGCGCCCATTGACTTCATTTGGCAAAAAAGACAGAATAGCTTAGTACCCAATGATGACTGAACACAACTTCTATATGAATTTGTTTATAAACAACTTCAGATTTTGACCAATACTCAAGTGAAAGAGTTAGTACCCAATTTTCTTAAATGGTTGTTTATAATTATTTATGCATCGGTCTAATAAACGGAAAAGAAAAAGATATTTCAATGTAACTAAACTACAAGAATTCTTTAATGTGAAATACACTTTCTAATTTCATAGTTTAAACACAAAGAAAATCACAGGAAGGTGATATGTCCCGAAAATGGATAGATTTGAACGAAGTAGCTAAGTGGTTTTGGCGACTATAACCAAGTAGAATATGGTAGCAGTAATCGATAGATACACGTCGTAGTCGCAGGTAAGAAGTGTAGATCAATGGCGTAGTCCAATGGGCGTCGTTATAGATTTAGCTCTCAGAATAAGGCTCTCTTGACTCTCCTACACGTCCGTCGGTATTTATGACGGACACCAGCCAATCATATTCCAGTGAGGGGGAACACAGGTGTACGCATATTCCATTATATCAGAAGGTCTGGAATTTTTCAGAAAAGATTATTGAAATTAATAAGAATATTGAGAAAATTTGAGTACTTAGAAGATTTGCTGTCAAACCAAGTTTTAAAATAAGCAACTTAGAATTTTAACCAGTGACTTGGCATCTCGGCTTTTTTTAGAGAAAGGGCCTCGATTTCATATATTTTACGGCCTCAGCAGTTGAAAGTCCGGCCCTGAAGATGTATGCAGTGGTTAAATCTATAGTGACATTAACTCTGGATCTAGTAACCAATGAAGTCGAAATAAAATATTAAACTTTAAATTTCAAGATATCACCGTCGGTCAACATTTATGAATTTGTAAAATAACCGATAGCTTGGTAGCATAAAGACAAATATACAGACTCCATTTTATTTTTTTAAATCTATTTTGTAAATAGGACATAAAATATATTTTCAAAAGATTCCCTCGAGAATAAAATAAGCCTATAATAGTACTTAAAGATAACCCGATATTTAAGAAACAGTAAGTTTTGGATTTAGTTACCGAAATATTACTGGCATCAAATAACAGAAAGTACATTTCCCCCAAAAAAAAAACAAAAATAAAAAAACAATGGTGAATTTTATTGAATGCTTTTAATAGATGTCAGTGATAGGCGTGCTTTCCTATCGACTTTTGTAATTTCACGTCAGGTGCAAGTTACATGGATCGATCGAGACTCATACTGGATCTGATTGAGGCTGATGAAGAGATATACCGCTGTCTACCAGTAATGCTGTTTGACTTCTGCCAGAATTTCCATCTTTTCCTTGTTTAATGGCCTGATTCGTGATAGAGTCGTTATCACGTTTGTTCCTTTAAAAACAAACAACAAAAAAAAAAACTGAAAACATGTTAAGAGGAAAATTTCATTGGTGAATACGAAATTAAAAAAAAAAAAGGAACATTTCATTTAGGTGCTGGTCAAATGATGGTTAACAGCGTGGAAAATACAATCAAGCGAACCGTGTTTGAATTATGGCTTCCGTTCACTCCGCACTAATTCCATTGGGAATGGCAAGAAAACGTCTCTTCTCCCCTACTTAGATATGGGTATAGAAAATGGCAGAATAGTGTCTCTCGACTTCACTGGTAATCAGTCTAGAATTCATCTCTAAATTCAAAACAGTGAAGAAGGCAATTGGAATGGCAAGACAACGTCTCTTCTCGCCTACTTAGATATGGGTATAGAAAATGGCAGAATAGTGTCTCAACTTCACTGACAATCAGTCTAGAATACATCTCTAAATTCAAAACAGTGAAGAAGGCAATGGGAATGGCAAGAAAACGTCTCTTCTCCCCTACTTAGATATGGGTATAGAAAATGGCAGAATAGTGTCTCTCAACTTCACTGACAATCAGTCTAGAATACATTTCTAAATTCAAAACAGTGAAGAAGGCAATGGGAATGGCAAGAAAACGTCTCTTCTCCCCTACTTAGATATGGGTATAGAAAATGGCAGAATAGTGTCTCTCGACTTCACTGACAATCAGTCTAGAATACATCTCTAAATTCAAAACAGTGAAGAAGGCAATGGGAATGGCAAGAAAACGTCTCTTCTCCCCTACTTCGATATGGGTATAGAAAATGGCAGAATAGTGTCTCTCAACTTCACTGACAATCAGTCTAGAATACATCTCTAAATTCAAAACAGTGAAGAAGGCAATGGGAATGGCAAGAAAACGTCTCTTCTCCCCTACTTAGATATGGGTATAGAAAATGGCAGAATAGTGTCTCTCAACTTCACTGACAATCAGTCTAGAATTCATCTCTAAATTCAAAACAGTGAAGAAGGCAATGGGATACCACTCCACTATCTTTCCCAAAGGCACATATGGCAATACACAATTTACAGATATTAAACCAAAGGAAGCTGTGGAGAACCATGGTCGCCTTCGTCCAGAAATGACATAGCACTTAAAGAGAAAGATATGTGTGAGATGTGTAATAGAACGAATTGATTACGGCAAGTAGGATTTGATACAAAATAATTTTTAAAGAGCGTTTTTCTTGAATCTACAGTATTTTATTTAGATTAATTTTATGGTAGTCAACAGCTTGCTTAGAAAATGGCGAACTGAAGATAGATTAATGACGAAACTATATGGTGATTTTCTAACCGTAGCTTAGATGTGGCATGATTCCGATTGTGTAGGACACCCAGTGAGAATAGAACTCCTTACGCACTTGTAATTGTTCTAGAAGACAAGCTTGCTAACCATTACACCACATAAGGATATCCTAAATGATTTTCTAAGCGTAGCTTAGATGTGGTATAAGGCAGAATGTGTGGAGCACCCAGTGAGGATCGAACTCACTACTCAGTCGTAGTTGATCTAGCGAGTCAATCTTGCTAACTGTTACACCACATTATAGTGCTCTGAATGACTAAACTGTATGAGTTACTGAACAACAAGAATCAGTTTTTTCTCTCCTTCGGTCTCTTCTGATCAATGATAATAATAATCAATGATCATCCTGGTAAGAAACGCCAAACCGAATTAAGTCATCAATGAAACATATCTGATTCTGAATACACACTGTAGTTCTGATTGGTTTGCCTTCTAAAAGGAATTTCTCTTTAATCAAGTCCCGCATAGCTCAAAGAAGAGAGAGAATTCAGTTCTTATGTTTCACTTTTCTACATGTTATTACGGTCCTTAATTCATCGACAACAACACTGTATTAATGACAATTCAAACCAGCTTGTTCTTCTTATTATTATTCTTATTATTATTATTATTATCATTATTATTATTATTATTATTATCTTAAAAGCCGCCCTATCAGGAGGGATCTTGATTAGGCCTTCATCATAGGTAGTGAGTGTTAGATGCAACAGGCAATAATAAACTACAGAACTTAAAATTGTTCGCTTCATTTAATTATTACATTAATACTTAAGCTTAAGCTTTTAAAAGTTCAACGATAATTCTTCTGCTGCCACTTAATTTAAGCGCAATTTGATGTAAGTATGTCCTTACTTTCCGTACAAACAATTATTTTTATTTCATGGATGACTTTCGCTGGTTTTTCGCAATTAATTTCAATTATTACCAAATTTATTTGTAAGTTATAAAAATTGTTATCGTACAAAAAATTTCGTCGCAAAAAATCACGTAAAAAATTGCCGAAAAAAGTCATAGTAATGGAAATTTGGGAATCCAAAATTTCAGGATCAGATTCGGTCCGGAATGTTTTTAATTTACTCATGGAGTCGGCCTGATTCCAAAATGATATTTTGGGCTACGGCCTCTAGGAGTAAAGTTGAAAACACGGACAATTTTATTTTAAAATACTGTAATTTGAGAACAGTAATTTTTTCACATAAGCTATTGAAAGTTAGAGAGTTGTGTTCCTTTAATTTTTTTTTTTTTTCAGTAGGAGCCAAGATGGTGGATTCTGAAAACAATCGCAGTAATGAAAACTTGGGAATTCAAAATTTCAGGATTGCGGGTCTGGATCCCACCCGGATTTTTTTTTTAATTTGCTCACGGAGTCGGCTTGATTTCAAAATGGTATATGTTGGGCTACGGACTCAAGGAATAAAGTTGAAAATGTGTGACACAGTGATACACTGACATTTGCATTTATTATATAGATTATTATTA
This sequence comes from Acanthosepion pharaonis, assembly GCA_903632075.3. Classification (NCBI taxonomy): domain Eukaryota; kingdom Metazoa; phylum Mollusca; class Cephalopoda; order Sepiida; family Sepiidae; genus Acanthosepion; species Acanthosepion pharaonis. Next base: position 6,090,347 of record CAHIKZ030002722.1, on the reverse strand, counting down.
TTATTATTTCCTTTGATTTCTGTTGTGTACACATTTTCTTCCGGATTCCAACCAGTCATAAGGTCAGAAATGTCTTCATGAGATTTTCCTCGGATCATTTTTGTAAAAAGAATATTATCATTACTATTATTATTATTATTAGTAGTAGTAGTAGTAGTAGTAATGTTGTTTAATCGAGTAATGAGTAAGTTTACCACGAAGACTAAATTAGCAAGCGTCGACATGTTAGGTTTTAATAACGGAATAACAAAATCTCACTTGAATAACAGCAAAAATAAATGTTTGAGAAATATTCAAAATGGAGTATTTTAGAAATTAAATAAGAATATAACAAAGGAAGGATTTGTGTGCTATTTTTAATAATATCTTAAAAGTTCAATTGTCAATTCGAAGTCCGTAAACTGTTTTACTTTTCACGGTTGACTTCAAGCATAAGAAAAAGAGATTTGACAACTATGCTTTATATAATTAATAAATAATATAAAATATATAAATAAGAATATATGTAATGAAATGTCATTCTTTATAAAAAATCAATGGAGATTTTTTTCAACTAAACTGTACATAGATTGTGAAATAAAAATAGGAACATTTCAATTTTTGATCAATGTGCGAGTTAAGAAATTCCGATTGGCTGAAATAGCACTTCATAAGTATTAATGCAGAGTTGTCCATTCTGACTTCCGGTAACAGGATGTCATAATTGGAAGTGTAGATGTAATTATCAACAACAAAGAAAAAAGTATTCCAGTCAGAAATCTCTCCATGACGAAGGCTTCAAGGGCTGAGTATTACAAATCCTAACCGCAGATCCCAAACGTGCCAGATTTATCATAACTCTACTAAAACCTTTCTTCATTTTATTTTTGACCTGACCATTTTAACTGAATGATTTAGAATTCGAATCGTGATAAAGTCAGCGATAAAAAAAAATCGGTTAATATCAGAGAAGAAATCATCTCTTCCACAAAGAAAGAAAAACTGTTCTACGATCAAAGATTTTAAAATTATAACGATATTTTAAAATCATAACGATATTTTAAAATTATAATAATATTTCAAAACTATAACGATATTTCAAAATTATAACAATATTTTAAAATTATAAAGATATTACAATATTTTAATTATAGCGTTATTTTAAAATTATAACGATATCTTAAAATTATAACGATATTTTTAAATTAAAACGATATTTTAAAATTATAACGATATCAATCGTCCAACCTTCCATGGAAATGTTTTTTGACATGAATCAGTATTTCCTGTCTGAATTTCGGGAATATTGAGTTATCATTATCACTATTTATATTCGTCCTCGTTGATATTGTTTTTATCACCTGAGCTTTGACCCTTTGAAATTCTTGACAGTACGACTTATCAAGGTCTTCTTGAATTCTATGTTTGTCCGATTCGAGCACTATTTTACCAAGTAATGTCCTAGACTGATGTTTCCTCCAGTGATTGTGGAAAATCCTTTCCCTTACGAGGATGTGTCCTGCCTTTTCTACTACCCTTTGTACTATCGTGAATCTGATCAATGTCTTCAGATAAGCCTGCTGGAACTACCCTTCGATCTCTCCATCTGTATTGCAATGTCCAGTGGTCCGCCTCCATTGGTATAACACATTGAGTTTGTACCGATTCAATAATTTCTATCTGAATTTCTGGGATGAGTTGATTTAATGTTTGATTTGGGCAACTTGTCATTTTCTTGTGCTTGGCTCACTTTTAATCTTAGTTTATCTGCTTGGGCTTTCAGGGCCTTCAAGGTAACCTCCTCAATTGGAGATATCACGTACAATTATGGGACACGCCTGATGGCTGTGGTGAAGTTCAGACCCTTGTTTAGCACCAATTCCTCAAGAGCACAACTGCTGATACTGATGATTGCTCTTCCTGAACCATGCTCAAACTTTGTTCATTCCTCCATGTGAGTTTCCATATTTGGCAAGCCATGACTCTTTGAAATTCTTGACTTCATGACTTATCTACATCTTGTTTGGTTCTATGTTTGTCTGATTTGAACACTATTTTACTAAGTAATGTCCTGGTTTGTTTGGATATTTAATGTTTCAGCTGATCTTTCTTCCAGTGGTTGCGAAGAATCCTTTCTCTCGCAAGGATGTGTCCTGCTTTTTCCAATACCATTTGTGCTCTCCTGATATCTTTACAGACAAGCCTGGTAGAACTAGCTTTACTTTTCTACATCTGTATAGGAATGTCAGGTGTTTTGACATCTGTGCCATTTTTTGATGGAATTTTGCCTGCTGCTTCTATTGATGTATCACATTGGATCCATAACGATTCAAATAATTTGTTTGAATTACTGGGAGAGGAGTTATCATTATCATTATTTACATGTGGACTATTGTCCTCATTTTTATTGTTGTTGTCACCCGAGCTTTGACCCTTTTGAAATTTTTGACTGCACAACTTATCCATGTCTTGTTGGATTCTATGTTTGTCTGATTCGAAAAACTATTTTACTAAGTAATGCCCTGGTTTGTTCGGATATTTCATGTTTCAGCTGATGTTTTCTCCGGTGTTTGTGGAGAATCATTTCCCTCACAAGTTTGTATCTTGTTCTTTCCAATACTTTTTTGTGATCTCTTAGAACTGACCGATGAATGCTAACCATTTTGTTTGATGTTTGATTTGGGTAGTTTGGCCTTTGCTATTGTTTAGCTCACTTTCTATCTCAGCTCATCTGCTTGGATCAAGACCTCCAAGGTAACCGCCTCATCTGGGGATATCATGTCTAATTATGGGACACGACTGATGTCAGTGGGGAAATTGAGACCTTTGTTTATTACTGATTCCTCAAAAGAACTGAATTGCTAATATTGATGATTGCTTTGACTGAACCATTTTCCAACTCATAGAACTGACTGATGATTGCTAACCTTTTTGTTTGATGTTTGATTTGGGTAGTTTGGCCTTTGCTATTGTTTGGCTCACTTTCTATCTCAGCTCATCTGCTTGGATCAAGACCTTCAAGGTAACCGCCTCATCTGGGGATATCATGTCTAATTATGGGACACGACTGATGTCAGTGGGGAAATTGAGACCTTTGTTTATTACTGATTACTCAAAAGAACTGAATTGCTTATATTGATGATTGCTTTGACTGAACCATTTTCCAACTCTGAGAACTGACCGATGATTGCTAACCTTTTTGTTTGATGTTTGATTTGGGTAGTTTGGTCTTTGCTATTGTTTGGCTCACTTTCTATCTCAGCCCATCTGCTTGGATCAAGACCTTCAAGGTAACCGCCTCATCTGGGGATATCATGTCTAATTATGGGACACGACTGATGGCAGTGGTGAAATTGAGACCTTTGTTTATTACTGATTCCTCAAAAGAACTGAATTGCTAATATTGATGATTGCTTTGACTGAACCATTTTCCAACTCTTAGAACTGACCGATGATTGCTAACCTTTTGTTTGATGTTTGATTTGGGTAGTTTGGCCTTTGCTATTGTTTGGCTCACTTTCTATCTCAGCTCATCTGCTTGGATCAAGACCTTCAAGGTAACCGCCTCATCTGGGGATATCATGTCTAATTATGGGACACGACTGATGACAGTGGGGAAATTGAGACCTTTGTTTATTACTGATTCCTCAAAAGAACTGAATTGCTAATATTGATGATTGCTTTGAAATGAACCATTTCCCAACTCTTAGAACTGACCGATGATTGCTAACCTTTTGTTTGATGTTTGATTTGGGGTAGTTTGGCCTTTGCTATTGTTTGGCTCACTTTCTATCTCAGCTCATCTGCTTGGATCAAGACCTTCAAGGTAACCGCCTCATCTGGGGATATCATGTCTAATTATGGGACACGACTGATGTCAGTGGGGAAATTGAGACCTTTGTTTATTACTGGTTACTCAAAAGAACTGAATTGCTAATATTGATGATTGCTTTGACTGAACCATTTTCCAACTCTTAGAACTGACCGATGATTGCTAACCTTTTTGTTTGATGTTTGATTTGGGTAGTTTGGCCTTTGCTATTGTTTGGCTCACTTTCTATCTCAGCTCATCTGCTTGGATCAAGACCTTCAAGGTAACCGCCTCATCTGGGGATATCATGTCTAATTATGGGACACGACTGATGTCAGTGGGGAAATTGAGACCTTTGTTTATTACTGATTCCTCAAAAGAACTGAATTGCTAATATTGATGATTGCTTTGACTGAACCATTTTCCAACTCTTAGAACTGACCGATGATTGCTAACCTTTTTGTTTGATGTTTGATTTGGGTAGTTTGGCCTTTGCTATTGTTTGGCTCACTTTCTATCTCAGCTCATCTGCTTGGATCAAGACCTTCAAGGTAACCGCCTCATCTGGGGATATCATGTCTAATTATGGGACACGACTGATGGCAGTGGTGAAATTGAGACCTTTGTTTATTACTGATTCCTCAAAAGAACTGAATTGCTAATATTGATGATTGCTTTGACTGAACCATTTTCCAACTCTTAGAACTGACCGATGATTGCTAACCTTTTTTGTTTGATGTTTGATTTGGGTAGTTTGGCCTTTGCTATTGTTTGGCTCACTTTCTATCTCAGCTCATCTGCTTGGATCAAGACCTTCAAGGTAACCGCCTCATCTGGGGATATCATGTCTAATTATGGGACACGACTGATGGCAGTGGTGAAATTGAGACCTTTGTTTATTACTGATTCCTCAAAAAGAACTGAATTGCTAATATTGATGATTGCTTTGACTGAACCATTTTCCAACTCTTAGAACTGACCGATGATTGCTAACCTTTTTGTTTGATGTTTGATTTGGGTAGTTTTGGCCTTTGCTATTGTTTGGCTCACTTTCTATCTCAGCTCATCTGCTTGGATCAAGACCTTCAAGGTAACCGCCTCATCTGGGGATATCATGTCTAATTATGGGACACGACTGATGACAGTGGGGAAATTGAGACCTTTGTTTATTACTGATTCCTCAAAAGAACTGAATTGCTAATATTGATGATTGCTTTGACTGAACCATTTTCCAACTCTTAGAACTGACCGATGATTGCTAACCTTTTGTTTGATGTTTGATTTGGGTAGTTTGGCCTTTGCTATTGTTTGCCTCACTTTCTATCTCAGCTCATCTGCTTGGATCAAGACCTTCAAGGTAACCGCCTCATCTGGGGATATCATGTCTAATTATGGGACACGACTGATGTCAGTGGGGAAATTGAGACCTTTGTTTATTACTGATTCCTCAAAAGAACTGAACTGCTAATATTGATGATTGCTTTGACTGAACCATTTTCCAACTCTTAGAACTGACCGATGATTGCTAACCTTTTTGTTTGATGTTTGATTTGGGTAGTTTGGCCTTTGCTATTGTTTGGCTCACTTTCTATCTCAGCTCATCTGCTTGGATCAAGACCTTCAAGGTAACCGCCTCATCTGGGGATATCATGTCTAATTATGGGACACGACTGATGTCAGTGGGGAAATTGAGACCTTTGTTTATTACTGATTCCTCAAAAGAACTGAATTGCTAATATTGATGATTGCTTTGACTGAACCATTTTCCAACTCTTAGAACTGACCGATGATTGCTAACCTTTTTGTTTGATGTTTGATTTGGGTAGTTTGGCCTTTGCTATTGTTTGGCTCACTTTCTATCTCAGCTCATCTGCTTGGATCAAGACCTTCAAGGTAACCGCCTCATCTGGGGATATCATGTCTAATTATGGGACACGACTGATGTCAGTGGGGAAATTGAGACCTTTGTTTATTACTGATTCCTCAAAAGAACTGAATTGCTAATATTGATGATTGCTTTGACTGAACCATTTTCCAACTCTTAGAACTGACCGATGATTGCTAACCTTTTTTCAAAGAACTGAATTGTTTGATGTTTGATTTGGGTAGTTTGGCCTTTGCTATTGTTTGGCTCACTTTCTATCTCAGCTCATCTGCTTGGATCAAGACCTTCAATGTAACCGCCTCATCTGGGGATATCATGTCTAATTATGGGACACGACTGATGTCAGTGGGGAAATTGAGACCTTTGTTTATTACTGATTCCTCAAAAGAACTGAACTGCTAATATTGATGATTGCTTTGACTGAACCATTTTCCAACTCTTAGAACTGACCGATGATTGCTAACCTTTTTGTTTGATGTTTGATTTGGGTAGTTTGGCCTTTGCTATTGTTTGGCTCACTTTCTATCTCAGCTCATCTGCTTGGATCAAGACCTTCAAGGTAACCGCCTCATCTGGGGATATCATTTTTAATTATGGGACACGACTGATGGCAGTGGGGAAATTGAGACCTTTGTTTATTACTGATTCCTCAAAAGAACTGAATTGCTAATATTGATGATTGCTTTGACTGAACCATTTTCCAACTCTTAGAACTGACCGATGATTGCTAACCTTTTGTTTGATGTTTGATTTGGGTAGTTTGGCCTTTGCTATTGTTTGGCTCACTTTCTATCTCAGCTCATCTGCTTGGATCAAGACCTTCAAGGTAACCGCCTCATCTGGGGATATCATGTCTAATTATGGGACACGACTGATGTCAGTGGTGAAATTGAGACCTTTGTTTATTACTGATTCCTCAAAAGAACTGAATTGCTAATATTGATGATTGCTTTGACTGAACCATTTTCCAACTCTTAGAACTGACCGATGATTGCTAACCTTTTGTTTGATGTTTGATTTGGGTAGTTTGGCCTTTGCTATTGTTTGCCTCACTTTCTATCTCAGCTCATCTGCTTGGATCAAGACCTTCAAGGTAACCGCCTCATCTGGGGATATCATGTCTAATTATGGGACACGACTGATGGCAGTGGTGAAATTGAGACCTTTGTTTATTACTGATTCCTCAAAAGAACTGAATTGCTAATATTGATGATTGCTTTGACTGAACCATTTTCCAACTCTTAGAACTGACCGATGATTGCTAACCTTTTTGTTTGATGTTTGATTTGGGTAGTTTGGCCTTTGCTATTGTTTGGCTCACTTTCTATCTCAGCTCATCTGCTTGGATCAAGACCTTCAAGGTAACCGCCTCATCTGGGGATATCATGTCTAATTATGGGACACGACTGATGGCAGTGGTGAAATTGAGACCTTTGTTTATTACTGATTCCTCAAAAGAACTGAACTGCTAATATTGATGATTGCTTTGACTGAACCATTTTCCAACTCTTAGAACTGACCGATGATTGCTAACCTTTTTTGTTTGATGTTTGATTTGGGTAGTTTGGCCTTTGCTATTGTTTGGCTCACTTTCTATCTCAGCTCATCTGCTTGGATCAAGACCTTCAAGGTAACCGCCCTCATCTGGGGATATCATGTCTAATTATGGGACACGACTGATGTCAGTGGGGAAATTGAGACCTTTGTTTATTACTGATTACTCAAAAGAACTGAATTGCTAATATTGATGATTGCTTTGACTGAACCATTTTCCAACTCTTAGAACTGACCGATGATTGCTAACCTTTTTTGTTTGATGTTTGATTTGGGTAGTTTGGCCTTTGCTATTGTTTGGCTCACTTTCTATCTCAGCTCATCTGCTTGGATCAAGACCTTCAAGGTAACCGCCTCATCTGGGGATATCATGTCTAATTATGGGACACGACTGATGTCAGTGGTGAAATTGAGACCTTTGTTTATTACTGATTCCTCAAAAGAACTGAATTGCTAATATTGATGATTGCTTTGACTGAACCATTTTCCAACTCTTAGAACTGACCGATGATTGCTAACCTTTTTGTTTGATGTTTGATTTGGGTAGTTTGGCCTTTGCTATTGTTTGGCTCACTTTCTATCTCAGCTTATCTGCTTGGATCAAGACCTTCAATGTAACCGCCTCATCTGGGGATATCATGTCTAATTATGGGACACGACTGATGCCAGTGGGGAAATTGAGACCTTTGTTTATTACTGATTCCTCAAAAGAACTGAACTGCTAATATTGATGATTGCTTTGACTGAACCATTTTCCAACTCTTAGAACTGACCGATGATTGCTAACCTTTTTGTTTGATGTTTGATTTGGGTAGTTTGGCCTTTGCTATTGTTTGGCTCACTTTCTATCTCAGCTCATCTGCTTGGATCAAGACCTTCAAGGTAACCGCCTCATCTGGGGATATCATGTCTAATTATGGGACACGACTGATGGCAGTGGTGAAATTGAGACCTTTGTTTATTACTGATTCCTCAAAAGAACTGAACTGCTAATATTGATGATTGCTTTGACTGAACCATTTTCCAACTCTTAGAACTGACCGATGATTGCTAACCTTTTTGTTTGATGTTTGATTTGGGTAGTTTGGCCTTTGCTATTGTTTGGCTCACTTTCTATCTCAGCTCATCTGCTTGGATCAAGACCTTCAATGTAACCGCCTCATCTGGGGATATCATGTCTAATTATGGGACACGACTGATGCCAGTGGGGAAATTGAGACCTTTGTTTATTACTGATTCCTCAAAAGAACTGAACTGCTAATATTGATGATTGCTTTGACTGAACCATTTTCCAACTCTTAGAACTGACCGATGATTGCTAACCTTTTGTTTGATGTTTGATTTGGGTAGTTTGGCCTTTGCTATTGTTTGGCCTACTTTCTATCTCAGCTCATCTGCTTGGATCAAGACCTTCAAGGTAACCGCCTCATCTGGGGATATCATTTTAATTATGGGACACGACTGATGGCAGTGGGGAAATTGAGACCTTTGTTTATTACTGATTCCTCAAAAGAACTGAACTGCTAATATTGATGATTGCTTTGACTGAACCATTTTCCAACTCTCTTCTTTCATCCACGCGAGTTGCTATATTTGGTGACCCTTGACCCTTTGAAATTCTTGACTGTACAAAATATCCTGATCTTGTTTGATTCTGTATTTGTCTACTTCAAGAAATATTTTGCTAAGTAATATCCTGGACTGTTCGAATATTTCTTGTTTCAACTGATGTTTCATCCGGTAGCAATGGATACTCCTTTCCCTTACGAGGGCCTGTTTGGCTCTTTCTATTACCCTTGTACACTCCTGGAACTGACCGATGTCTTGACTGATAAGCCCGGTGGAACTAGCTTTAGGTCTCCAACAAAAATTGGCACAGATATCAAACCAACTGACGTTTCTATACAGATGTATAGAAACCTAAAGCTAGTTCCACCAGGCTTATCAGACAATACATCGGACAGTTCCAGGAGTGTACAAAGTTAATAGAAAGAGCCAAACAGGCCCTCGTAAGGGAAAGGAGGTTGTCAAAACCCCCCCAATTGAGGTGGTCAAAACCCATCAAAAGTTGGCACAGATATTAAACCAACTGATATTTCTATACAGGACCGAAAGCTACCTCCACCAGGCTTATCAGTCATGACATCAGTCTAGGAGTGCACAAAGGATAGTAGATAGAGACGGACACTCCTTTGTGAAGAAAAGGATTCTACACAACCGGCTGAGGAAACATCAACTGAAACATGAAAATATCCGAACAGATCAGGACATTACTTAGTAAAATAATGCTTGAAGTAGACAAATACAGAATCCAATGACCCTGTCGGCTGGAGCTGTAGAATACGCCGACTGCACCTCTGCAGAGTGATAAGAATCCCCCCATCCAATGAGGCCACCTGTTGGCTGTGGATGGCGATCCGTAAGGCGCTAGGACGGAATCCTGGTGGTTGAGCAGTCATTGATCCGGCGACAGAGTGGACAATGGCTTGCAACACACCACTTTGGCCCCTTACTTGGTCAGATGGGCAGTTAGATAGACCTGATCGGCTGGTACCATCATACCCAAGCACATGTATCTTTCTTTTCTCCCGAACGTACTATTCAATCTGCTCTTTCGGAACAACCTCCCAACCTTTTATCTTATATGTGTTAGAAGGCGGGGGCTGAGGGTCAATTGTGTTAAGAGGAAAAGACTTTTTGACCCTGTTAGATTGTTGTGTAATAAAAACCAGAATTTAGCAGAGTCCCAGAATCTTGCTCTTGATATGAGTATAGTGGTATTGTATCCCCGTCTCAGTCAAGGCGAATGGGTTTCCCCCTTGGTTCATTCCCGACACAAGTTGGACTCCGTGGAGGGTGGTAGAGCGTAAGAACAATGAAATATATATATACTTATTATGGCTTCTTCCTTCAAAAATCCCAAAAGATATTTATCAGATTCCGACTCGGAGATTATTCAAGATTCATTATTATTGAATCATTAGAGGAAATCAAATTGAATAAGTTATCACCTTTCCCGATAGAGAAAATCATATCAAGTAGGTCGAATGCAAAAAACATTAAAAAAATCTTTGAAATGGTAACTTGCTAGTGGAAGTTGAAACAAAAAAAAACATACGGAAAATTTATTCAAAATGGATAAATTTCACATTAAATGTAGAGCGTATCCACATGAAAAATTAAACACTTCAAAAGGTGTTATAAGAAACCGTGAACTTTCGTTAGCAACACAAGAAGAAATTGAAAGGACATTAAGAAAAAACAGGGTGTAAAGGAATATAAAGAGAATATCTATTCGAAGAAACAAGGATATTATAGAGACCCATACATATATACTAACGTTTGAAAAATCAGTAATACCAAAAGAAATCAGAAGTGGCTATACTATAGAAAAAGTTGAGCAATTTATACCAGCTCCCCTGCGGTGGTTCAAATGTCAAAAAATTTGGACACCACAAAGACATTTGCAGAGGACGCCAAGTGTGTGAGAAGTGTGGTGAATGTGATCCAAATCACACAGAGAATGAATGCAGTAATATGAAATGTGTTGTCACGAACACCCTGCCTTTTCAAGGACCTATGATATATACAATAGAGAAAAGGAAATAATGTATGTAAAGCACACGAAAAATATACCTTTCCTAAAAAAAGAAAAATTGTTGAAAGCTATATGGGAACAAAAACCTATGCAAAAGGTAAATCAAATACCCCAGGACATCATTCCAATAGATAAGTATAAAAAAACTTATAGAAAGATTAATAAATTTTAATACAAATGAATGGCCAACATTCCAAGAAAATAATGTATCCAATACAAATAAATCAAACAGTCTTGTACGAAAACAAAATTAAATAATGATACCAATGTAGAAATGGCCATAGAAAATTATTTTATTAGTATTCATTTCTTTTACCGACTCCTTTAATGACTCTGATATTGGACTAAATACTCAATAATTTCCTTCGTTGGTCGGGTACTTTCTAATTTCATCTTTTCTCTAATATTAAAAAAAAAAACTCACACCTCTTTGGGTCAAGTCGCTGGACCCAACCAACGCTTTTATCTACTGGGCCATGTATCCTCAAGGACATCAGTGTATGAATTTTGGGGACTTATACATTAAGTTTTTATTAAGTGTTGTGGGTTCCATACCTGGCTACGGCAGTGGTGAACAAAAAATTTTGGAGAGTTGAATTAAAGGGAGATAAATAAGATATCTGGAAGAGACATGGCACATGGAACTAGAACAATCTACCCCGGTGGACGAAAATAAAGTGTTCAGTTCGAAATTCCAATCACCTGAAGAGGACCGGAGCGTAAAACGGCCGAAACGTCGTGAACATGACAATAAAGATGAGGATAACAGTTCAAACAATGTAAATTATTACAATATCTCATCTCAGAAATATAGACAGATATTAAAAAAAGAAATTGAAAATAGAAGAAAAAATAGCTGCCTGGATAATGTATTACGCAAATAAAAGTAGCCTTTATTTTTGCCGTGGGAAATCTTTTTGAGATCCCACCGCAAATTTATCACTGATTATTCCGATATTTTAAAACAGCGATTACAAATATAGATTTTAAGTGTGATTATGTCATAAATAATAAATAACTATGCTCCATCTTGGAAAATAGGTCGTGTTAGAGGATGGAGTTTTCATCAACCAACTAATTAAATTTGGGTGAATATTGATTAGAATAACTTCCGATCGAAAATTAGAGAAAATCAATATTATCTTCTTTTTATCATCACTTCACCCCAAGCAAGGGGATAATGCCACTAGGAAGTAAGGGGTTACTCAGAATGGAAGAGACTTTAGTGGGGAGAACGGAAAATGAAAGAATATATTTCAGGAAGACAGAAGATGACAATTGGTGTTTCATTTAAATGTTTGAAAATTGGAAATCGGAAGGAGAGAAGTGCGAGGAAAGAAAGTATTAGAATCATACTTATTATAAAACCCAGGTTGTGTGTGTGTGTGTGTGTCTGTACAATTATATATTGGCTCGGATTTCCTACATTTTTCAACCGATTTCAACAAAACTTCACAGGACTACGTAAAATTAACTTGCGGTGGTTCTGACAGCACCAAAAATGGGAAAAACACAATTGTTTTTGCACGAAATCAATTTGAAAACACGATTAAGAGGCATCGCAATCGCGAGAATGAAAAGGGGGACAACTCATATCGAGTTATACTTATTAAAAAACCAGGTTGTGTGTGTGTGTGTGTGTGTGTGTGTGTGTGTGTGTGTGTGTGTGTGTGTTCGTTTATATATGGGATCGGATTTCCTACATTTTTCAACCGATTTCAACAAGACTTCACTTTTTTTTGGCAGGTAGTGTTTCTTATTGTCTTGCACACTTTTTTCTTTATTTTTACATTCAGAATGCTTTAAGAATTCCATTTACAAGACAATTGTTTATAATAAAATTCTATTCAATCGGTAGACTCATAACGATTGAAAACAATGTTTTTGTTTGAGTTTTCGGTTTGACCAATTCGTAAAAAAAAAAAAAACTAATTAAGACATGCGTGTCCGTCAACCTTAAACAATAATCTTTGTCAATTTTATTTTTCAGTCTTTATGATGGTCGGTACTTGATCTATCTCTTACTGTTACATCCCCGGGCAACGCCGGGCTCTACTGCTAGTAGTACATACGGTTACAGCTAGTCAGTTCAACCGTAAACTGGTGAGACTTTGTTATCAATTTAGTAGCACGTTTAAATTCATGTAGTCGAAACAGCAATGAGGAAGGCTCATAAGAACAATTGCTATGAACATATTTGTAGAAAAGACAAAGGGAAGCCATTTCACGTCGGTGAGAAAGTGACTGAAGACAAGAATAATTAAATAATGATAGAAAAGCAATATAATAAGGAAACCAACAGAAGCCAAATCCAGAATTCAGAATACGTTTAAGATGGCGGACAGAGATATCTCTTAATATCTTTTGAATTTCCTTTTTGGTTCTTTCCTTATATTATTTAATCCCTCTTCTTTCTGTCATATTTCTTCGACTTCTTTTTACTGTCTTTTTTTAATATCTGTGAAAAGTAATGCCTGTTACAGAATTGTTCTTCTTCTCCAACAGAACCTGTCCGGTTCCCCTTCGATATATACTGCGTGTATCAAATTGCAATGTCTTAGATATATGAGAAAAGAGATCTCTCTTTTCTCATACATCTAAGACATTGCAACTTTCTCTTTCTGTTTCTAAGTGTCCTTTCCGCTGCCATTTTCTTAAGCACGTAATCCATGGTTCATCCTGGGTATGAGGATAGACTACATCCGGATGCAAGGCCTCTGATCGGGAGATTGGAGGTTTTGAGGAGCGTGCAACCACCTCTTAAAAGTCGTTTTCCCAGATTCACACTGACCCAGGGTGGTAGCACCTGTTAGGAACCCAGCTATGGACAAATAGTGAACTCCCGCAAACAAAACACTATAAAAGTATAATAAACACATTTTTATAGTAAAAATACCAGTAATGCACTTTTATATATAAAAGAATTATGAACAATACTTATTTATAGTGTAATTACCAAAATGAAAGAACACTTTCATGACATCAGTCCTTATATCCTACAATTTCATAAATTCAACAAAATATAACTTCATTAAAACTATAACATAAAATACACATATCACCGCCTCTAGTAATTATGTGCACATAAACATGTATGTGCACACAAGCTGAGTATCATCTACCATGTATTCAATTGTGAAAGCAGAATAACATTGTTGTAACCTAGGGAAGGGCACTGAATAGAATAATCAAATGAAGGTTGGTAATGAACGATAATACTAAGGGCAAGAACAACATATATAAGATTCGCCAGTAGTGCGTAGAAGTAGTAAACTGCTAGAAGTGAGTCAAGTGAATTCCACAATAAATCTCCAACTGCAGGACATCTACCAACCGCTCCACATGGTCAGATATGGCACAAAGCTGTATTTAACAGGGGTATCTGAGGCCATAGGCTTGGCCAAAAATTCCCGGTAGACCCCGTATAAAGCTGGGTCAGATAACTGTTTTCTGAGACGAGACTCTGCCCTTCGACATAGCCTCATCTGGGGATTCTCTCTACCCGGAGGCAGAGAGTTAGACCAGCACAGCTGGAGACGAATCTCCGACTGCAGACTAACATACAGTATTTACTACTTGTACTTACTTGTCTTTACTATTTGTATTTATGTGAATGGGGACATGCCCAGTATAGTCTGTAGGTAAGCTACAACAAACATATACCATATTCTTATTACTTCATAGCCCCCACCACCACCACCACGACTAAATTAAATTTTGGCATTAAATGAAACATAAGGAGTTGATATATCATTAAACAAATCAATCAATCAAAATCCATCCAGGGTATTCACATCATCCTTCTGTACAACAGTATTTCTGCTGCTTCCATTTTTTTCTACATCTGTGAGGAGGTTGTCCAGCATTTACTGTCATGGAAGAGGACTTATATTGCGTAAGAGTTCAGAATTAAATTTTTCCATTTCTTAATAATTTTTTAGACTTTGGAATGCATTTTTAGCTATTACAATACACGTTTCCATCGTCAGTTAAATCACTTCCCTGATATTTAAACTTCTGTATTTGTTTGATCTTGATACCTCCAATAAATAGTTTGCATTTGGGGCTTTACCTCTTGCCAACAAACATATATTCTGATGAATAGTCCTTTCTTCTCACTTTCCTTTACAATTTTGTTGAGGGGATCCTGTAGTTTTTCTTCACAACTTCAATAAAGACAGCAGTTTTACTTTTCTATGTTTGAGAGCATGTGTAAAGTATTGCATGTAAGGGACATTACATTGTACTTTAGATTAAACAACAAACATATATTCTGATGAATAGTCCTTTCTTCTCACTTTCCTTTACAATTTTGTTGAGGAGATCCTGTAGTTTTTCTTCACAACTTCAATAAAGACAGCAGTTTTACTTTTCTATGTTTGAGAGCATGTATAAAGTATTGCATGTAAGGGACATTACATTATACTTTATGTTAAACTTGGACAAATCATCCTCTGACAATAATGAATCATTAAGAAATCTAGATTTTTCAGCCACTTATTACAATCATTAGGTAAAAAAATGGATTGAAGCAGGCTCTGAGGTTTTTGGTTGTTAATCCCTATAGTATCAAGATTATTAAACCACTTACATGAATCATTAAGTAAAAATACATTCATCAAGAAAGTCTCTATGATTTACTTTAGATTATAAAGTCTTTGAATCAGAAGAATATCTAGATTGTTAAAACTGTTACATGAATCATCCAGTAAAAATACATATCAGTCATGTGCCATGTGTGATACACACGTAGGCGATCATGTATCTTTTGATATATGACTGACGAGGCAGATTTTTTCCTGCAGTAGGTTGCCATTTCTTTCTGCAGTAGACCAGTTGCCATCCAAGGCTATAGAACCTGGTCTGTCCTTCTATTTATTCATAGCTGAGGGAGAAGAGAATTCATACCTTTCCCAAGGGTATTATCACATAAGTAAATGTAATGGATTTGACTGGAATTTGAACTCTGCTCTCCAATTCCTCAATCCAAGCCACTATCCATTACTCCACCGTGCCTCCCCTAAAAATACATATATCAAAGACAAATCTAGATATCTAGACTGTTAAGCCATTTATGTGAATCATTCTGTAAAATTACATGGATCAAGTCAAGCTCTGTGATTTGTTGCTAGATATGAATTGAAATAGACACTGTGGTTTGTTGCTGATTATAATGAATGAAAATCTATAGAATATCTAGACAGTTAAGCCATTTATGTGAATCATTGGTTAAAAGTATCTGGCTTGCTGTGATTTGTTACAGAATAATTGTAATTAAACAAATTGAATCATTGGGTAAAAATACATGAATCAAGTCAGGCTTTGTAATTTGCTTTCAATTATAATGTCTTAATCACAAGGTTATGTTAAAACCATTACATAATTCAACAGGTAAAAATATATATATCAAAGCAGAAACAGTTATTTGTCTTCTATTACAATGTCTTAATATTTAATGATGAATCCACTTTAGGTTACAAGTATCTTTTTTTGATTTTCTTTACATTATAATGTCTTAGCATCACAAGATTATGTTAAAACCATTATATAATTCATCAGGTAAAAATACATGTATCAAAGCAGAATTGGTGATCTGTCTTCTATTACAATGTTTTAGAATGACAATAATATCTAGAATGTTAAACCATTAATTAAGTCAAATATATGGAACAAGTCGGGTTTTGTGATTTGTTGCTGATTACGGCATGTAAGAATGATGAGGATATCTAGATTGTTAAACCAATTAAATGAATCATTAGATAAAAATACATGAATTGAGGAATGCTGTGATCTGTTATTGATAACAATATGTAAGAATCCCTAGGATATCTAGATTGTTAAGCTGCTTATATGAATCACTAAGTAAAAATATATTGTTCAAGGCAGGCTCTGTGATTTGTTGCTGATTACAATATATAAGAATTCTTAACTAGATTGTTAAACCATTTATGTGAATCATTACTTAAATACAAATACATCAAAGTTGGCTCTAAGATTTTCTTTGATTGTAATTTTGTTAAGCTCCATTCAATTTAGTTAATGTCTTAATCATTACAACATGTAAGAATTATAGGATTTTAAAATCCACCATTACATAATGGATCAAATCAGTTAAAGATTATATATATATCAAAGTTAAAATATATATATCAAAGCAGAAACAGTTATTTGTCTTCTATTACAATGTCTTAATATTACAATGATGTAGAGAATGTTAAACCACTTATAAGAAATATTAGGTAAAAATATATGGAACAAGTCAGGCTTTTTGATTTGCTTTAGATTTAATGTCTTAGCATCACAAAGTTAACCAGCATGTTTAAACCATTACATAATTCATCACATAAAAATACATATAATCAAAGCAGAATATGTCTTCCATTAAAATACCTTAGAATCACTATACCTAGATTGTTAAGCCATTTGTATGAATCATTAGGTAAAAATACATGAGACAAGTCAGGCTTTGTGATATTTTTGCTGATTACAATATATAAGGAATACTAGGGTATCTAGATATTTTAAGGCACTTATATAGATCACTGGGTAAGACAAATGGATTGAGACAGACTATGATTTATTGTTGATTATAATGATTGCGAATAAATAGGATATTGAGATAGTCAAGCCACTTATATGAAACATTGGTTAAATCAAATGGTTTGAAGTGAACATTGACTAGATTGCTAAACAATTTACATGAATCATTAGGTAAAAATACATTCATCAAGTAATTCTCTATGATTTACTTTAGATAATAAAGTCTTTGAATCAGAAGGATATCTAGATTGTTAAAACTGTTATATGAAATAATGTGGTAAAAATAAATATATCAAAGCTGAATCTAGATATCTCAAGTGTTAACATACTTATATGAATCATTAGGTAAAAACAAATGGCATGTATCAGGCACTGGGCTTTGTCATGGATTATAATTAGTGAGTATCCCTAGGATATCTAGATTGTTAAGCTGCTCTTATGAATCATTAGGTAAAAGTGCATGAATCAAGGCATTCACTGTGACCTGTTGATGATTATAGTGGGTGAGAATCTATAAGATTTAAAGATTGTTGAGCTGCTCATATGAAATATTACGTAAAAATACATGGATCAAGTCATGCAATGTGATCTGTTGTTGATTATAATGGGTGTGAATCCCTAGGATATTTAGATTGTTAGGTTGCTTATATGAATCATGAGATAAAATACATGGATAAGGGAGATTCTGTGATCAGTTATTGATTCTAATAGCTGAAAATGCCTGGGATGTATAGATTGGGAAGCAGATATATAAATCAATATGAAAAAATACAGGGATCAAGGCAAGCAGCATGATCTGTTTTCGATTATAATGTGTGCGAATCCTTAGGATATCAAGATTGTTAATTTACCTATATGAATCATTGGGTAAAAATACATGGATCAAGTCTAGCTCTTTGATATGTTGTTGATTATAATGTGTGGAAATCCATAAGATATCTAGACTGTTAAGTTACTTATATGAATCATTGGTTAAAAATACATAGATCAAAGCATGCTCTTTGATCTGTTTTTCATTATAATGGGAGGAAATCCTTAGGATAACTAGATTGTTAAGTTACTTATATGAATCATTGTGTAAAGATACATGGATCAAGGCTGGCTCTCTGATATGTTTTTGCTTATAATGTGTGCGAATCCTTAGGATATCTAGATTGTGAAGTTAATTATATGAATCATTGTGTAAAAATACATAGAATAAGGCATGCTCTGTGATCTGTTGTTGATTATAATATGTGCAAATCCTTAGGATATGTAGATTGTTAAGTTATTTATATCAATCATTGCATAAAGATATGTGGATCAAACCATGCTCTGTGATCTGTTGTCAATTATAATGTGTGTGAATCCTTAGGATATCTAAATTGTTAAGTTACTTATATGAATCATTGGTTAAAATTACATAGATCAAGGCATACTCTGTCATCTGCTGTTAATTATAATGTGTGTGAATCCTTAGGATATCTAAATACTTAAGTTACTTATATGAATTATTGGGTAAAAATACATAGATAAGGGCATGCTCTGTGATCAATTTTTGATTATAATGTGTCCAAATCCTTAGCATATCTAGATTGTTAATTTACTTTTATGAATCATTCAGCAAAAATACATGGATCCTGGCATACTCTGTGATCTGTTGTTGATTATAATGTGTGCAAATCTTTATGATATCTAGTTTGTTAAGTTATTTATGTGAATAATTGGGTAAAAATACATGTATCAAGGCATGATCTGTGATCTCTTTTTGATGATAATGTGTGCGATTTCTTAGGATATCTAGATAGTTAAGTTACTTATGAATCATTGGATGAAGGCATGCTCTGTGATCTGTTGTTGATTATAATGTGTGCAAATCCTCAGGATATTTAGATTGTTAATTTATGTATATGAATCATTGAGTAAAAATACATGGATCAAGGTATGCTCTGTGATTGGTTGATTGTTATAATGTGTGCAAATCCTTAGGATATCTAGATTGTTAAGTTAATTATATGAATCATTGCGTAAAAATACATGGATCAAGGCATGATCTGTAATCTGTTTTTGATTTTAATGGTTCCAAATCCTTAGGATATCTAGATTGTTAAGTTACTTATTATTACTTATTATGTTACTGTTATTGATTATAATATATATGAACTCAAATGGATATCTAGATTGATAAGCCACATGCATGAATCAATAGGTAAACAAATGTATCAAAACAGGCTCACTGGTTTATCATTATTATAATGGTTGAGTATCACTAGGTTATCTTGAATGATAAGCCATTTATGTTAATCATTATGTAAAAATATATGTCTCAAGGCAAGCTCCATCTTTTGTCAATATGTAACAATGACTAGGATATTTAGATTATTAAGCCACTTACATAAATCATAAATGCATCCAGTCAGATCTGTTGTTGATTATAATAGGTGCGAATCCTTAGGATACCTAGATTGTATATGAGTCATTGGGTAAAAATACTTGGATTAAAGCATGCTCTGTGATGTGTTATTGATAATAATGTGTGTAAATCCTTAGGATACCTAGATTGTTAAGTTAATTTTATGAATCACTGGGTAAAAATACATGGATCAAGGCATGCTCTGTGATCTGTTTTTGATTATAATGTGAATCCTTAGGATACCTAGATTGTTAAGTTAATTTTATGAATCACTGGGTAAAAATACATGGATCAAGGCATGCTCTGTGATCTGTTTTTGATTATAATGTGTATGAATCCTTAGGATATCTAGATTGTTAAGTTAATTTTATGAATCACTGGGTAAAAATACATGGATCAAGGCATGCTCTGTGATCTGTTTTTGATTATAATGTGTACGAATCCTTAGGATATCTAGATTGTTGTTAATTTTATGAATCACTGGGTAAAAATACATGGATCAAGGCATGCTCTGTGATCTGTTTTTGATTATAATGTGTACGAATCCTTAGGATATCTAGATTGTTAAGTTAATTTTATGAATCACTGGGTAAAAATACATGGATCAAGGCATGCTCTGTGATCTGTTTTTGATTATAATGTGTACGAATCCTTAGGATATCTAGATTGTTAAGTTAATTTTATGAATCACTGGGTAAAAATTCATGGATCAAGGCATGCTCTGTTATAATGATCTGTTTTGATTATAATGTGGGTAAAAATATACGAATCTCTGTAGGATATCTAGATTCTAGATTGTTAAGTTAATTTTATGAATCACTGGGTAAAAATTCATGGATCAAGGCATGCTCTGTGATCTGTTTTTGATTATAATGTGTACGAATCCTTAGGATATCTAGATTGTTGAAACATTTATGTGAATCATAATTTAAAAATACATGGATCTATGCTGCTTTCTGCTGATTACAGAAATATTACAAAATTTGATTTGACCTATTTATAGACTAACTCATATTAGAACATGTGCGGAAGGTGTGGTTTTATGTGCCATCGCATATCAGTGTGTGGGGATACAAAAGGCGATTATCTCCATTTGCTCAATATGAAGTTATGTGGATCACATGGTGTTCGTGTAGTGATGTCACTTTATAAGGTGACGAAATTGGTCAGTCAGCTTCCAGGAGTCACACTGAGCAGTTGCTACTTTAGCCCAGGATCCTCAAGCCAACCTTAAACTAAATCTGCCTTCCCTCAGTCATGTTGTACCACCAACATGCCTATGGCGCCATTTTGCAATGGAAATATATCATCACCAGATATAGAAAATATCTCCTCTCGCAGTCCTCATATTGGGAAAAATCCAGGACTCGCAATTTCCCGTTTTAGGAATATGTCCACACTAGCAACACAGTAAATGAATCCGGATCTATCGAATAGTGGAATCCTAAAATGGGCATCTCCAGAAACACAGAAGAATATCCGTTAGCTCCAGTTTCTGTTGAGAATCATTATGCGTCAGACACATTTTTCGTCCTCATTTTAATCTACTTGTTGTTGCATACATGTTATAGTTTCTCTGCGTGAGATACATGTAAGTATGTATATATGATCTTGTGTACAGTTTAGCGGCATAAAACCCTTCTTAAGAACAAAACATGTTTGTCATACTCTTTCTAGCTATTCTGTTCCTTCCATAAAATACTGTGCTATTATATTATGGATAAAATCATGACAATAATGGGGAAACTACAGACAGGGAGAATATTTATTTTATCGCTCACCCATTATCTGGTGACTTAACTAACATGACGTGACAATATATTATTAATAGCTATTAATGATTTGTTAATTACGAGCTTGACTTTTATGTTTGAGTTTGTTTTGTATGTTTGAGATGATATGGTAAAGATGACTCTCACGGTTTTATATATTTGGCCAGGTGCACAATTTCAGCACTTGTCAGAGGCCCTGTTTTCTGTAGATACATTCGTGTCTAGGTTTTGGGATTCAAGAAAACGAGAGCGATGAAAATCAAAGTCACCCTCATAGCAGAGCAAAGAGAAAGCGACATTTATTCTAACTGGTCCATTGCTACTTTTCCTACAAGACAGGGCAGCTCTCCAACAACTTCCGCTAAAGCAAGAGCTTGCTTTTAGCGGTAAAAGCATTTTACGACCTTTCTTTTTTACGCTTCGAAAATGTCAGTCGAGTAACTGTCATAAATTCTCCTTATGGCATTCTCCTAACGCGTTGTAAAACAAGACACTGTGAAGCCACACACAAAGTTCGTAATATTACAATTGCAGACAATACATTTATTCCTCGTTTCTTAACCCAACATATGGGAACATAAACATGTATAAAAATTTAAAAGAAACTATTAACCTTTAATAAATAAACTAATTAAATAAACAGAAATAAATGAATAAAAATAATACATGGATAATTGCATTAAAATCAACATTATAAAAATTGGCAAACATGGATAAACGAGCCTGTAATAAGACGGTGTATTGTTTTAAAATCGATGATTAGAATTATAATAAAACCTAAAGATATGAAAATAAATTTATACATTATTTTTGTTCCTGAGAATTTACAGCAAAAACAATAAGCACTGTTTATTTATTAGATTGTTTATTTACACTACTTGTTTAAAGTTTATTATATTACTTTGGAATGGGTGGCAAGACATCGGCTAATTGCCAATAGATTCAAACTTTATAAAATGGTAAATAATAATGATATCCTTATAGTTGGTTCACATATTTTAATAATTTAATAAATGTTTATAAATTTATGAATAAAAAATTGTTTTCATATTTATTTCTTTATAAATCTATTGTAAATTCTCAAGAACCAAAAATATATAAATTCACTTTAATCATATGTTAAGGTTTTATTCCAATTTTAATTTAACTTAATTTTATTCCATCGCTTTGTAAAACAATAAACATTGCCGAAGAGTAAACCGAAACGTAGTTTTAAAAATCGTCCTTTTGAAACTCAGTTTTATTACGGGCACGTTTACCCATGCTTGTCAAAGAAAAAGAATTATAAGAAAGGTGAATATAAGATTATTAAAAATAATACGATACACTAAATGGGTTTATTGTTTATTTCTCTTGAAGGAGACTATAAAAAAGTTATATGAAATAATTTAGATTAAATAAATGATTAATAAAAAAGTGTAGATAAAAAAAATTAATGACTATTATTACAGTCTAGGTTTGTCTTTTATGCTTGCTTTTAGGCGAAATGCTTTAAGAAATAAAAGGAAGCCAGTCGATTAATAAAAATAAATTTGAAGTGAAACATTTGTTCAATAAATTTTCTGAAAATATAATAGCTCGTAAAGAACCGTCTAAAATAATTCGGCCATGGCGATCGGTTTGTGATTTCTTTTTCAAATTTGCAAAAGAAAATATACACATTTGTATTTTTTGACAAATCACGAGGGTTGGTTCCACCCGCGTAAATTTGAAATCCGTCAAAAGTATATTTGTAGGCAAATAGCATTTGATAATTTGAAAAATGCTCTTGCAAAAAAAAAAGAACCATTATGAAGATTTTGCCCTTCAAAAGAATGTTAGATTAACTACAGATGCTAGTAAAAATTCCATATCGACACTCTTATCCCAGGAAGGTATCTTTCTTCTATAGCCTTACCGTTATGTATCTTTCTAAAGCATTACGTCGTGTGTCTTTCTAGAGCATTACAGTCGGTCGAATCTAATTACTCAAATATATAAAAAGAGGCCATAGCTATAGTTTGGAGCACTAGTAAGTCTAGCAAATTTTTACTGGGCAGAAAATGCTTTTTGAAGTTTGACCAAAAGACCCTAGAATTAATTTTTAACCCGAGGATGTAATTATTAAGAGTTACATCTTCCAGAATATTAACCATACCATAAAGCTAATGGCTTTTTGATTTTGATATCGGATATATAAAAGGAAATTCTATGCAGATGCATTATCCAGATTACATTTTAAATGGTGACAAAATAGACAGCATATTGGAAAATATGGAAGATTTATTTTGGCACTGGGTGGAAACTGACGTTCTATCGTTAAATCGACTTGTCTTAGAAATATTACAGGATCCAATATTAAGTAAAATTGTATCTAGAATAAAAACTAATAAATGAAATAATTGTTTAAAGCTGAAAGGTCATACGAAGAAATTAGACACAAGGAAAGTAAAGTTGGTTCTCTGTGTCGCGTTAGAGGTTTTTTTATCGTCTGAGTGCATCCTTCAAATCTACAAATCTACCATTCGTCCTTGCATTGAATACTATTGCCATATATGGTTTGGTGCCTCCGCTGTTCATCACGAGGCCCTAGACGAAATCCAGAGACGGATATGCAATGTGATAGGTCCTGATATGGCATCTCATCTACAGTCACTTTCCCACAGACGTGATGTGACTTGCCTCTGTCTTTTCTACAAACATTTTCATGGTAACTGACTCGCTATTTTCACTGCTACCCCATCTGCATGAATTTAAGCATGCTACTAGCTTGGCATCTCGGTCCTACTCTTTCACTGGTTAATATTCTGGAAGATGTAACTTTTAATAATTACGTCCTCGGGTTAAAAACTAGTTCTAAGGTCTTCTGGTCAACTTCAAAAAGCATTTTCTGCCAAATAAAAATTGGCTAGACTTACTAGTGCTCCAAACTATAGCTATGGCCTCTTTTTATATATTTGAGTAATTAGATTCGACCGACTGTAATGCTCTAGAAAGACACATAACGTAATGCTTTAGAAAGACACATGACGCAATGCTTTAGAAAGACACATAACATAATGCTCTAGAAAGACACATGACGTAATGGTTTAGAAAGACACATAACGTAATGCTCTAGAAAGGCACATGACGTAATGCTTTAGAAAGACACATAACGTAATGCTTTAGAAAGACACATGACGTAATGTTCTAGAAAGACACATAACGTAATGCTTTAGAAAGACACATAACGTAATGCTTTAGAAAGACACATGACGTAATGCTTTAGAAAGACACATAACGTAATGCTTTAGAAAGACACATGACGTAATGCTTTAGAAAGACACATAACGTAATGTTCTAGAAAGACACATGACGTAATGCTTTAGAAAGACACATAACGTAATGTTCTAGAAAGACACATGACGTAATGCTTTAGAAAGATACAAAACGGTAATGCTATAAAAGAAAGATACCTTCCTGGGATAAGAGTTCCGTTGTGGATTTTTCACTAGCATCCGTAGTTAATGTAACATCGTTTTGAAGGGCAAAATCTTCATAATGGTTCCTTTTTGCAAGAGCATTTTTCAAATTATCAAATGCTATTTGTTGCATATTAGCCCACTTAAGTTCATTGCTCTTTTTATACATCTTGGCACTTGCATCAATTAATTCTGAATATGTGGGTAAGAAGTTACTATAAAAATTCGCTAAACCCAAAAAGGATTCTAATTCTTTTTACTGGTAGGAGGAGAGAATCCCTAATATTTTCTTTTTGTGTCTGGTGAAAATCTGTCATTTGAAATTTGATACCCAAGATATACTTTTAACATTTAACTACACATTTATCTTCGTTAATAGACATTCCAGATATCCTTAGTCTATTTAATACTTCGTTGTTTTTTTTGTTTCAACTCTTCTTCATTGGTTGCAGCCAAACATCTTGATATATTATCATATTTTTTATGTCCCTCTTAGAACATATTCTCTTGCTGTCTGAAAATATGGTACTTACTACTTTCAACCCACAAGGCATACGAATCCATTAAAGCAGTCCAATTGGGGGGGTAATAGTGGGATAGTGGGAATTTCTTTAAATTCATCATCAATTTGAATTTCATAGTATATAGTTTTCAAATCAATTTTCCAAAATCATTTCATTCTTGCTAACGAATGTAATATATTTTCAATGCCTGGGATAAGAATCCGAACAAATCTTTTGCTTTACGGCTACGTTATACTCACCACATATTCTAAGATCGCCATTTGGCTTTCTGAGAACTATTATAGGTGATGCCCATTTACTTCCATCTGGGGGAATATGTTCCAAAATACATTGTTCTACCATTTTATATAGTTTTGCAACTACTAGGAGGTAATAAGTTATTTGGAGGTCTGCTAGATTCCAAATATAGGGAAGTTACAATTTTTTTCAATTTTAATACTTGCCTTATAATCTTTTAACATTCGATTTTCTGGACAGAATTCATATAATGAATTAGACAAGTGCTTTTAACCTTAAGCACATTTTTTCCTATTAAAGCATGGCTTTTATTATAGTCCACAACTACAATCGTAACAATTTCCTCGAGGTTAGCATCACCCATGTTTAAAAACCATGCTAAAACTGTGTTCTCTCAGATTATTAAGAGAGTGAAGTTTCATTTTTGAGGCGTTAAAATTAAGAAGCCATTCCTTGCCGCATTTAACAACAGATTGTAGGTCATTTTTAGATTGGCTGCCAATTTGACAGGTGTAAATAGTTGTGTCATCAGCATAGATACCGATTTGAGAACTGATGGCATCAGGAAGGTCATTTATGAACATTAGAAACAACATCGGCCCAATGATAGCCAGGGGAACACCTGCATTAACGCGAAAAGCTAGAGTGGCTTTAATTTCGTGATCTGATAAGGAAGACTGGTTCACTTCAACAATTCGTCAAGAAATGCCATAACCTTTTAACTTGTGATGAAGACCAATGTGCCAGACATTGTCAAACGCCTTCGAGATATCCAATGCAACAGCCCTGAACTTCACCATTCTTATCTAATAATCAGCAACAATGTTTAACAAATCAGCAATTGAAGCGAAAGCCATATTGCTTATCTGAAAGAAGATCCTGTGTTGTCAGATACTTAATCAAAATAAAGCTAGAAAGCTAATAGGCCAATAGTTACAAGGATTGGATGGCTCGCTTGAGTTCTTAAAGAGTGGAACTGCAGAAGAGGATTCACAAGAAGCAGGAAAGCAAGAAGCAGCAAGGTATGTATTGTAAAGTTTAGAGAGAACAGGAGACTTCTTCAGGAGCACATTTCTTAAGGACTATTGTGGGGATACCGTCAAGTTTACATGTTTTGTGAGGATCCAGTTTAGAAATGACAGCAGCAACTCATGGACGGAGTTATATGCATATCACTCAATAGAGACTCAGTTCTAAGTGGAAAGTCAGACAAAGATACTCCAGATGAATCAAGAGTATGATTTAAAGAGAATTTATGAGCAAAACATTCTGCTTTATCAGCAGAAGAAGATGTTAACAGTTTAAAATGAGTGAAGAGAGAAGGGATATAACACTATTATTTAAGTTCGCCAAATCAGTTGCGAGAGGTTCTATTAAATATGGCCTAGTTGATAAAAGCGCTTGTAAAGGTAGTTTGTTTTTCCGAAACTCGAGAGTACAATCACTGGAGCAAGTGTTGGACAATCAGATACCGGATTAGCCGGGAACCACCATAAGGATTAAATAATAAGCCCTGAGGAATTCCTGTGGGGAGAAACCAGAAATGCAAATATTATAGCCTCGCAGATAGAATAATTTGAGTAACTCACAACATTCTTAAAAAAAAAACTAACAAACGCAACAGATATACAAATAATGAAGAATTCACCAGCTGGAAATATATGAGAAAATGAGAAAAAGATTTGGTCCAAAAATCAATGTATAATATTGATAAACAAACGCACTATTCCTGAAATTCAAACACAAAAGCGTTTTTTTAGGTGGGGGGGCTATATTTTTAATCGAATAAAATTATCATACACGAGATAAATTCATTACATTTTTATTCTTTATTATGATATTGACAATTAAATTTTCGGTGTAATGGCTGTATTTGCTATTATGAATCAAAGTGCGTATATATTTGGGGGAGGGTCCTTTAACACGGCAAATATTTAATAATACCAAATAGGTATTATTAAATATTTACTGTGATCTTTTAACGTTTTAAAAATATGAAGAAAAACAAAAGAATGTTGATCGAGAAAGATTCAGTGAATCGATCAGTCACTTTTTAAAGTTCATTAAAATGATGAATAATAATTTTTAAATAATTTCTCCTAATCTTTACGGTTGAAATGAGTTGATTGAATCGTCGGACCGCAAACGGACTGCGTGCATTTATCATTGACTGAAATCTTTGTCACGACTTTTTTCCGTGCTATCAACCCAATTGACACATCGTTGCTCAAGTTTCTTTCAACCTTCGAAAATAATTCTGATGTTTGATCATTGAAATTCTATTCCGCTGCTGTTGTTGCTGCTATCCCCTCTGGATCAATCGAAACTTTCAAATGTAAATAACGACTTTATTGCACAAAATGAGTAAATCGTAAGAATAAAAAAAAATATATATAGAAAGAGATGTTTACAAATTTTGCACCGCGGCACACTTGGTGAGCGGCAACGCACTTGAGGGACCCCGGTACACTTGGTGAGCCGTGGTACACTTGGAGAGCCGGGGTACACTTGGAGAGCCGCAGTACACTTGGTGAGCCGCTGTACACTTGGAGAGCCGTGGTACACTTGATAAGCCGCGGTACACTTGGAGAGCCGGGGTACACTTGGAGAGCCGGGGTACACTTGGTGAGTCGCGGTACACTTGGTGAGCCGCGGTACACTTGGTGAGCCGCGGTACACTTGGAGAGCCGGGGTACACTTGGAGAGCCGCGGTACACTTGGAGAGCCGCGGTACACTTCTTGAGCCGCGGTACACTTGCTGAGCCGCGGTACACTTGCTGAGCTGCGGAATGTAGCTATATGAACCGATGAGACGATTTAGCCATTATGCCAAAAAGAATAATTAGCGTCTGTATCCAGTGATATTTTCACAAATATCTTCAGGAGCTTAAAAATAATTTTAGTTATTTTGCAATTGTTTTCTTTCCTCCTATAAGGCCGTGAATGCTCGACAATTTCCTCTATGATGAAGAAGAGACTTGATGCAACAGAGATGTACTTCTACAGAAGCATGCTGTGAATAGTAAGAACGAAGCATATTAGGAGCGAAGAATGAAAATGGAAACAAATAGGACAATTATACTTAGAATCAAAAGAAGAGTTGACATTTCTTGAACGCATGATGAAAGGTGAAGGGATAGAAAACATGTATATTGAAGATAACAGGAAGAGAGGGAGACAGTGAGTAATGGATGGCAGAATATGGATTTCAGAGGGATTATAAAAAGAAACATTGCAAAGGGCTACAAAGTATAGGAAGTTGTGGAGAGACATGATCACCCACGACCTAAAGAAAAGAAAACTGCACAGAGAAGAAAACTGTTTCCTCGCTTTATATGAATTTAGATTTTCTTGTCTTGCTGACATTAAATACGAAGAGAAAGATATTTGTACATTAAAGGTGAAATGGGAGTCAGTTTCTGTTATGCATGTCTTCACATTTACTTGTGGTTTCTTCACATTTTCTGTGTTACTCAAAAATAACTATCTTTTATTTACTGAACTAGCGGGGATACCCAGTGTTGCTCGGAAGATCTCTGAATTATTATTAACAATTTATTGATATTTCTCAGCCATCTTATGGAAAATAATTTTTTATTCAATCTTTATAAAAATAAACTTCATTGTTTTTTTGGTTTGTTAATAACTAAATTTAGAAAAAAATACGACACTATCAATACCACGCTCGGGTTGAGGTGGGGTTTTCAGGGGATTGAGCATCCCATATTTTTATTCAAAAAGACACTTTATTTTTCGATTTAATTACTAACATAAATAATCTGTCAGTGTTGTTTTCAAAAAAATCAAACCTAAATAAAAATACTTTTATCTAAGTATGGCTGATGCTAACCTCCAGGAGAGTGATTTATTGTGCCTTTTTGGACTAAAGCTTTCAGCTGACATGAAGTGGAAAGATTGTATTGGTCTGCCGCTGGGAAAGTTGTCTCCTTGTGTCGTGCTAGATAACTTTTTTCCTCCATAATCTATCTTACATAGATATAAGTCTACTATTCGTCTGGCTTTGAATACTACCGCTATATATACTGTGGTGTTCCTGCTATATATTTAGAGATCTTTGATAAAATCCAATGAGGAATCTACAATGTTATTGATCCTGTTCTCGCATCTCGGCTTTAGTCACTTCTCTGCCACCGTAATGTAACCTCCCTGTGCCTTTTTCTATGAATACTTTCATGGTACTTGTTCTGATTAACTTTCCTCTCGGGTAACCTAGTCTTTATGAATTTAAATGCAGTACTAGATTGGCGGCAAGGTCTCATCATTTTACAGTTGAAAAGACTAGATGTAACCGTAAGTTCTGTGCTAGCATTTTCTATTCTAGTACTTCTCGCTTGTGGAACGCCCTTCCGGCTCCATGCTTTCCAGCTAACTTTAATCTGCAAAAATTTCAGTGTAATGCCAATCACTATCTCTTGTCCTCCTGATCACTCTTCTTTTTCTCTTACTCCTTAACGACGTTCTTGTTTCTAACTCTTCCACACCCAGTATAGCTCCTTGTGTCTTAGTGGCTTTACTGCTTTGAATGGGGTGAAATCGATTTAAAAAAACACCCTTTTTAAAAGGGGGTTAGGCTTAGTGATACATTTGTGCTGTTTTCTTGTAACCCTCGAATTACTGACAACAAGTAGAGGATGAATAACTGCTTTGAACGGCTTGTCAGTCATAGCTTCTAATGTATCGTGATTTTAAGCTACCTAAAGAGAATTCCTTTCATCGTGATGAAAGGGATAGCTAACTAGCTAAGAGAGAGAAGAATGCTAAAGCGATTCACCAATTAGAAAAAAAAACAACGGTGTACAATGAATTTTCGTATTGTATATGCTTCACTCTCAATAACAGAAGGCAAGCTAATAATTTCCAGCTTGTTACGAAATGTTTTTTCATGGTAGTAGAAATAATAAAAAAAATGGTTAGTATTAAATCGTGAAGACTCTTGGATATTTCTTTTAATTTCGTTACAAAACAGGGTGATCTAAAGCGAACAAGCATAGTATCAGCTGCACAACTCTGATGTCGGTAACAAAAATAAGGACAATTATACATACATATATAACTGAGGTCAACACCTACAGCGACACTCGGTTTCATGTTTGAACGCAGTCTTCAGACATGAAGATTGTGTTCAAGCATGAAACAGACATTGGCCGCCGGATGGTAAACCTAGTGTCTACTATTATATGTGTATTTACATACGCTTTATCTCTGATATTTGGCACTTTTACCCATTAGTATAGCACACGTTAAAACTATATTTTTATCACACAAACACACACACAAACGCACACACACACACACACACACATATATATATATATATATATATATATATATATATAACGAAAAAGGAAAAACTATTCTGTGCGAGGTAATGTATAGTTTTTCATTGAGTCTTTATCTGATTTATATAGCTATATATAGGCATATATGAGTGTAGGTGTGTGTGTTTTGAAGAATAAAAATATTAAATTAAACTGTAAAGAATAAAATATTAAATTAGTATACTAATATTTTTTGTTTTATTATTTCTGTTAAGTTCCTCAACTGGTTTCGGCCAGTATATATATATATATATATATATATATATATATATATATATATATATATATAAATAAACAAATGAAAACTACAGGCAAAAGTTCATTTTCCCCATCAAGACATTCATTTCTGCAGTTCACTGCTACCAGCAAGCAGAGATATGTCTTCTTCCGATGATGACCATGTTGGCCGAAACTAGTCGAGGAATCTAAATGAAATAATAATAATAATAAAAACGAAACAATATTAATCAACAACCCAGTGTGTCTGAAGATTTTAATTTTTTAATATTTTTTTTGTTCAATATATATATATATATATATATATATATATATATATATATATATATATATATATACTCGTCGTTTGTGTGAGTGGGGTGTATTCAATAAATCAATAAAAGTTGAATTGACTTATTTGACTGACCGACTTTAGAGTTTCGCGTTGAGCCAGATGTTCAATTATCCAATCTCATATTCATACACCTCGGAGTAAAAAACAATTATAACTATCAAATTTCAAATTCTTCCCATGTTAGAGTTTCATCAAAAACGTAACAAGCTTTAAATTTAGAACCAGTTGCAATATATATATTGTGCCACATCTAAGCTACGCTTGGAAAAACACTACTTAACCAATAACTGTGGTAAGAAGAGATGGATTCATAGCTTTCCCAAGGGTATTTGCGCGTAAGTGAACGCAACAAACTCCACCGATATTCGAACTCGGCCCGCCGATTTCTCATTCCAGGCCGCTATTAGTTAGACCACCAACACATGCTTTAAATCTATGGTGGTATGGAAAACCGGCGCGAATGGGAATAACTTGAACTGACTGCAATAATAATATCTTGTGGGAGTCAATCAGTCACATGACTCCATTGCGGAGTATCGGGCCACAGGCTCAACATGGTGGGCGTTGTTGCTATGGTTTCCGTAGCGTCATATCCAACTAGTTTTAAATTTTGAGTTGTCCTTCTTTAGACTGTATGAAAAGCCCACTCTCTTACTATTTAACCCATACCTGAGAAGAAAGAAAGAAAGGATGAATTCATATCTTTCCCAAGGATATTTGCGCTAAATTGAATGTAACGAACATCGACTGAAATTCGAAATCTGGTCGCCGATTTCTTGTTCCGTTAACTATTACACCACCTGCATATCCGAGGGTACCTTGCTAATAATCTTTTTCTTCAATTTAACTGATCGCAAGAAAAGATTTCTGAATAGCGGCCAAGGTGAAAATCTATATCCTCTTGATTTCGAGAAAGATTAGTGTAGAGAATGTTATCTATAACTGTAAAAGTGGAAGCATTTTGACTGTAAAAACAAATACAGGAATTGAATGTAAACTCTTGTTTGTTTTGGCTGTAAAGGAATTCACAGTTTCATAGTAAATTAAAACCATCTGCTGAATAACATTATGTAGGTACGTATGTGTGAGTGGGTAATGGACAGCGGCTCGGATTAAGGCATGGGAGAGTCGATTTCGAATTCCAGTTGAGTTCGTTTATTGACCTACATGCAAATCATCCTTGAGGAAAGTATGAATCCATCCAT